>OZ024740.1:286403941-286558941 GCA_964016885.1 Eledone cirrhosa
TTTAAATAGAATTACTGGATGGTTTTGTTCCATAGAACCAGAGCCAGTTTTAGGCTGGCTGGAATCAAGAGTTAAAGACTTCCTATTTAAATCAAAATCTTCCAACATAATTTTATGTAAGAAGCAAATGTTAAGTTGCTATTGTAGTCATGAAATAATTTATATTTTTAGTAAATCCCTTGAAATTCTTTATTAATTAATTGAAATAGTGTATTTGATTACAAATATGGTCATAAAAAAGGTTAGATATATTTGCCATAATTACAGTGCAATAGTGATGATAGGATACAGCTTTGCATCCTCCTGTTGGTAATTTGTTGCTATATTAGGACAAACAACTGGTGGCAAATATTTCAGAGGGCTCACATTGCTTTCTCCAGGCCTGTCGTATTTAGTATTTGAACTCAACCCTGAAGTTAAGAATATACTTATCAATTATACAGTCTCTTGCTCATGTCAGTAAGCTGTTCCTACTATAGTATTTACAGCCATAATTCTGGTGCAAGAAATGAACTGTTGACCTTTGGCTGGTAGTTTGACATTGGCTGGTAGTTTGACACACACACACACACACACACACACACACACACACACACCCACACACACACACACACACACACACACACACACACACGCACACGCACACGCACACGCACACGCACACTATTTCTACTTTATTTTAAATAAAAATGTGTGCATTTGCATATATATATAGAGAGGATGTGTGGATTTTGAATGTTTGAAGAGAATGTGGAAAACAGTCGCCCTAATTGCAAATGGGTACTGTGGAGAAAATTGGTAAATAAATGTTAGGTGTATAATGGGTTATTGATGAGGCAAATTTTCTGCTTGTTGAATTAGCCATAATTACATTCTAAATTGTTGTTAAGCTCCCAGAAAGAGCTGGGAGTGGCACATGTACTGTTAAAAAAAAAAAGGTCACAAATGTAGTCTTTTTCAAGATCCTAAAACAAATGTGGAAAAAATAGGCTAAATTGAAAAAAGTACTGTAACTTGGATCTATGGGTATTATTGATGAAATCAATCACAGGGTGTTATTTATACTTCTATACTACCAGTAGAAAGGAAAGTAAAGAAAAGATAGGGATCCCTATATAATTCTTCTTGGCCAAAGATGAGGAGTTTCTGAAAAATCTACATAAAAAATGGTTTAAGCCTTAAGACCAAAACAATTTAATATAAGGTAGAGCAGCGGCAAGCATTTTAATGCCATATTCCCTTGAAAGGATTTACACTCATCGTGAGATCCTTTTGGAAATATTTTATGACTGGATGTCCTTCCTAGAGCCAACCTTTTTACTTGCTTCTTATGATATGCAGGGATGCAGTGTACTTACTCTAAACTGGACACATGCAGCATCACTTTGAATTTGTACATTTAAAGATTCATTGTTTTTCTCATTAGATTTGCCCCAACAGGTTGTGATGTATTCATAAGTTTCCCTTGGTAATAAAAAAAATCTCCACCACTGATCTAGACTTTAATAGAAATATCTAGAGATATATAATCATCATCATCATTTTTACGGCACCTTTGAGGCAATGTTTTACAGCTGGATGCCCTTCCTGACACTAACCCGTTTAGTTGTTTCTTATTGCACACAGGAATATAGTGTGTCTATTCTAAACTGGATACACACAGTGTGTGTGTATATGTATACTATATAATCAATCTTTCCCAGGAGCCACTAGTAATACTAGTTTATAGTAACTGCTACACAGTACATTCTGTGTGATAGTTATAGTATGGCTATTTTAGAATATAAACCAGCTGTTAGGTTATTTATTTTTTAACAATTAATATTATAGATTTTGTGGAGTACAACAGCTGCTATATGGTTTCTTTATCAATAAATAGTTAAATGTTGATTATCAAATTTTATCAATGTATGTTTACATATCTTAAATGTGTTGGTCATTCATGTCCACCAACAAATAGCTTACATCAGCTAAATCTAGCAATCACTCGTAAGCTTCACTTTTATTGACTTAACTTTTCCTGATAGAAGTAATGTTCTTCAGTATATGGAAGTGTGAATCATTGTTATATATTTTCTTACTACAATTGGTCTTGTAATCATGAAGTTGTGAGTTCGATTCCTGGGCCAGGTAATGCATTGTGTTCATGAGTAAAACACTTTGTTTCATGCTGCTCCAGTTTACTCAGCTACAGAAATGAGTTGTGACATCTCTAGTGCCAAGCTGTATTGGCCTGTGTTATCCCTTGGATAACATTGATGGCATAAAGAGGGGAGACTGGTATGCATGGACAACTGCTGGTCTTCCTAAAACAACTTTGCCTGGACTTGTGCCTAGGAGGGGAAGATTCTAGGTGCAAATCCCATAGTCATTTGTGAATGATGGAGGTCTTTACCCTTAACACTAGGAAGGCAAAAAGTTCATCAGAATGTGAAATACCAAACTTGATAAACTAAGCACAATATTTAGATTAGTGTTAGTTTTAGACTACCCAAGATATTTGACTTTTGAATTCAATCATTAATAAGTTTTTATAAAACTAAATGCTAATCACTCCAGTCTAAAATAAATATAAACATTAACAAAATCCTTAAATGTTTTTGGAAGCCAACCCAAGTGTAACACTTGCCTTGCTGAAAGTGTTGTTTTTAAATATCTATCCCAACTCTTTCGAGGTCCTCCTAAACTAGAGGTTGAATATAAAGGAATGAGATTAATGTGGTAAATGTTAAATTTGAATTAGTAGAAGCTAGGCATTGGAAAGAATACATTCTGAAATGAATTAGTTCTATGGAAGATTTGAAAAAAGTGTTTAATAAAAGAAGTGAGAGATAGGTCCATTATTAGGAAGGTTTGAATTTTGCTGAATTTTAACCAATAATTTCACATTGCTCCAATCCACATTAGCCAATCTTTTCTCAAGCTTCTGTCTAGTAAGTTTCATGGTATTTATTTAGATCTGAAGAGAAAATAGTTTAATTTGAATTAAATCCTACATTCCAAGTCATACACTCTTACTTATCAAATATTAACTAGCCCAGTTGGTGTAAAACTCAAAAGTTCCTATTTTATTAAAAAAATTACATTGTGTCAGCATCTATTTCTAACACAATATTGACAAATTACATTCTTGAGAGTTTAATATGAAACTAATTGAACACTGACAATGCCTGTATATGCAACAAGAACCTTAGATTTACATAAAAATGTTCTTAAAAAGTCATTATTTCTTAGACATTCATCAGGCTGGAGCTTATTCCAGTTTCATGGGGTGTTAAGCAAATAGAGTACAGTCAAACTATTAAGAGCCAGTTTCTTGCACGTTTAAGCTCCAACTGTTGGTATTTAGTTTTCAACTTGCTCATGCACACAGCATGGCACCCAGTCAATGAATCAAACCCATAACCTCAAGATCACGAGTCCAATACTCTAACCACTATTTAACTCAAATTAACTTGACTTACCAGTAATAAACTTAGAACAGTAGACAAAAATTAAAATATAAGGGAATATTAATAAGAAGTGCATAGATTGATGTTTGTGGGTATTGTTTTATTGAGAAAAACTTGAAACATACTGTTCTATTTCATTGAATTTAGCCCTTTCATTACCAAATTGCCTGAAACTGCTCATGGTTCTGTGATACAAAGCTCTTTTAAAGTGTTTATATTTATCTGAAAACCATCCACCATAATTCAATGTAAGAATCTTTGTAATGTTCCAAACACCAGCCTAATAATGAGAAAGCTGTCTTACTAAATCCCTCTGAATTCTGGAATATTTTCAAAATTATTTGAAAATCATAAGCAGTGTCTTTTCATTAAAAGTATAGTGATGAAAGGGTTACAATAGATGATGTTTATAAAGTCTTACTGCTAACCTTTGTATTTATTTATTTTGTGCATACCAGTTGACTAATCCACAGGTAAGGATGTTAAATCATATACTTGCATATATATATATATATATCTCATTTCTGAATTTGTTTAGCAAGATTCTTTATCTGAAATCGTGTGTTGAAACCGATATTGTTATATTTTGGGAGGGTCATGTTGCCAATAAGAAACACACGCACCAGTTGCTTTCACTTCAATTTATTATATATTTATAAATTTACAAATCTACAAACTTATAAATTTCTGGTTGGTTGGTTGGTTCCACAACCAGATAGTTGTTTATATATAGTCATAGTCCTTTCGTCACACACTCTGTGACCTCTTCAGTGACTGGGGATTCCTTTCTTTGTTTCTGTGCCTTTCCTTTCTTCTGTCCTACGCCATTTTCTTTCTGTGTGTGTGTTGTGTGCTCAGTTTGCGCATGCGCCACATCCGGGTGTCTGTGTGTGTTTGTGTTCATTTATCTATTTGTTTATTTATTTATTTATTGTTGGTTGGTTGGTTGTTTGTTCTATGTGTGTGTGTGTTTTCATTTTGTCCTTAATTGTAAGTTGTGATGTTGCTGTTCCACTCATATTTTCTATTTAATTTTGGTTGTAATTCTTTTATGCTTACTGCCTCTGTAATTTGCCTAAACATTGCATCTTTTCTGTGTGTGGATTCTATTTTTATTTCTATGTTCTCTAATTTACCCCTGTGTTCTATCTTAGCATGTTGGTAGAGCACAGATGATTCTTTATTATCTTGAAGGTCTCACCAGTGTTCATTTATTTGTTCCCCTATACTACGAGCTGTCTCACCTATGTACACTATATTTTTGTTTCTACATTGTCCTTCAGTACATCTTATGCTATACACTACATTTCTAGTTTTACAGTTAATATGGGGGCTTATTTTACAGGTTATACATTTCTTATCTATACATGAGGGTCTTTGGAACGGGTATGTCTTGCTAATAAGTGTTTTTACGGAGGTACCTGGTCTTTCTACTATCTTAATATTGAGTTTATGTTTATTTAGGGCCCTTCTAAATTTGTAGGCTAGTTCGCCTCTAGGGAATATTAATAAGAAGTGCATAGATTGATGTTTGTGGGTATTGTTTTATTGAGAAAAATCCTAGAGGCGAACTAGCCTACAAATTTAGAAGGGCCCTAAATAAACATAAACTCAATATTAAGATAGTAGAAAGACCAGGTACCTCCGTAAAAACACTTATTAGCAAGACATACCCGTTCCAAAGACCCTCATGTATAGATAAGAAATGTATAACCTGTAAAATAAGCCCCCATATTAACTGTAAAACTAGAAATGTAGTGTATAGCATAAGATGTACTGAAGGACAATGTAGAAACAAAAATATAGTGTACATAGGTGAGACAGCTCGTAGTATAGGGGAACGAATAAATGAACACTGGCGAGACCTTCAAGATAATAAAGAATCATCTGTGCTCTACCAACATGCTAAGATAGAACACAGGGGTAAATTAGAGAACATAGAAATAAAAATAGAATCCACACACAGAAAAGATGCAATGTTTAGGCAAATTACAGAGGCAGTAAGCATAAAAGAATTACAACCAAAATTAAATAGAAAATATGAGTGGAACAGCAACATCACAACTTACAATTAAGGACAAAATGAAAACACACACACACAGAACAAACAACCAACCAACAATAAATAAATAAATAAACAAATAGATAAATGAACACAAACACACACAGACACCCGGATGTGGCGCATGCGCAAACTGAGCACACAACACACACACAGAAAGAAAATGGCGTAGGACAGAAGAAAGGAAAGGCACAGAAACAAAGAAAGGAATCCCCAGTCACTGAAGAGGTCACAGAGTGTGTGACGAAAGGACTATGACTATATATAAACAACTATCTGGTTGTGGAACCAACCAACCAACCAGAAATTTATAAGTTTGTAGATTTGTAAATTTATAAATTTATAAATATATAATAAATTGAAGTGAAAGCAACTGGTGCGTGTGTTTCTTATTGGCAACATGACCCTCCCAAAGTATAACAATATGTATATATATCATTTTACTAAAATAATCTTTTGATTCTCTTCAGTCTTTTAAAAATTTTCTTTTTAAAACAGTTTGTGATCCTCAAAAAGATATGCAATTATTTTTTCACCAGGCTCTTTCTAGGTTAAAACCTGGCTTGTTGCTAGTCTTTGGAGGTGGTGTGGTTAGTTTCAGAAGATTCTAGGTGTGCACTCTTAATTCACAATAATTCTAAGGCGGTGTTTCAGAATAAACATATGCACTTATTTCAATGACATTTTTCAAATTTGTTTTAAACACCAGAGAGACAATAATCTAGTACAGGGTGAAAATTAGAACAATATCCTTATTTACACGCACACGCACACGCACACGCGCACACGCACACGCGCACACGCGCGCACGCACACACGCACACACGCACACGCACACACACACACACACACACACACACACACACACACACACACACACACACACACACACACACACTCTCTCTCTTTCTCTCTCTCTTTCTCTCTCTCTCTCTCTCTCTCTCTCTCTCTCGTAGCCTACAGTTGCCATCTATATGCCTGGGAGTGCAAGACTGGCTGGTTAAAAGAGCCACATTCGTGCCTCCCATTTTTGAGCATTTGTCGGGTTATGGCAATGCTCGAACACGAGTTTGCAGCCATCACATACATATATATATATATCATCATCATCACCGTTTTACCTTCTTCCACGCTAGCATGGGTTAGACAGGTTGTCCTGTTGTGGGCAGTGTCCAGTCGGCTGACCTTGTCTTGTTCATACGGGAACTGATTCTGGCTTGATTTCTACAGCTGGATGCCCTTCCTAACACCAACCTCATTTACAGTAAATCCTGGGTGCTTTTTTTTCCGTGGTGCCTAACGTCCACTTTACAGTGTGGGCTGGGTGCTTTTTTGCTGTGGGACCTCCACAATCACTTTCCGGTGGGAGGGGGTGGGGGCATATTGTCTATATGCTTCAGCTTGTACCCGTGGGATTCGGATCTTCTGTATTACTGCATGACGCCAGAGGTCGTGTGTCATCACTCTTGAGAGGTGCAATTGGGTAAGGTCGGCTTTTATCACCCCATCCCAGGTCTTCTTGGGTCTCCCCGCTCTGCGGCTTCCATCGACCTTTAGTGCTCTACACCTTTTTATGCAGCTGTCATCCTTCATACGCATCACATGTCCATACCAACGCAACCTCCTCTCCTGCACACAGCATTTGATTCCTCTTATGCTCAGTCTCTCTCTCAATTCGTTTATGCTTTGCCGTTCATGTATATTACTATTACACATCCATCGGAGCATGCAAGCTTCGTTTCTATCTAATCTACGCAACACTTCTACAGACAGCGGCCCAGATCTCACTATCATGTATAATTGCTGTTTGTATGCATGCATCATACAATCTGCCTTTCATTTTGAGGGAAAAGTCTTTAGCAGCTAGCAATGGCAGTAGCTCCCTGAACTTCTTCCATCCCGTTCTTACCCTAGTTATTGTACTTCCCGAACACCCACCTCCACTGCTAATTCAGTCACCTAGTTAACAGAAGCTGTCTACTGTTTCTACAGAGCCCTCCCAGAGTTTGGTGGTGCTTGTTTCCTGTGGCCATTTGCTGCTTGCTGTCCCAGAACAGCTGCTACATATGAAGTCTACATTCTTGGTTAAGCTTTCTGAGTTCCCACTACATCACTTGTGTACCCATTGTTTGCATTTGAGGCAGAGGATGGAGTTCCTACCTACACCTTTCCTACATACTGAGCAAGGCCATTTCCCTGAGAGGATCTGGGTTCTGTTTTCTCATCTGCTTACGAGGACCTTAGTCTTTGTCAAGTTGACTTTGAAGCCCTTTCTTTCTAAGTCCCTGCCTCCATGTTTGGAATTTCTTCTCTAGTTCCACCATAGATTCATCTATAAGTGCGAGATCATCCACATATAGGAGTTCCCATGGGCATCTGGTCTTAAACTCCTCTGTTATTGCCTGCAACACTATAATGAACAGGAGAGGGCTAAGAACAGAGCCCTGGTGGACACCGACCTGTATGCTAAATTCCTTGCTATAGTCATTGCTAACCCTAACTTTTCTGACTGCTCCTCTATACATGGCTTGTACAGCTTTCACAAGCCATTCATCTACTCCTAATTTTCTAAGAGCCTACCAGATTATAGTATGGGGGACTCTGTTGAAGGCTTTTTCCAGATTGACGAACGCCAGGTAGAGCGGCTTACTTTTAGCTAGGTAGTTTTCCTGTAACTGCCTCACAAGGAAGAGGGCATCAGTGGTGCCTTTTCCTGGTACAAACCCAAATTGCATCTCATCTAGTTTTACTCGGTCCCTATAACTCTTTCCGTTACTTTCATGACCTGGTCCAACAGCTTTATACCTCTATAGTTTTCTCTATCTAGTGCATGACCTTTACCCTTGTAGCAGTATGACACCCTCTAGTATTACCTGGTTAACAAACACGTATGGTTATGGTGTGACCTACCAACCCAGATGCCTTCAGCATCTCGGTAGCTATACCCGGTTGACCAGTTGTCTTCATATCTTTGATTGCCTTATTTACTACGCTACTGCTGACTTGTACTGCTGGTCCCTCTATAGGGTCCACTTGGGGTAGGGTCTCTTTTTCCCATGTATTCTCCTCATTTAGTAATCTTTCATAATGGTTCTTCCATGCATCTTTCTTTATCATTCACCTTTATCATTCCAGATACACTTCTCTCCAATGACATCACAATTCTCTGACACACTGTCTCCCAATCTTGAACACCTCCTGTTTCTGGTCCTATATATATATATATATATATATATATATATATATATATCAAAAGTATATATTGAGTTAGAAACTCAAAATAGTCACTTACAATTAAATAGCTCAAGGAAAAAAATGTTTCTGGGCCGTGTAATATTCAATATAATAGAGATAAACATAGATATATACATGTATGTGTTCAAATATATATGCATATATATGGAGGCAGATGGCTTAGTGGTTAGAGCATTAACCTTGCAATCGAAAGGTTGTGAGTTCAATTCTCAGACCGGGTGATGTGTTGTTTCCTTGAACAAGACACTTTATTTCACATTGCTCCAGTTTACTCAGCTGTAGAAATAAGATGATAGGGACTGGGGTCCCTATCATTCCACTGCAAAGTGGTCGTGGAGGTGCCACGGCAAAAAAAAAAGCACCTAGCCCACACTGTAAAGTGGACGTGTAGGCGCCACGGAAAAAAAGCACCCAGCACTTCCTGTAAATGAGGTTGGTGTTAGGAAGGGCATCCAGCTGTAGAAATCAAGCCAGAATCAGTTCCCATCCCACCCTTGCAAGGAGGGAAAAGCGGATGTAAAATGATGATGATATACATATATGTCCCTTACGATTTGAACACATATATGTATATATCTGTGTTTATCTCTCTTTATTATATTGAATTATATATATATTTATATATATTATAGCTTCCTCTTCTCCCTTACTGGTATTTAAAGAAAATATGGTAAAATAAGTTCAGGAATTGAAGTTAAATAATCTAGCTCCAACAAAGAATGCTAAAATAATTTATTAGTATTTATTTTCTGTATAGTAAACCTTGATTAAAGATTGCGTAGTCATCTACTCAATGAAAGATTGCGTAGTCATCTACTCAATGAAAGATTGCGTAGTCATTTACTCAATGAAAGATTGCGTAGTCATCTACTCAATGAAAGATTGCGTAGTCATCTACTCAATGAAAGATTGCGTAGTCATCTACTCAATGAAAGATTGCGTAGTCATCTACTCAATGAAAGATTGCGTAGTCATCTACTCAATGAAAGATTGCGTAGTCATCTACTCAATGAAAGATTGCGTAGTCATCTACTCAATGAAAGATTGCGTAGTCATCTACTCAATGAAAGATTGCGTAGTCATCTACTCAATGAAAGATTGCGTAGTCATCTACTCAATGAAAGATTGCGTAGTCATCTACTCAATGAAAGATTGCGTAGTCATCTACTCAATGAAAGATTGCGTAGTCATCTACTCAATGAAAGATTGCGTAGTCATCTACTCAATGAAAGATTGCGTAGTCATCTACTCAATGAAAGATTGCGTAGTCATCTACTCAATGAAAGATTGCGTAGTCATCTACTCAATGAAAGATTGCGTAGTCATCTACTCAATGAAAGATTGCGTAGTCATCTACTCAATGAAAGATTGCGTAGTCATCTACTCAATGAAAGATTGCGTAGTCATCTACTCAATGAAAGATTGCGTAGTCATCTACTCAATGAAAGATTGCGTAGTCATCTACTCAATGAAAGATTGCGTAGTCATCTACTCAATGAAAGAAAAGAACAATGCATTACCAGATTGCCTCCTCTCTTGTTTTCACCAAATTCTTAAATCATTCTTTTTTCAATTGTTAATGAAATTTTATGATTCTTTATTATCATACACTTTTGTTTTGTTTTAATATTGTATCTTACATTAAAATACTCTTCATGTCAGCATGAGTGGAATCGTTCTGCAAATTCATAATTTCACAATGTGTGTTTGTTATCAGTTTTGTTGACTAAAATAAAGTAATTACCTTACTGTGCCAGTACTGTTGTACAATCAATACTTAAAGTATTGAACTAATATTAGTTTATACTACTCTGTTGGCTAATTCTTAATTATTTTTCTGATCTCACAGTACTGAAGTGGGTGTTTCAAATACTAATGTACACAAAACGTTGAAACATTAACTAAATGAACATTCAATACATGTGAGCTGAGTGTAAGATTTGTTTTCTGTAGAAAAAAAGTGATAATCATTTCAAAGTGTCAGCAAATGTCTCTTCTGACTGCAGAAGAGACATTTACCAAAGCATCAAAGTCATTGACACTTTTATCTTCAGACAATTATGTAAGCAGTACATAAGTTTGTGATGTCTTGAAAGGTTTATAGACCTCTGTTATTACCCATTTTTATGCAATCAAATTATATTCTTTATGGAAAGCAAATTTATTAATATGCCAAATGTGATAGGCCATGAGTTTCAATCTTAGTTTGTATATTTTATCAGTAAATAAATATTTTATTCTTAGTGGTGTAGAAAATAACTTTCAGATGTTTAAATTACAGTAAACATTGTAATGTTGTTGGACCTCTATCTGTTCCAGCAAGTGTTCCAATTGTTCACAGAACAGCCATCTTTTAAAATTAACATGCAAATGGCTGAGCATTTTGGCCAGCTGAGTAGACTGTAGCAACATGAAATAAAGTGTCTTGCTCAAGGACACATATTGCCAGGAATGAAACTTATGATCGTGAGCCAAACACCCTAACTATTAAGCCACACATCTTTGCAAATATTGTTGTAAATGTGGATTTTTATAGAAACATGAGTTCATTTATTCTCCTTTGCTTTATCTAGCAGATATATACCAATCAGATCAGTGTTTTATTTAAGTGGATTCTCTTGGCACAACAGAATCTTTGAACACTATGAACATAACAAAATCTTTGAGAACCACCTGGTCTTATGAACAAATCAATTATCTGAAATCTAATTGTTTGATGGTCTCTAATAGTATGAAACTTGATTTGTATTTGAAGCAATTACTACTAACTCAGAGGAATTTAGCTTATATAAAACTTTTATATAAAATATTAATATTGTTAGTAAAAAAACAAATATCATTTCTTCATTCAGTTAAAACAAACACAGGATTGTGTATTTAATTAGTTATTGAACTTTGATGCAACAAATGCTCAGTTTGATATCTACTGAAAGATAAAATTTAATTTAATCTGACTTTAAAGAAAGGAATAATTATTCTTAAGTAAAATGTTGATGACATATGCCATTAACTCTGAATGTCCTGTACTACATAGAACAGTATTAGCAAGACATTCTTGTAAAGTAAAAAATAGCACTATGACTGCATCACATTAAAAATTGATCTTTACTTTAACTTACTGCAAATTTTCACAACAATCACATTAGTAAAGTTACTAAAGAGAATTTAATTAACAAACCTGATTTTAGATATTTTCTGCTAAACCATTATAGGATATTTAGTCTTTTCAACTTGCTAACTCAGAAGTTTGTCCCATCTGAGACTTGTATGAATTGTGGGAGATGTTAAGTGTTAGTTCATCCTTTCTTATTCATAGTAACTGTAAAAGGGGATTAGAGATTACATTGTGGGTTTTGGGAAGTTTGAGGGACTTGGTAAAATATTTTTTTGGCACAGTTCTATTTTGTTGATGGAGAAATTGTACAGGTAAGTGAATTCTCAGTAGGAATTTTTTTTTACCTATACTGGCATTCTTCATACACCATATATCCTCCTCTTAACACATGCAAATGATGGAACCTTCTTTTTTTTTTAATTGCCTTTTTCTTTATATTTTGGTTCAGCATTGAATGTTTTCAGAACAAATTTCAAGTGGTGCATGGATTTCTATATCACAGTATATCATGCATATTTTAACAATATGATATTAGCATGTATGCAAATTTGCATGCTATGATTTAAACTTTTTATCAAGCACCATGCACTTCATGTCATAATACCACTTAACTCAATATTTTTTTCCTACTAACGCCTTGTTAATTATTTCTTTTAAAAGTCTATTTCCTTTTGAAATGTTTTGTACAGATATCTCGTCTGAAATAACTATCCTTTAGCTATCGGAGATTTCAGTTGGGGCAGGGACAACCTATCAACAATAAGGTGGCATCATCTTGTGTCTGTAAACAGTGACAAATTAAGCTTGTATGGGGCCACTGTCTGAAATTTTATCAGAGCCTTTGTATACTATTTTTGGAAGCAAAACAATTAATTTGGGTCCCTTTTAATATTATGGACACCAGGCTACAGTCATCACCCCCTACAATCCTCCACTGGGCATAAAGAAAAGAAGTCAATGCTGACTACAATATATTTTCATATAAAATAAACATTTCAAATATTTCTGTATTTATGAATCAAAATAGGAAATGGAAGAAAAAGTTTTGCTTTTGTGAAAGTAATGTCCCTTTTTGATAAGTTATCCTATATTTAAAAAAAAGAAATAAACAAATATTTCCAGCTTGATCATGACCTAGATGGGGATGGGGTCGACGTAAGAGGTTATACGAGGGCATTCATAATGCACAGGTTTGATTAAAAATGATAGAAACTTGGTTGACAGAGATGAGGTGCTTCCTTTTTACTTTTTTTTTACTTTTTTTATTTGAAATAATTAATATTTGTTTATATTTTTGTGTCAAAGAATTATCAATTGAGTGTTTAGTTTATTTTCTCACTGAAGCAAAACTTAACATTCTGTACATTCTTGACTAGTATAAAACAGTACTATGACTGCAACATATTGAAAATTAAAATCTTTACTATACTGCAAATTTTCACAAAGATCTGTCCACTAGTAAAGATACTATAAATATTTGAAATAGCAAACCAATTTTTAAATATTTCCAACTATATCATTATAGGATGCTAAGAATGAATGAATTTTTTATATATCAATATTTAACATTTGTGCTGGTAGCCCCTTTAAATAAATTTTGGGATGAGTGAACTATTTAGATTTCGTCATTTTACTATTCATCTTATTTTTTCTTGGGTATGATGGTATGAATTGTTTTTGTTTGACAAGCAAGTTGATTGCAGGTCATTTGTTGACACTGAAACAATTATAATATAGAAAAGAAATCTCAGCCATTAAACCCTTTAGCATTCAAACTGGCCATATCCGGACAGAATTCTCTCACCTCTTTCTTTTCAAACTGGCTATAACCGGCTGCTCATACAGACGTTAAGGTATTGTTCTCAACATAAATAATATCAAAATCTCATAGATTTAATATTATGTGAGATAATTATGAGTTCTTAAAGTGCCAAAATTTCCCTTGCACTTCTGAAACCTGGCTACTGACAGTTTCACAGGAGCTGTTGAAAATCAATTATTGGCATGTCTTTATATGTTTATATAGATATATTGTTTATTATTTGTGTGTGTGGGGGGGGGGGGGGCATCATGGCTGAATGGTAAATTAGTGTACTTCAGTCATTATGTCCCAGGTTCAATCCGACTGTGTGGCACCTTGGGAAAGTATTATTTATCGTAGCCTCAAGTCAACCCATGCCTTGTGTGTGAAATTGGGTAAACAAACTGTTTGGAAACCTGTCAGATCGACTGTACCTGTAATTCAAAGGGTCAGCATTGTATTCTTCACCTGCTTATACCTCAAACACTCCCTCCAGTAGGTTCAGTCAGAAGCAGCTGTCTCCAACTGATCTGGCTGTATCCCCATGCGAGACCAGCCGAGCTCATGGATGTTATCCAACCATCTTGCTCGGGGTCTACCTCTGGGTCTCCTGCCAGTTAGTTTTGCCCTAAAATCTGTCTAGTGATTCTTTCCTGAGACATTCTAACCACATGTCCGTAATGTCAGAGCTGTGATCTCAAACTTCGGAGATGTAGTGACTCTCTGATCTCTGAGCTATGCACTCTATCAAGTAACATTACTCCAAGATCTTTCAGAGGAACCTCATTTCGGCTGCTTGTATTCAGGATCATATTCTTTTGGTCATTACTCAAGATTCATGTCTATAGATAAGGGTTGGCATGAATACCGAATTGAAGATAGCGGGTTTGTCTTTTACACCTACCTCACTTTTTCTAAATGTGAGATTATATTTAGGGTACATGTCTGTGGAGTGCTCAGCCACTTACATGTTAATTTCATGATTCAGCTGTTCCATTGATTGAACAATTTGAACATTCATTATTGAAACTGATGGAGATCCATTTCATCCATATCATGTGTGGGTGCGTATATATATATATAGACCGGATGATGTGTTGTTTCCTTGAGCAAGACACTTTATTTCACATTGTTCCAGTTTACTCAGCTGTAGAAATGAGATGATAGGGACTGGGGTCCATATCATTCCACTGCAAAGTGGTCGTGGAGGTGCCACGGCAAAACAGCACCCAGCACTCACTGTAAATGAGGTTGGTGTTAGGAAGGGCATCCAGCTGTAGAAATCAAGCCAGAATCAGTTCCCGTCCCACCCTTGCAAGCAGGGAAAAGTGGACGTAAAATGAAATGATGATGATGAAATGATATATATATATATATATATATATATATATATGTTAATATAAGCTCAGGCATGGTTCATGGTTAAGGAGCAACCATGCAGTTTCAAGTTCAATCCTATTGGAAAATTTGACACCTCAAGAAATAAATGAAGAGTGAATATAATTTATGTGGGATCTTAAATGACTCTTCTATAATGCAAGTGCTATTATTAATTTTTCTTTAAATATCTTCTTTTCTAGCAGTTATCTGGAATTCTTGAATATTTCTGAACCATTAAATCAGTGGTTCTCGGTTTTGGATCCCCACCATTCATTACTGTATTAATCATTCCTTGAATGTGTGCCATTTTTAAAGCATTGTCCAATCCCACTGCCAGGGCTCTGTAAAAATCACTTCACTAAGTTCTCTGGAATTTTCTCTCTGCTCATGTTTTTCCTGCAGCCATCAACTTGTTCAAAAGAAACATTAGTCATGTTAATCTCGATCTGAGAAAATCATGGGCACAACTCCTTTCCTAAACCAGGTGGGGTTGAGGACAGCAATTTCCAGGATTTTATAGAAATTTGAAAACTGCAACAATTTCACATTTTATTTAACTCATTTATTACCAACCCACCTAAAAATGCCTGTAATTCTATGAAAGAAAGCCATACATTTTAAAGAGTTCTTCTCTAAACTAAATTCTTTCAATCCAATTTAAGAATCTTTTGTTGTTATAAATACCATGTTAACAATGAAATAATTGATAATTTTAGTAAACCACTTTATTCATGAAATAGTGTATTTCATTAGAGATATGGTCATGAAAGGGTTAAGGGGAACACTGATTTAAATGGCCGGTTTACCTATTGATGTTGCTTTATTCTGTTTTTTACTCTATTATTTGGCTGATTCCTGCATTTGTACTGTTTTTGACAGTTGTATGATGACTTGAAATTACCAAAAGAAGAACGTGAGAACTTGCGTATTCGTCGTTCAAAAGACCACTCTGAAGGTGGAACCAAAGCTGTTGTTGAATTTACTGCAGCAGGAGTGGCTGTAATGGAGAATGAGAAGAAGGTCCGAATTGGTATCAGGAGATCTGGTCAAATGACTACTCCTGTCCAAGTGAGGTAAATTGAACAATTTAAAATAGTATATTCTTGTGATAGGATGCACTTGTAAGGGGTCAAGTGATAGGCTTTGGATTCAAACTATTGTTGTATAGATATCCCTTTATCATAAGATATTTCTTGACTGACTTAATCTAAGCTGCAAAATAGAAATGTTTAGAGAATGTATAATTCAGAGACACATGAGAAACAATTGTTCAGTTAGTGTTAGCATATTTAGTGTAGATAGTATGGCCTAGTGGTTAAGATTTTGGACTCACAATCATTAGGTTCTTGTTCAATTTCTAGACTTGGTAACACATTGTATTCGTGAACAAGACAATTCATTTGATGTTGATTTTCTTAATAGGACTGGGACCTTTATCACTAAACATCCGAGAAACCTCCAATGGGATACAATCTCATTTGAGGCCAGTTAAACATGCATAGATGTAGAGCTATAAATTTCATTTTATTTTTCATGTAGTGCAGATACTATTATAATAATAATAATTATGAAGTGAGCAACAAAAACAAAAACAATATTAGTCAGACTAGTATTATTTCCATTTTTGTTTTTTCGTCAAATATATGAGACAACTCTGGACATATTTTGGTCTTATGACTACACCAAGAAAACATGGCTTTCACTAAACTTGCTGCTGTGTTGATTACAACCTTGCAAGGCTGTAAATTCGTTTGTGTAGAAAACTAGTATTATTTAGCACTTTTCATACTAACTTGTTTGAAACCATCCCTGATTCTATAATACAAAACTGCTTGTTTTAAGATGTTTATACTTATATTAAAACCTTTCATCATAATTTTATGTTAGAACTTTTTAAATTATGCTCCAAACATCAGCTTAATAACAAAAAAGTTATTTTACTAAATTCCTCCAAATGCTTGATTATAATCAAGCATTTGGAGGAATTTAGTAACATATTTTTTGTTCCCCGGTTCTAAGTGTCATTTCTTGGTTTGTTATCCATTATTATAAAAAAAACTCTATTATTTAATCAGAAGTTTGGGTTTGTGGTCAGGAGTTTGATATTTTAAAATTTTCATATTTTTCAAGAAAAAACACATTTAAAAAAAAAATTTATCAGTTCATATAATTAAGTTAAGAGTATTTATTTATTTTATTACACAAGCTTATCAAAAGCAAACAAGTAAAAACAAATAACACTTATAAAGCAACTTATACACGTCAGAATGGCTGGATTTCCTGGATTTGTGGTTGTAGTCCAGGTCACATTCCTGCACTAGCCCCCAGATATAGTCCCCCATCATTTTTTCATTGTAGTGGCCCTGGTACCTCTGCTCTATCTCTTTCACATCTTGGTGGAATCGTTCGCCTTGCTCTTCTGAGTAGGCGCCCATATTGTCCTTGAATTTTTCCAGGTGAGCGTCCAGCATATGGAGTTTAAGCGACATCTTGCATCCCATGGCGCCAAAAGCCTTTATCAGATCCTGCACCAGTTTCTGGTAGTTTTCAGCTTTGTAGTTGCCCATGAAGCCCTTAACAATTGCCTTGAAACAGTTTAATCCTATTGAGCTTATTGGAGAACTCGGTAGACTCAAACACCTTCTTTATCTGAGGTCCAACAAAAATTTCACCTTTGATTTTGGCCTCAGATAACTTGGGGAAGAACTCAAGAAGGTACTTAAAAGCGGTTGATTCTTGGTTGAGAGCCTTCACAAACTGCTTCATCAACTCCAACTTAATGTGCAGTGGCGGCATGAGCACAATCCTGGGATCAACCAGTGGCTCCCACATGACGTTCCGGGTCCCAGCTACAAATTCTGTTCGCTGCTCCCAGTTCTTTCTTTTGTAGTGGTCAGAGGTGGCTCTGCTGTCCCAAAATCAGAGGAAGCATTGGAATTTGATAAAGCCTCCTTGGAGTCCAAGCAGGAAAGCCACCATTTTGAAGTCTCCAATGATTTCCCAATTGCGCTGGTTGTATTGCAGACTTTCACACTGTAGTAATCTTCCTTCAAGCAGACTGAATGAGCTAGGGAACTTGTTTCTATTGTGGAGGCAGACAGCCTTCAAACTTGTGGTGGAGCTGTCTATAAATAGCCGCCACTCCTTGGGCACAAACGGCACCCCAATAACGTCAAACAGTCCAGGCACGTCATGGCAGAAGCAGAGGCCATCCCTAAGAGTTTAAAAGCCTGAGAAAGGTTCGTGTTGACTTCTCTGACTTGTCACTTGCACTTCCTCCTTGACCAAGTTCCACTGCTTCATCCTGGAGATGAATAGCTCTGCATTGGACTTGGTCAGACCCATATCCCTGACCAAGTCATTGACTTCTTTTTGGTTTGGGAAGTGAGGAACTTTTTCTGGTACCTCAGGCAGGTAATCCAAGTCCTCAGCATCCATCTCCTCTTCTTCATCAGAATACTTGTCTTGGACTTCATCAGAATACTTGTCTTGGACTTCATCTGGAGCAGGTGGCACTGGCTCGGGATATTTGGAGTAGTGAGGAATTGGAGCAATTGATGATGGAAGATCTGGATAATTTACATCAGCAGCATTCTTTCCTTTCCACCGCTTGCTAACATCTACCATGCAAAAAAGCAGCTTGTGGCGTGGTCTGTTGGCTCTAACCAGACCCGTGGGTTGGAAAATTTCAGAGACCTTTTCTCACCTCGCAGCCACTCTTCCAGCGTCTTCTTACAGTGCTCACAACAGTAGTGAGGGGCCCAGGGCTTGTCCTGGTCCCCAACTGGCATCCCAAAGTACTTCTGGTAGGCTTCACAAATCTTCACCGACGTTTCCAAGGAGAATGTTTTGGCTCTCTTTATATACTCACCGCATATAAAACAGAAAGAGTCAGGGTGGTGCCGGCAGCCTCTTGAAGCCATTCTAAAAATATAGAAATACATGCAATCAGAAAATATAGATCTTATAGATCTGAAAGTATAAATAAAAACTTGTTAAATGAAGATACATGTATAAAATAAGGCTAAAGTCATCAAATTTTGAAAACAAAAATTAATATTTAGCACCAAATTGCAGTGCAGTTCAATGAAAGAAATTTTTAATTACAAGTCTAATGTCATGATCAAAACCTAAAATACAAAATAAATTTGATATGCAATACAAAATAAATATTGGAAAGGGAAATAGATATTTAAATAATATATAAGAACACTAATCATACTAATGAAAATTCGTGCTTAAAACACAACTTACCCTTTATTCAGGGTGCGAAAATCCAGTATCAATAAATCTCTTTAATCCACTTTTTAACAATTTTATACTTTATTGCACTTTTATAATTTTCTTTAAGTATTACTC
Source organism: Eledone cirrhosa (assembly GCA_964016885.1). NCBI lineage: Eukaryota > Metazoa > Mollusca > Cephalopoda > Octopoda > Eledonidae > Eledone > Eledone cirrhosa. The sequence continues at coordinate 286,423,366 of OZ024740.1, forward strand.
TTTATTTTATAATTTTAATTTAACCTGAAACATATATAAAAAAAATCATTTAACATAAGCAAATTAAACTTACAACGTAAAATCCAGTATACAAATAATTCTAGTGAATAGCTTAGAATTTTTACAAACCCAAACTTTTAACTGTTTAATAGCACTTTTTTATTTATTTGGGACCTAAGCAACACAAAAAAAGTGAACAAGCCAGCAACAGAGAACAATTTTTTTTTTGTTACACAGTGTTATTTTGAAAATTAATTGAAATTTATCAGCAATGTCTTTCATTAGAAATATGGTAAGAAAAGGGTTTCAGAGGTACTACCTCTTTATTTATTTTTACTATGTACTTGATTTGCTGATCATATGATCTTGTCTCAGGTATTCTATTATCTGCTATATCTTAGGGTTAATCCGATTGTAGAGTTTCAAATTCTAGTTTATGATATTTGACATCAGCTGCTTGTGAGGTTTCCATTGTAGTCAGAATCACATCCAACAATAAACATTGCCTAATCTTTCTCCTAATCCTTATGTTTAACACTTTTTTTGAAACCAATAATGCTCCAACTTGCCATAATTTTCTAAATGAATGTTGTTGTTTTATTAGATATGTATAATAAATTTTCTGTCATAAGACTATATATTCTTCATTCTGTACAACCAATGTAAACAAATAAGGACTGAATAATTTTTTTTTTTAATTTGCTCCTTTTATTTCTATTACACTAATTTCTTTGGTGGAAAAAAATGAACTGAAAATTACAGCCCTTACCTATGCTTATTTAGCTTGCCTGAAGGTTGCATCTTACAGGAAGTTTCCTGGGTGTTTTAATGATAAGGTTCTCAGATTGTTTGATGTTAATTTTTTTTTTTTTTTTTTTTTTTTTTTATATTCTTAGAGTTGAAACAATAGCTGGCACTGCTACAGCAGATAGTGATTATAAACCTTTGAATGAAATCATCCAATTCCAAGAGAATGAAATGTTACGTACACTCTATGTAGAAATTATTGATGATTTTGAATGGGAACCTGATGAGTTTTTCTTTGTTCAACTGTCACTTATTGACGGCGAAGTCTCTCTTGGTGACACTTATATCATGCAAGTGACAATCATCAATGATGATGGTAGGTAGCCTACTTTATTCATATTTCTTAACACAGGCATAAAAATACATACATACTTAGAAATATATATTTTTATTTTCCAAAGAAATTCTCTGCACCTTCCTTAATTTTTTTCATAGAGAAATTTGTTGGACAATAGTCATTGTTCCAGGTATCTGACAGCTAATCACTGATTCACTGCATTTCTGACATTGAGACTGTCAGAGGAGTGTTTGTGTAACTTGATGCAGAACAAATATTAATGAGGGTCTTTGTGAAAAGATGATGTTTGATCCTTTTCCAATATACATTAGTGAAAGATAAGCATATTTGTATCCATCCATACAGTGGTCTTTTGCAACATTCCTGTCTAACATATTCCATTCACATCTCAAGGCAATGCTGTGCAGTGAGATTAAACCTAGAATTATGTGGCTTTGGTGTGAACTTCCTAACCACACAGACATGTCTTTATCTTTAAGTACACCATAAAAATAGGCTGAGCACAATAAGAGAAGTACTGTTCTGAGGTAAATTTGATGGGAGCTGGACAAGTGTAACTTGAGAATAACTATTCATTTTTAATTGTCAGCAAGCAAGGGGAGTAAATTTGCCTCGAAAAACTGTAAGTTTCAGTTTTCTCCTCCCTATTATGTTTGCTTTTCCATATTGATAGAGGTTTGACCAGACTACTTTTTAGGCAGCTTTTCTACAGCCATATGCCTTTCCTGATACCAATCCATACATTATTAAGGGCAGTGGATTGGCAGTATCAGTACAGAGTCGGACGCATAGAGTTATGGCCCTTTATGGTCTGAGTTCAAATTCTGCCGAGGTTAACTTTACCTTTCATCCTTACAGGGTTGATAAAATAAAGTACCAGTAATGTACTGGGGTAATTGCTAGCTTTGTGCCAAAAGTAGAAACAATTATTAAGCACAATATATACTGCTGACCTTTGTCAAATTACTTAGCCCCAGGGCATATTGTATATGTGGGACATAAACAAACAACAATACTTGTTATAAAGTGTCACTTTGAAGGCATACATGAAAATACATGCTTATATATGACAGGCTACTTCTCAGTTTCTGTCTACAAATTTAAGGCATTAATCAGTCCAGGGCTATAGTAGAAGTCATTTTCCTATGGTGTGACACATATCAAACCTGAAACTAGGAGGTTTTGAAGCAAACTTTTTAACCTGACAGCCATGCCGGATCTTACCTTGCCTAAATATCCTCTATCGTTTTTTTGTTGGGTTTTTTTTTGTTTTTTTTTTTCATCTAGATTACTTTATTTATTTTCTAGGGTTTAACTCTTAATAACCTGGAATGATTTAGCTGAAAATAACTAAAAATGGGCTTGTCCATTCAAATGCTTATAGCATCTTTACTAGTGGACAGGTTGTAGTGAAAATTTGCAGTAAACTAAAGGTTTAATTTTTGATGTAATGTGCTGTTTTGTATTTTTCAAGAATGTAGTTTCATTGAAGTAGGAGTAGATGATGTACAGAATACAGTTAGTATTTTTAACAATAATTCAACATATGCACAGTGTCCATATCTATAGCATTTATCTTTCACTGGCCTTTAAACACCACTGTGTTTAACTACAACTCACTGTTTTAAGAAGCTAGCCCGTTACCGGTGGATTGGCAGTATCGGTAGAGGGTCGGACGCCATGCTTTCCAGCATAGTTACGTCCCTTTACGATCTGAGTTCAAATCCCGCCGAGGTTGACTTTGCCTTTCATCCTTACGGGGTCGATAAAATAAAGTACCAGTAATGCACTGGGTAATTGCTGGCCTTGTGCCTAAAGTAGAAACAATTATCTTTTTACTATATATTGTAGTAAAAGGTAAGTAAAGGTAGATTTATTCCTGACAGTCAAAGAGGTGCCATCCCAATACATGGCATGTCTTAGATATTTAAAACCTGGGGGAGCCCACCCCTCCACAGTATGAGCATAGCTGATTTTTTTTTCCCCAAGAAAGAAGAAAAAGTGATTAAGAGAGATGTAAAAAGAATTGATCCTAGTACTGGACTGGTATTCCATTTTTTGACTTTGAAAGGATGAAAAACAAAGTTGACCTCTGTAGGATTTGGATTCAGAGTGCAGTGAGCTGGAATAAATGCCAAGATGTTTAAACCATAGTCTTAACAACTTTGCCAATTTGCTGCCTTCTATAATGCTGTACTTTGTTCAAATCCTCTTATGGTCATAGAAAAGGCAATAGAAAGCCACTTTATTATTCAGAGGCTTTAAATAGTCACTTGACTAGCTAAAAATAGCAACCAAATCTGCCTGAAATCTTACCCTACCATCTTATAATGGGTAGGACACATTAGGTAGTTAGTCCTAGATATACTGTTTGAATAATAACAGGATGGCCATGGTTGGAAGTTTTTGTCATATGTCTGCTAGCTCAAGGTAATTTGGGTCTAAACAACATTCATGACCAAGTCTCAGTCATCTCAGTCAGGCTTGCCATGACTCTGGTTCTTATTGTAGGCTGTTTATGATGTATGGTGTGCAATTGTCCACCTTACTTTACATTAAAGCCATCACAAACCAGTAGCTCTTTCCATGTTGATAACTTCTTGCATGGCTAAAGAATTTCATATCTCTTGCACAGGTATACATTCATACATAAATATCAATGTGTTTTTTAATCTTTTTTTTTTTTGTAATCATTAAAAACCTTAGATAAATAAGAAAAGAAGTGATAGTAACTCTTTAAATCTCTATAGCAACCTGCTACAGTTAGTTTATTTGTTAAAAATTAACTTGTTTTAAACCAATATGTCCAAAAGCTTACTTAATTAGTTACATTATTACTTTTTCCAAGTAACACATGGACATCGTTTATATAAAGGTGAGTTGTCAGGGTTGTTAGACCACTGAATTAAATGCTTTGGCATTTGTTCAAATACAACCATGGTCAACTTTGCCTTTAGTCCTTTCAGGGTCAGTAAATAAAGTATAAATCCTAGAATGGTAAATTGGCAGAATTGTTAACCCTTGGGACTGTTATAGGAAACTGTACTGTTTCTTTTAAGGTGTTCATATTTATCTAAAAACCTTACATCATAATTTTATGTAAAACCTTTCCAAACACCAAATAATAAGAAAAAGATATTACTAAATCTCTTTGAATTCTTGATTATTTTCAAAATGATTTTAAGAATTATTGACAGTGGTTTTCATTAAAAATATGGTGATGAAAGTGTTAAAGAGTCACACAGGATGCTTGCAGTATCCAATTTAGCTATGTGCATTCTGAGTTCAAATCCCACCTCCTTCTGCCAGGAGTTGTGATAGTATCAGCAATGGAAAGACCAATAGGGACATAATTTCCTTGGCTTATTCTAACAACTGGCTTCTTGCCTTATTTTTAAAGACTTAGTGAATCTCTATGCATGAATCTGACTAAATTCTTCATTCTGAAAATGGTTATTGTACTTAAAGTAAAATATTTCATTGAAAGTAAACTGTTCACATTTCAGAACCTGGAGTCGTAGAGTTCAGCAAACCAAGTGTTATTGTCACTGAAAGTTCTCGTAAAGTTAAAGTTCCTGTAAAAAGAACAAATGGAGCTGATGGACATATCAGTGTGTCATGGAAGACAAAGGATATGACAGCTCAAGCTGGTATTGATTATTTTGGAGGAGAGGGTGAACTCCAATTTGAAAATGGTGAAACTCTGAAGAGCATTGAAATCCATATTTTTGATACAGCGGTAAAGATTATGTCCATTCCTTTATTTTATAAATGTACTCACATTGATTTACCATTGAATTATTTGCACTAGTCATAATTTTACATCGTTTTACTAGCTGTATGCTCTTCCTATCACCTGCCATTTTCAGCAGACTTTATCATACCACCAACAAATGAGAGGTTGTATGTCAGGACTAAAGTGTCTTTTTTGCACTGTATCAGTTTTTCTCAAAGTTACTGCTCTCTTATAGAATAGTAACTTTGCTACAGCTTACAAGGTCCATGTCTCCTTCTTGGAGTTTTATTCTGAGTTACACATTGGGTGAAGAAGTGCCAAGAGTTGCAAGATGATGTGGTAGGGATAGACAGAGGATGACTTGGGAAGAGGTGGTGAAAGTGGCTCTCAGGTTGCTGAACCTTGTAAAGGAGATGACGAAAGAAAAAGACAAATGTACTCAAAATCAGGTGTAAAATACGGATGATGCTCCATAGTAGCCTATCATCAGCTACATTAAATTTCTATAAAAAGACAGTTTTGATAAAATTGAGACCCAAAGCCACTGGGTTATTTTTAAAAGTGACATCTAGTTTTGGTTACCAAATCAGCCGGTTGTCACCATATATATGATATCACTTGGCTTATATTTGTGTTGTTGGATGTTTTAATCACCTTTACCTCAACAGATATATAACAACTTTATTTCAATTATTAGTGTTATCTGTGGCTGGTTATCTGATTAGTGATAATAAATTTATTAGTATCATTTACTTATTTGGGCACAGGCTCAGCTGTGTGGATAAGATCATGTGGTTATAGGTTTGATCCCACTGTATGGCACCTTGAGCAAGTGTTTTCAACCTTTACCTAGAGTTGACCCAAACATTGAGTCAAAATTTTGCTGAATGAAATTGTGTGGAAATCTGTTGAATGGACTGTACCTGCCAGCTAGTTTAACAACAAAACCTGCACCTTGTATGTATTTAGTAGAGTCCATCCTATTGCAAGTAGTTGGACCAGATGACTGAATATTTTGAATTTTCTCCATCCTGTTTTAGAGGACCCACAAGATCTCATGAGAGCTGGCATTAAAAAAAATAGCATTAAAAAATAAGAAGACAAATTTCTTTTAGTTGCAGAAGGTCATAACATGCAATAAGAAACAGTTATGTAGATTCTGAATTAGAAACTTGTGTTTCTTAAAGCATAAAAAAGTATATATTAAATTTCACAAAGTTCAATAGTTTGATATATAAAATAGTTTGCAAATCTGAACATACCTTACCTAAGTTGATGCAGACAACAAATCAACCTCTAGAGAAGTCTGGATATTACAAAGTTATGTATATACTTTAGGCCAATGTAGACAAATAAGGGACATTCAAACAAATACAAAATAATTCAGTTTTGATCAATACATTTTTTTATTTTATTTTCAGTCGGCTGAAAAAGATGAGTGTTTCCAAATTAACTTAATTGAAGCTGGAGGAGGATCGACAATTGGCAAGATCAATAAAACTATTGTTACCATCGTTAAGGATGAAGGTAAACATTTTCATTAGTTATTTCATAATTGATAAATGAAGTCCAAATCAATAATCTATTCTCTTGATCTCACTGATTCATTTAAAACTTAGGTTTAATGATCTATTTTTAAAAAATACCAATTTTGTCACTGTATTCATTGCCAACTTTGCTGGCTGCATTTCTATACATAGCTTAAACAGCCCTCACAAGCTATCTACATATAATTTCCTTAGCACCTACCAGATTAAAGAGTAAGACACCTGTCAAAGACCTCTATGAATGCTAAACAAAGTAGCTTACTCTTAAATACTTCTGCAGTTGTCTGGAAAGGGCATAACTAGTACCTAATTGAAATATAGTTTAGTCTCTTAAAGTAGATCATTATTTGGCAGTATCCCGCCGAGGTTGACTTTGCCTTTCATCCTTACGGGGTCGATAACATAAAGTACCAGTAATGCACTGAGTAATTGCTGGCCTTGTGCCTAAAGTAGAAACAATTATTTGGCAGTATCGGTAGAGGGTCGGATGCCATGCTTTGACGCATAGAGTTACGGCCCTTGCCATTCTGAGTTCAAATCCCGTCGAGGTTAACTTTGCCTTTCATCCTTACGGGGTCGATAAAATAAAGTACCAGTAATACACTGGGATAATTGCTGGCCTTGTGCCTATTGTAAAAACAATTATTTGATGTGTATCTAGTATCTAGGAAGACAACGAAGTTGGAGAGAATGAAAGGGATGACACAGAACCAAGCAGACAGATGATATACCATAATATATTTTTAAAAAAGCAGCCACCAGTAGAAGCACTACGACACTGCAAGCAATCATTGTGAGAGACCAGAGGCTACAGTTTTTGGTGATCAAATTGAGACAATATAGGGTCTGAGAGGATTCTTCAATCTGGCCAAGATTGTAACATCACCAGTGCTGGTGCCATGATAAACTGCACCCTGCAAAGTAGTAATGTTAATATTGCAATAAAATGCATCTAATCCATTCTGTAAAGTGCTAGTATGAAAAAATGCACTCAATATACTCTGAAAGGTGTATGATGTTATTCTAACCAGTATAGTTTGGGACCATGATAATCCAAATGATTTACTAGTGAAAGAAAATGTTTGGAATTGAATTATATTTGATAATGATAAAAGAAAATATGTAAGAAAATTATTGCAATTGATTTAAATGAATCATCATCATCATCACTTTTACGTCCATTTTTCCATGTTTGTACGAGTTGGACAGGTCCTTCTCAGCACTCCATCTCTCCACTCATATCATTCCTTCATCATTTCCTCTGTGAGTCAGAGATTTGAGGTCAGCTCTCACAACCTCTGCCCAGGTCTTTTTTGGTCTACTTCTACTGTGGCTTCCTTCCACTGGGATTTCCTGGCATTTCTTCATCCAGCGATCATTGTCCATGCTCATCACATCTTCTCTCCTCTTAAACCCAACTTCTCACCCAAGCTCTGCTTTTTCTCACATGTACATTGCACATCCAACGAAGCATGGTTGCTTCATTTCTCTCCAGTCTACACATGTCTTCTGCCGTCACAGCCCATGTTTCACTACCATGCAGCATTGCACTTTGCACACAGGTGTCATATAATTGTCTTTTGTATGTAGGGAGAAACCTTTTGTATTCAATAGTAGGAGTACTTCTAAACTTTTTCCATCCTATCCTTATTCTAGCTATTATGCTCTCAGCACACCCTCCTCCACTGTTAATTAAGTCACTTAGATAGCAGAAGCTATCAACCACTTCTATGGACCCTTCCTGTGATTGGAAAAGGTTTATATCACTGACACTCTTCCTGTCGGTTACCCCTGTGCATCTACATACAAATTCTTCTCTTCCCGTTAGTCTACCCATTATCCCACTACATCTCGAATGTAGAAGGGAATTATTGATTGGAGATTACCATCTACTTAAACCAAAAGAACACAGACTACTATATCTCTCAGCCTCAGAAATAACATACATAAGTTCACACTATCCCCCCCCCCCCCCCCACACACACACAGAGGAAAACAGATAAGACCCGGCATTCATCCATTCAACCATATTTAGCTTTCATCTCATTTGCTTCAGGGAAAAGAAATTTATTTCCCCTAGATTTCTGTCTATATAAATAAATGATAAAAGATATCAATGGTTTCTCAGTTTTCGTCATCGTCGTCACCGCCTTCTTGGAGAGAGAGAGAGAGAGAGGACTGTAGTCAATACCTAACAATGTTTTAACATTTTCAGAATGATTACTGGTTATGCTTTTCTTACTCTCTTTATTTCCTTTACCTTACAGAATTCAACAGTTTGGTTGGTCGAATTGTTAACATGACCAAACTTAATTTAGATGTCCTTCAACTAGACACTATTAGCTGGAGTAGACAATTTGAGAATTCGCTGAATGTGAATGGTGGTGATTTGGAGACTGCTACTGCTGCCGACTATGTTTTACATTTTGCATCATTTGCATGGAAGGTAAGAAATGTTTTCCATTACTCCTTTCAGAATCGTCTCTGGTTTGCATTATAGAATTGATGAATTATAATGATTTGAACTAATGGGCTGTGATCAGCGCTGGTGCTATCATTAAGGCCAACTAAGCAGCTTCCAAGAATGATGTTGACTTTAGAGGAGTGCATGCATTACTGAATTTTAAAGGATGACAATTTTATACAAATTTGTATAATTAAATATATAATTTCCTCGATAAATATATTGCTAAAAATCTTTGCTACATAGCAATGTTAGGGAAATATCCCAAGCAGTGGAGAGAGATAGTTGTATGGTGTTATGATTTGGTGTGGGTGAGTGTTGACTGGGTAGTGGAAAATGCAAGTTTAATCATTTTCTTAGTGTTGTCAGAGCAAGAAGTTTCAAAAACTAAGTTTGTGAGCTTGCCAAACTGTAAGTTGAAATGATTTTATTTGGGAGACTGGGTGCATAATTGGAATAAAGAGGCACACATTGTAGAGCTAACCTAGGGCGCTAAATACTCAGGCACTGACTTTGGGGTTATGCATCACCTAAGAGGTTTTTGATGATTCTAATTTAATTTATAACTCCCATAGCTAATTTATTTTGTATGTTACCTACCTCTCAGAGGCATGTGGCATAGTAAATGGACCCAACATTTATGATGTTCCTATCCAGGAAAGGAACTATTGCTCAACATCAGTCTATCACAAGTTTTTCTAATAGGACTTGAACTCTAGAGATGGCAGGGCAGTCACCTTGACTCTATTTAGATTTGCCAAGACTGGTAGGAGGTAGAAAGAAAGGTATTTTCAAACTGATGACCTGGTTTGAATACTTGCATAGGGTGAACTCTGCTAAAGGCACCCAAGCGCAGGGGTTGGTGTTAAACCAGGCAACAGATTAAGTTTATCACCCAAGCAGGATTTGAACTCAGAATACAAAGAACCAAAACAGATAGTGCAAGGTATCGTGCCTGAATGTTTAACAATCAGCCACTCTGGACTGGTACTATATTTTATCAAGCTTAAAAGGATGAAAGGCAATGAAACAGTTGCAAGATAATTACAGTGGTAAATTGTACATCTAATGACAAAGGCTATTTCACCAGTGTCTTTACCAACAAGAATGTGCAGCAATGGTTTTAAGGTATTATTAACTTATGACTTGATAGAACTGATAGTCTGACACTGTAATGATTTAATTGACCCTGGTTGTCTTCATTCATCCTTGAGTAGAGTTGCATCTTCTGGATAGAACTTTTATTAAAAAAAATAGCTACAGGCAAAGGTGTATGGTTAGATTAGGGTTCTCTTCTCAACTACATGGTTTCAGGTTCAGTCCCACTGCATGATACCTTGAGCAAGTGTCTTCTACTATAACCTCAAGTTGGAAGTGAAATTTTGAAGACAAAACTAAATGGAGATGTGTGTAAGTGTCTGTATTTGTTTGTCTTGTAATTTAGCAGTTTTATGAATAGATAAATGAAATAAATACTAAACTTGAAAAATAAGTAAGGGTGTCAACATGGGAGACAAAATCCCTTGAAGGTGGCACTCCAGCATGTTTGCATTCAGAAATTATTAAAAGAATATATAAGCATGATAGCAAGTGAAGAGTCATTGCAAGATCTAATTCATGATTTGTATTTATTTCAGGCTTTGTTTGCTTGTGTGCCTCCACCATCTCTTTGGGGAGGATGGCCAACTTTCTTAATTTCTCTGGCCGTTATTGGTTTGATGACTGCTATTATTGGAGATTTGGCTGGTGTATTTGGTTGTTTAATTAATCTTGATGCAAGTATTACGGCAATCACATTTGTTGCACTGGGAACTAGTATGCCTGATACATTTGCCAGCCGAACTGCAGCTTTGATGGAGAAAAATGCAGATGCATCAGTTGGAAATGTGAATGGCAGTAACTCTGTTAACGTATTTCTTGGATTAGGTTTACCTTGGGTAATAGCAACTATCTATTGGAATGCAAAGGTAAGATTATTATTATTATTATTTTGTTACATTCTATTTAAATTTTGTAATCAAATTGATTTGCTGGTCCAGATAGTCTTAAACTAGTTAAATTCATTAACCCTTTATTGACCATATTCATAATGAAATACACTGTCTATGTGTTTCAATTAATTTTGAAAATAATCAAATAACTTTCATTAGTAATCTGATATTCAAAACATTACTTAACAAAAAATTCTTAAATAAAATTATGGGAAGATTGCATATAAATAAAAACATTTTTAAATAGTCAGTTTTGTATCATAAATGCATGACATTTTCAAGTGGATTTATATCAAAAGGGAAGAATTTTGATTTACTAAGATAGTAACTTAACATATGGTTCTTTATAAATTTATGTTGGAAAATTTTAATCTTGATGCAAGTATTACGGCAATCACATTTGTTGCACTGGGAACTAGTATAGGAAGCCTTAAAAAAATGGGCGATTTTGTTTCATAGAACTATAGGTGGTTTTGACTGGGTTTGTATCAAAACAGTTCTCTTCAAACCCCGACACATTGCCATGTATGCAGGTCCAACCTTGGACATCTACACAAAAGTCACTGAAAAAATTTAACCTGAAAAAGGATAAATGTACAAGCTTTACAAAAATCATAGCAATCATAGCCTTACTGAAGTATTTGGCTAAAGCAATGATGTAAAACAACTGCTGATTCACGCAGAAAGTGGTGTAAATAACAGTAGTAAATAGGAGTGTGTGGCAGAAAAGAATATTGGGCTGGCAAGATATAGTCAAGCATTGTTGGGACTGGAATATTGGGCCAGCAGTTTCAAAGCATTAACCCTTTAACATTTACATTACTCTATATTTACTATTGTATTTTCACACTAAAAGCTTTATCTCACATAATATCGAAGCTATGAGATTTTGGTGTTATTAATATTGAGAACAATACCTTAACATCAGTATGAGTGGTCAGTTATAGCTGGTTTGAACAGAAACAGGTGAGAGAATTCTGGCCAGGTATGGTCGGTTTAAATGCTAAAGGGTGAAATATACTTGTTAATGATATTTTTGACTGAAGTACTTACTTTTTAAAATTATCATCATACATCCATTTACATGGGTTGGACCGGTTGTCACAGTCCCAGATTAAGTGGGTCAGGAAACCATGTTTTGCTCATACATTCCATTTTTGGCATGGTTTCTACAACTTGATGCCCTTCTTAGTGCCACCTACTTTACAGTGTGCATTTATTTTATTGTGGCACCTACATTGCTTAACCCTTTTGATACAAGGTTTCCTGAGAATACATGAACACCTCTAGTTGTATGATATAAAACCTCCCATTTTAAAGTGCTCATTTTATGCAAGAAGTTGTATTAAAAAATTCTTGAAAATCTTCATTATTTTCAAAATCAATTGTAACACATAATGTATTTTATTAGAAATATGTTCTTGAAATGGTTAAAAAGTCAGTCAACAATTTTATATCTATGAAATATTAAGTTGTATGTTTGATTCCTAGACAGGGTAGTGCATTCTTGAACAAGAAACATCATTTCACATTGCATCTCATAATACTGGGGCTCATATCATTAAAACACCTGAAAAACTTTCTATGAAATGCAATCTCCTGGCTTGCTAAACCTGCATTGGTGTGACCTGTAAATTTCACGTTTTCTTCATTCCATGATGTATAATATTGACGTGATTCCATATCTAAAACCAATGAGTTCCAAATGCAGATCATCAGTAATTATAGAAATCACCATTGTTTTCGATCCATTTTTCATTCCATTGAAATAGCTGAAGTTATTGATTTCTTTTCTTTTGTCTTTCAGGGTCAAATATTTGTTGTGGATGCAGGATCACTAGGTTTCTCTGTCATCATTTACACAACTTTTGCAATTATTGCCATATTCCTTTTAGTTCTGCGAAGATCACTAAAAGTGTTCGGTAATGCTGAACTTGGTGGTCCTGTTATCCCCAAGAAAATTACAGGAATCTTTTTCATTTGTCTTTGGGTTTTATATATTCTTTTGTCATCATTACAAACAAAAAAAATTATTAATGTTTCAATTTAAAGCCAAACCCAGCAATAATTATTCTTTATTATGGCTATGTGATGATCTTTGTTATTCTGGAGTTTCACCTGTGTATTCACAAGATCATCAGACCAGCTGTCTGAAGTCCACAGGTGAAATTCGACTCGTCGTTTAGCTTTAATAAAATAAAATATTATTGAACTCTACTTCGGTATTGGGTGCTTATTCTCTTCTTACATCCGTCAACATCACACGGGGATATATATATATATAATTTGATTAAAAATTTTGGTAACTTCAAGTTAAGATCTGTTTAAGAAAAATATTTATAAAGAATAAAAATTAAAATATTAAAAATTATCCCTTCTTCATGTTTATTTTTTAATATGCATGAATGAAAAGCGACAAATTAAATGAATGAAAAATAAGTGTATGACTAAAATGAAATCAACTATTTGTTTAGATTGGGCTTACGTCATAAGATGTAAAAAGATAATCTGCAACACTTATAAAGCCTGAATTTTAAAATACTGATTAAATATATCATGAAAGACCAAAAATTTACTTCAGAAAAAAAAGTAAATTAAAGAAATAAAAAATAAAAAAAACTTCTTTAAAAATGTTTATTTATTGTTTTAGGAGTATTTATTTGGCAAACACATACATTTTTACAAAATGTAAATAAATGTCACTTAATTTTTTTTTTTATATATATATATATATATATATATATATATATATATATATATATACCTTAAGTATATTTTCAGTCTTTCAAGTTTTTGATCTTGTAAGGTGTCGGTTTTAAACTTTTTTTTTATATTTTAAATTCTGGTCATAAGTGTTTGGGATTCTGTCATTTAGTGTTATGATCAGCAGGGTTGTATTATTTATAAGGCTGAGTATGCTGCAGTTCAAAGGCCATCATTTTATATACAAGTAAAATTCCGTTATAATGAATTTTTCAGTATAACCAACATTTTTTTCAATCCTTGACCACACCCTTGATGTTTTAGGTCAATCTCATTATAAAGAATTTTTCATTACAACAAATTTTTTTTATACCTCGTGAATTTCGTTATAACAATTTCACTGTGTGTATATACATTATAGGCACTGTTACCTACTATTACTATTGAGGTGACAGCCTATGGGCCTGGCCATGGATTAACATAGCATTTGATAATTCAGCACCTGTTTAGAATAAATTCCTAAAATATGAAAGGGGAAGTAAAGTAGGGCAAGGAAGATAAATTTTTAAAATTCTGATTCTTACATGGCTATTATTTTAAAATGGCCACTGAATTATCCCTATATACTTGAATCTGTTTTTTACAATTAATATTTTCTCATAAATTCAACAAAAACTAAACAAAAAAAATTGAAAAGCAATAAAATTCATCAATTAAATCCTGCTACATAAATCTTATTCAAAGATATCTTTCTTTCTCATGTGTAAACTAAATGCCTTTAAATTTATAATTTTTGCTTTGAAAAAAAAAAACAATTTTTTAAAGTGGTCTTTTTATACTAATCATTGCAAAGTTATCATTGTTATATTTCTTGAGAAATAAAATTGTTCATGAAATATGAAAATATGCTTATAAATCTTTCTTTTAAGGGTTTCTTGTGTTAAACTATTGACTTTATTTCAATGTAGCTTTGTTACTTAAATGTTGATTTGTTGCTATAAATAAAACTTTATACTTACAAAACATAGTTTTTTTTTATCAAAAAAAAAAAGAAAAAGTCTTTCTCATTATATTCTCACAATCCTCACCCATTCATTCTAGTCCTCTGATTAGTTGCGCTATTACTTTTTCTGTGACCTTCATGACCTGGTCGATTAATTTAATGCCTCTATAGTTACTCCTATCTAGGGCATCTCCTTTACCCTTGTAGCAGTTAATGATGATGCTGCTACGCCAGTCCTTCGGAACAACCCCATTCTGTATAACTTGGTTTACTATCCGGGTGACCATGGTGTGTCCCACCGTTCCAGAAGCTTTCAGCAACTATTTCCGAAGGCCCAGCAGCCTTACCCGTCTTCATATCTTTGATTGCCTTACTTATTATACTACCTTCAACTTACAATGCTGGTCCCTCTATTGGATCGAGGTGGGGGAGACTGTCTTTCTCCCATTTACTCTCCTCATTTAGTAGCCTTTCGTAGTGACACTTCCAAGCTACCTTCTTATCAGCGTCAGTGATGGCAAGTACACCATCATCATTAAGGACACACTTCTCCCCGACAATATCACGGTTTTCCTTGACACATTGCCTAGCAATCCTGAACACCTCACGTTTTTGGTCCTCGCGTTGTAGAACATGCTTGAACTTTCTTTCCTCTGCTTCCCTTCTTGCGAAGTACACTTGTCTCCTAGCTTCCCGCCTGGCCACTTGATAGTCTTCTCTACTTCCCTCATCCAAGCCTGCTTTTTGGCCTTAATTGACTCCTCCACCTTACTGTTCCACCACCATGTTACTCTCCTCCTGCCTATAGGCCTGCTCCAGCCACAGACTTCGTCTGCCACCATCAGCAGGTTTGCTTTCAGGAATTCCCACTGTTCCTCTATATTGTACGACTCTAAATGCTCTTCCTTACTGTCGAAAGCATCAAGTAATATGCTTTGAAATTTATTTCTGGCTGTGGGGTCCTTTAGCTTCCATATTTTTCTCCTGAGGATAGTCCTCTTCTGCTGTCGAGTACGTCTCATCCTGACTATGAGGTCGCTAATTATCAGTCTATCTCGAAGGTAATTGACAGATTATAATAGTCTTTAAAGAAATTTCTAATTTGCTTCTTAGTTCTCTCTATGGATGAAAGACTGTGATTTTTACCCGTCAGAAGACAGTCATCTCGATACAAACTACCTTCTAGGTGAGGAAAAGAGGATTTTTTAGATAGGAGGAAGAGACTCACAAGGTCTCTGTAACTTGAGCTGAATCCTTCAAATCCATTGTGATGTCATAGAAACCACCATAAGAATTTCTCATCCAGTAGTCACCTTGAAATTATATTAGGGTTTTTCTGGCCTGAATGATGTCAATTTCACTCAAAACTAATATCCGATCTAGTTCTTGAGAATATTAAGGCCTTATTGAGAAAAATAGGGGATACTGATGAGTAGTAACTGTCGATATCGAATTGGAGGAATGATGATTTTTTTTTCTTTCAGGTTGATAAACCAAGTGATTACTTCAGATGTATTTTCCCAGAGAGGAAGTTCATCGTGCTTCCCCACCTGAGGAATAATCCTATCCAAAATCTTTTTACTGATTCGGCCTATATCAGATTTTGGATTTTGATGGATTCTGATTGAAGTTAGGTTTGTGGTCTTTCAAATTGCATTTCGGACTTTTAGGTAAAGGGTTTAGTTCTATCTTCAATGTGGATGTTATTGACTATTGTGTATGTTTTGTTATTGATATTTGTGAGTGCGTTGCTACTAGTATTCTTATAGTCCTTTCTTAGTTCCTTTCTAATGAAATCATTATCTTTATCAATATCCATGCAGTATAAGTTCCCAGTTTTGTCCAAGTGTACATGAATTTTATTGGAGTTTTTAAATTTATCTAAAGTAGAGTTTAATTCTTTTTCAGATTTATGTTTCCTAAATTTGATCTGCTTAATCATGTTTAGTAGGTCTTTCTCGAGGTTATCCAGGAGTGGGTTATGTGGAAGATTTCTATAAGTCCTGAGGTCAAAATTATTTTTCTTATTTTTCAAAGCTGCTTAACGATAACCAAAAGGAGTGGCACATACATGTTTCATATCATCCTCGAGTGTCTTGCAACCAAACCAGACTTGCTGGAGAAAGTAATCACCAGTGATAAGTCACGAACCTTCAAGTACACATGGTAACCAAGCACTAGAGCTATCAAGAGGGCTATGATGACAGAGCTGCAGAGAATCCTTCCAGGAATGTATTGAGGTGTAACGGAGAAGGATTGGAAAGTGCTTTAGACTGAAGGGGAAAACTTGTAGTCTGTACATTGGATTAGAAATATTTTTTTGGCAACCCCAGTTTTTTTCTGACACAGCTCGTAAGCTCATATATATATATATATATATCTATATATATATATATATATATATACATAAGTAGTGGATAAATGTATTCTTTTCAGGATGAATGATAAAAAGAATAATGCCAGAATTGTGATGTGGACAATGTTTATTTTTGCAATAGCAATATTCACTTGTTGGTACATCGAACATCAAATAATAAAATCGTGACAGAAATTATCACTACGTTAAGTTGCTGACTAGCTTCTTCGAGCTAGCGTAAATGCACGTATCACAGAAAATGATATAGTAAAAGTTGTGTTGTATCTTACAGTAGTACAATATGACAGGGAGATGGAAGAATAGCTAAAGCGTAGCAGTAAACAAATAAAACTTACTATGTGTGTGTGTGTGTGTCTATTCTTAGTATACATTATTCTCGAAGTAGTGGTCAAATTGTCGGGCTTATATGAAATGTGAGAGCATAGTAAACAGGCTGGTTTTCGTGAAGAGAAATTTCAGTGTTAGCAGAACTTTCTTCTCTTGTCTGTGTTATCACTATGTCTGCTCCCTCTCTCGAAGCCATTGTATTTATAATAACGCTATAGCTAGAAGGATGTGTATATGGATTGATTTACCAGTTTTTTCTTTGTGTTTCTTCTATCTACAAGCTGGGGTCACAGGTCAAGTGTTATGTATGTTTATTATACTTGTTTCTTGACAGGACAATCGTGGGAAACTCCCAACAATAGGTGGTCCCAGAGGCGAGAACTCTTAGATTCGGTTTCAAATCTCCGCCAGGTAAAACATAGGTGAATTCTGTTACAGTACCCCCCCCCTTCTAGTGAGAAAGCTAAAGATAGATATGGCTTTATGTGCATTGTTGAAGAAAATGCAGAAAAAAGTACATGAAGTCATTTAAAAACAGGCGAAATGACATAAAATATGCAAAGCAAAACAAATTTACAGGCAGGAAAATGTACTGGAATGCTACATAAAATTAAAAATGTACATACAAAAAGTTTGTTAATCAAAAGTTCATTTATTTCATAGAAATGAAAAAAATGTTCTTTTGTTTGTTCATGTGTATGATGCACAGATTCAATTAATATGTGCAGCGTTCATAACCACAAAAATTGATCGATTCGTTGAAGTGTACAAATTAGCCGAAATGTCGGCCGGATGGAGAATTTGTACCCGAAAAACTTGAACATATTGAACTGTTCTTCCTGATTTGGCGTGTCGGGGTTGTGCAGAATTCATAGTGTTTGTGTCGGGTAAAGTTGTTGGTGAGTCTGTTGGAGAAACGGTGGGAACTGGTGGCATATCCTGTTCCATGAATATTCTTTTTAATCGGTCGATGGAGACAGTATTTCGTTTGTTCATTATTTTATAGGGCCTGGAATACAGTGGATGAAGTTGAGACCGGATACCGTCATTTCGGACGAAAACATGTGTCCAAGAATTGATGTCCTTGGGTATATGTGAAGTGACGTGCTGTTGTCTAGGGGCTGAAGTGGACAAATGCGACATAGATGACCGTAAACAATGTACATATTTTGCCGTGTCTGGAAGTTCCTATGGCGAAACAGGGGCGATCATTTGCCCAGGTAAAGTAAGTGCCGTGCCATAAATCAGTTCAGTCGGAATATGTCCGATTCCCTCTTTAACAGTTGAACGAATACCAAGAAGAATGAGTAGGAGGTATTCGAACCAGTTAGCGGAATCTGTGTAAGCCTTGATGGCTGCTTTTAGCTGACAGTGAAAGCATTCAACCATGCCATTAGCTGCAGGGTGATAAGCTGTAGTACGGATACGTTTACTTCCTAGATGACGAGTCAGCTCGGTAAAGAGGTGAGAATCGAACTGATGTCCTCTGTCCATAGTGATGGTCGTGAGTGTGCCGAAACGCGAAACCCAGTGAAGCACTAGCGTTTTGGTGACAGTTTCCATGGAAATATCTGTCAGGGGAAAAGCTTCTGGCCAGTGAGAAAATCGGTCAACACAGGTGAGATGAGTGTAATTGTGAGAAGGAGGCAGAGGTCCAACGATGTTTATGTGCACGTGTTGGAAACGTGCATCAGGTGTTGCAAAAAATCCGATCGGAGATTTAATGTGCCGGTGAATTTTCACCTTTTGGCACGTGATACAGTTCCTAGCCCATTCACGGGTGTTCTTGTTGATACTGGGCCACACAAAGCGGGCAGTTATCAGATTTTGTGTGGCACGGATACGAGGATGTACCATAGAATGCAATGCTGAAAAAGCGTTGCGTCAATGTTTCTGGGGCACGTATGGGCGTTCATGGCCGGTGGAGACGTTGCACCAAATATAACCTGAAGTAGAGGGCAGCGGGCATTCTTGCAATTTCGAGGATGACTTCCAGAGCTGTAGCAGTAACTTGTCATCCTGTTGATTGATCAGCTGCAATCTGCTGGAGATCGATAGTGGCAGTGGTGTGGATTACGTTAAGCTCCATGCGTGACAGGGCATCAGCTGCTGAGTTGGTCGCACCTTTAATGTGCTGAATGTCAGTTGTTTACTGGGAAATGAAGTCTAGATGTCGGACTTCCCTGGGTGAGTGACGATCAAGCTTGGCGTTGAATGTGTACACTAGTGGTTTGTGGTCGGTGTATATAGAGAAAATACGACCTTCAAACATGTGTCGAAAATGCTTGACAGCAAGGTATGTTGCCAATAATTCGTAACCGAACGTACTGAACTTAGTCTCGGTGGGTTTCAAACACTTGAAAAAAAAGGATACAGGTTGCCAAATACCATCAGAGAGTTGTTGAAGCACTCCTCCAACTCCGGAATTGGATGCATCAGCCAATACCCACATTGGGGCGTCAGGTTTGGGGAAACTCTGCATTGTAGCCTCGGATAACTTCTTCTCCAATTCAGTGAAAGCGGCACATTCTTTTTTGCTGAGATTGATGTTCGCGTTTTTGCTTGTACGCTGTCGCAGCAAATCTGTGAGCGGTTGGACTGTCTCTGCACAGTGAGGTATAAATCTTCGATAGAAGTTCACCGGGCCAAGAAATTCTTGCAGTTTGCAGAGAGATGTGGGTTGTGGAAAATCCATGATGGATTTAACTTTCTCCTGAAGTATGCCATCTTTATCTATGATGTGTCCAAGAAAATGAAGGGACGCAACTCAAAACTCACTCTTGCTGGGGTTGATGATGATATTGTAATCTCGCAAACGTTGGAATAACAGGTGCAGGTGCCTCTCATGTTCAGCATCGGAGCTGCTGGCCACCAGTAAGTCGTTGCATATACAAAAGGCAGCCCTCTGGAGACTGTATCAATGAACCGTTGGAACGTCTGTGCTGCGTTGCGTAAACCGAAAGGCATATGCAGGAATTTGAACATTCCAAAGGGTGCTGTGACAGCAGTCTTCGGAATATCAGCAGGTTCCACAGGTATCTGATTATAAGCTTGCACTAGATAGATCTTCGAAAATGTGCGAGCTCCGTGCAGCGAGCTAGAGAAGTCCTATAGATGAGGCACTGGATATGAATCAGGCACGGTGCAGTTGTTCAGTGCTCGGTAGTCACCACAGATTCGCCAGTTCTTCAATGGAGGTGGACTCCCTGGTAGACAAGTAGAAGGCAAACGCTGGAGGAAGAGTTGTTTGAAAATTTCATCTGGGAGGGTATGTTCTCCCAGAAGCTGCTTCATTCGCCGTAGGAGTTGTGTTGGCTTTTTGTCTCCTAATTCTTCCGCTATAAGGAGCTGATGTAGGCACTTTTGCTGCGACTCCGACGTCCTCTTAATTAGTGTAGCTTTGAATGTGTCATATGACACAGAGCCGGGTGGTGCTAAAATCAGGACTCGGACAACGTTCATGATTTCAGGAGACATCAAACCTATAATGTGAGTTAGACGAGCTGCCTCGCAAACAAGCCGGTTCGATGCGAACTGTGCTTCGATGTGCGCGGACCATAGTATTGGGTCATGCACCCAGAATGGTGGTATTCTCAACGTGATTGCTGCCTGGACTGCCATTTCTGCAGTGGATGAATCGTCGTGCATTAGAGACATTGATGAGTCGTGAAGCTTGTGTAATGCAGTGAAGAATGTGATTCACAAGCGTTGACAGTTGAAATGAAGTCTGCGTTGCTTTAGATTGGGGTCACCATTATGTAGTGCATAAATGTATTCTTTTCAGGATGAATGATAAAAAGAATAATGCCAGAATTGTGATGTGGACAATGTTTATTTTTGCAATAACAATATTCACTTGTTGGTACATCGAACATCAAATAATAAAATCGTGACAGAAATTATCACTACGTTAAGTTGCTGACTAGCTTCTTCGAGCAAGCGTAAATGCACGTATCACAGAAAATGATATAGTAAAAGTTGTGTTGTATCTTACAGTAGTACAATATGACAGGGAGATGGAAGAAAAGATAAAGCGTAGCAGTAAACAAATGAAACTTACTATGTGTGTGTGTCTATTCTTAGTATACATTATTCTCGAAGTAGTGGTCAAATTGTCGGGCTTATATGAAATGTGAGAGCATAGTAAACAGGCTGGTTTTCGTGAAGAGAAATTTCACAGTGTTAGCAGAACTTTCTTCTCTTGTCTGTGTTATCACTATGTCTGCTCCCTCTCTCGAAGCCATTGTATTTATAATAATGCTATAGCTAGAAGGATGTGTATATGGGTTGATTTATCAGTTTCTTCTTTATGTGTTTCTTCTATCTACAAGCTGGGGTCTCAGGTCAAGTGTTATGTACGTTTATCATACTTGTTTCTAACAGGACAATCGTGGGAAACTCCCAATAATAGGTGGTCCCAGAGGCAAGAACTCTTAGATTCGGTTTCAAATATAGGCAAATTCTGTTACACATATATAAGATAAGGGAGTTTTCACTTTTCATTGGTAAAATCAAACTTGAGGAGTGATTATACAACTATTAATGAAGAAGTAGTTTACTAAATATTTTGCTCAACATGTATAATTATCCTGTGATATAATATTCCAGATGTTAATCCACAAATTTGAAACTTTTTGAAGCTGATCTGGAAGATTTTCTGGCATGACTTGTAACCATGGACGAGACCACGGTCCATTGCTACCAACCTGACACAAAAGAGCAGTCTGAACAGTGGAAGCAGCCATCCTCACTTACACTGAAGAAGGCAAGGTCACACCATCAGCAGGAAAGGGCATGGCTACCGTTTTCTGGGATGCCCAAGGAGTGTTGTTGGTGTATTAACTCCAAAAGGGTCACACTATCACCAGACAATGCTATTCCAGCCTACTTAGATGTCGGTGCAAAAACATCAAGAAGAGACCAGATTGCTGATGAAAGAGGTCTTGTTCCATCAGTACAATGCTCTTGCCTACACCTCGGTGCTGGCAATAGCAACAATCCGTGAGTGTGGGTTCCAACTCGTCCCTCATCCATCATACTTGCCAGACCTCACACCCTCAGACTTCCACTTGTCCCCAAACATGAAAAAGGATATGGCTGGACAACACTAAGTGGATGATGACATCATAGATGATGTGGACACCTACCTAGAGGACCAAACTAAAGAGTTCTACTTCAGCTAAATCCAGTCACTTCAGTATCAGTGGAAGAATTGTGTGGACTCAAAGGGAGATTATGTTAAAAAATAAAACAAAATACTTGTATATGTTACCATTTCTTGGAGGTTCAAAACTTTTCAGTCACTTATATATATATATATATATATATATATATATATATAGAGAGAGAGAGAGAGAAAGATAAACAAGCCAAAAGGTAATAAGTATGTGTATTAATCTATAAATTGATACAGATTCTTATCTTATTCTCTTTCTCTTTTTAATTTGCTAGGTCTCGAGATAGGAACAGTGCCCATGCCATTCACAGGCCCTCCAAGATCAGAGAGAATGATGTTGTTAATGTTTCCTCTAAACTGTTACAAATTGACTCTTATAAGATTGACATGAACAGGAACAGAATTCCTGAAAGCTGATGTTTTGGGCAGGAAGGATTGGGTCTGGTCGATTGCATATTTGGAATCAAAACTGCCAGATTAGAATATTTGGGAAATGTTAACAGATATGATTACGTGATGACTTTCCAATAGCAAATTATATATTCTGAATAGTTTTAGCTGAAACAGTATCACCTCAGCCAATATGGTAGGATGTTCTATTAATTCAAAACAATATTCTTTGTAAAATTAAACATTTTTCAAGTCTTTTATTCCAACTGTTAATTCAGCTTTTTGGACATTTCTATCATTTTTCTGTTAGAGGAACTCCAATTATATCCAGTTTGTATACAATAATTCGGCCATAGAAGTCTGTACTCGTGTTAAATACTATTTTAATTAGTTGTACTGGAGGTGATTCATTAAGTGGGAAAATGTGTGCATGGTTAAGGGAAAATAAATTAGCTACATCATGAAATAAAGAAACAACTGAACAGTGTTAGATAAAATAATAAAGACAAAAGACCTTAACAATACAAATAAAGCGGATAGACTTAGCAACACTTGAAACTAACTAACATGCTCAATCTCAATGTGTAAGAGCTTGGGCAAATGTTTCTACCATAGTGTCAGTTTGATCAATGTCTTATGAGTGAAATTTGGTAGATGGAAACTGCATGTGTGCGGGTGTGTAGATATATGTGTGCCTCCAGCAACCACTTGATCACCTATAGCTCAGGTGAGTATGCTAGTCAGATAGATTTTATCCTCACCAGACGAGATAGAGTGATAGTTGTAAACAAAATCTTTTCCTGGTGAAGAATGCACCTTCCAACATAACCTAGTAGCTAACGACTTCATAGTTAAAGCTAGACGAACTTGGAGACAGAGGATAACCTGGAGAAGGATATGGAAGTTGAAGGAGCTGGTACACCAAAGACATACTAGTACATCTCTTACCTCCCACCTCTTATGTGCCAAAGACATTCCAGTACATCTTTTAAGCCTCCTCCCCCCACCCACCTTGTGTGTCAAAGATATACAGGTACAATTTAGTTTAGTTTGTGAAGCACAAGTCCAGACAAAGTAAGTAAAGTAAATTTGATTAAAATATTACATTTTTAACAACTTTTTGAAAAATGTAAAAAGTGAATGTACAATCTGTCTAGAGCAGTAGGATATAAAATAAAGCAGTACTGCCACAAAAAAAAATATTTATATAATCATCATTGTTTTTACATCCATTTCTCCACACTCACAGGGGTTGGACGGGTCCTTCTCAGCACATCTCTTCACTCACCGCATTTCTTCATCATCACCTCTGTGAGTCTCAGCGATTTGAGATCAGCCCTCACCACCTCTGCCCAGATCTTCCTTAGTCTACTTCTACTGAGGCTTCCTTCTGCTGGTATTTTCTGACACATCCTCAGCCAGCAATCATCATCCATGCACATCACATGTCCATACCAATGTAGTCTTCTCTCTTGCACACCACTTTGGATTCCACTTTAACCAACTTTCTCCCTCAGTTCATCCAAGCCCTGCCCTTTCTCTCACATATATGTTGCACATCCAATGAAGCATGGCTGCTTCCTTTCTCTCCAGACTACACATGTCCTCTGCAGTCATTGCCCATGTTTCACTAGCATCACACTTCAAACACAGGTGTCATGCAGTCGTTCTTTTGTACGTAAGGAGAAACATTTTGTCGTCAACAGTGTGAGTAGCTCTCTAAACTTTTTCCATCCTATCCTTATTGTAGCTATTATGGTCTCAGAGCACCCCTTCCACTGCTAATTAAGTCACTTAGATAGCAGAAGCTATCAACTACTTCTATGGACCCTTCTTATGACTGGAAAAAGTGAATGTCACTGACGTTCTTCCCCTCTATAAGTTGGACCTTCAAGATTGTCATCAGATATCTTAGACAGTTTCAAGTGGTTTAATGTGGCTGAGTGTTCCACAGATGTGTACTTTTAATATAATTCCAAAGGAGATTTAGCATGACACATTGAGTGGCAATGCTAGCCTTCTGACAAGCTTTAAAGCAGCTTCCATCTACCAAATTTCACTCTTAAAGTTCAGATTGACCTGATGCTATGGTAAAAGATGCCACATAGTAGGACTGAACCTGAATCTTTATGATTATGAAGCAAACTTAACCATTCAGACATAAATTTCCAAATAGATCACTGTAAAAAGATTGAAAGAGAACATGAACTATCATAAACATTTTTTCACGCTCAGAGTTGCTGAAGCATGGAACAAACTACCTGCATCAGTTGTTAGCTGCCGAGACACTGCATCCTTTAAGGCCTTCATGCTTCCCTAGATTCGCCAACACTACACCTAATATTCCCCCTCCATACACATACACACATGTATACCATGACTCATACACTATTCACTTCCCTGACATTTGTGTATTATTCTATGTACTATACATACACCTTTGACAAGTTGTAGTGCACCTGAGCACTTTACACAATAATTTCATTATTATTATTATTATTATTATAATATTTACCTGATTATTGAATTGTTATCAACAGAAGTAAAACTTCCTTACAAGTTTATAGTGGAAAGGATATTTGTAATGTTGAATTATCTTCTGGATAAAATTTGCAGAGATATTTTAATTCATTAGAATTAACTGACAGAGAAGTTTCTAACCAGCAATCTTTTCCAGCAAACCCACCTTGGAAACTGAGAGCAAGCTTATTAATCTGGGCCTGAATACCTAAATCAACAAGAATCCACTGTGGTGTTCCCTGACAAAATATAAAATACAACCATGTTGTGAGTAAATACAGTATATGAATCAAAACAGTTTCATATCAATTTTTCCATGTAGACATAAAATACAACCATGTGGTGAGCAATTATCATATATGATATCAAAATAGTTTCATATAAAAAAATAAAATAAAATAAAATAAAATAATTGTTTCTACTTTTGGCACAAGGCCAGCAATTATTCCAGTGCATTACTGGTACTTTATTTTATCGACCCTGTAAGGATGAAAGGCAAAGTTAACCTCGGTGGGATTCGAACTCATAATAGCAAGGACTGTAATTCTATGCGTCCGACCCTCTACCGATACTGCCAATCCACAAATAATAATTGTTTCTACTTTTGGCACAAGGCCAGCAATTATCCCAGTACATTACTGGTACTTTATTTTATCGACCCCGTAAGGATGAAAGGCAAAGTTAACCTCGGCGGGATTTGAACTCAGATCATAAAGGGACGTAACTATGCTAGAAAGCATGGCGTCCGACCCTCTACCGATACTGCCAATCCACCCAGGAAGAAAAATTTGTTTTTTTTCTTCTCCAAAGCCTTCCCTACCTTGAGAATGAATGGTTAAACAAAAAACTTTTGGGAATATTAAATTGCTAAGGTAGCTTTCAGTCATTCTTCTTTTCTTTTATTTTGCTTTCATTCTCAATTCCCTTCTGACTTATTACATTTGTAATCTAACCCACTGCACACCTTTCTATACAAACAGACTTTTCAGTTTCATATTCCACAATTATTCAAGCAAACTATCACACCGTATTAAATTTCATATCAAGTTTTCCAAAATCAACATTTTTGTGGTTGAATATTTTGAAACAAAACAAGTTCCTATTCAGGGTTGGTGCTAACATTACTTCAGATAGGTGCATTACGGAATTTTAAAAGATCACGATTTTATGTAAACTTATATAACTAACTTAAATATAGAGTGGCCAATGTTAACTTGTTTTTCTTTCTCTAAGGGTCTTCACTATTTTATAAGCTATTCTATAGCACCTCATCACATGAGCATACACTCTTTATATTAAATATATAATAATTTCATGCAATCAATATATAGCTCAATAAATATATTTGCAGCATTGTGAAAATACCCAAAGCAGTAGAAAAAGTTGTATGATGTTATAACCTGTTATATGATTTGGTGTGGGTGAGTGTGGACTGTGTAGTGGAAAATGCAGGCTTAGTAATTTTCTAAGTCAGAATGTTGTTTCATCTGTGCCCCAGAGACAAAATGGCAAAGGTATTGCTGTGGACAATGGTCAGCAATACACACTGCAACAGCCACCCCACCTCACAGGGCTCCTTTCTCAGACGGGCTGCTGTCATTCTGATGTTATGGAGGAGATTAGCTGTAAGGGGTCTGAGGACGCCTGGGGTCTTGATGGCGACCAGCACAAAGAGGAAGAGGTCAGACATTTATTTATTGTCCCCTGAAAGTTGATCTTGGCAGGACTTGAACTCAAGAGTGCAGGGTGATAGAAATACTAAGGCATTTAATCTGAAGCTCAAACAACTCTGCCAATCTGACACCTTAAATAACCACTCAAAAACATTCAAAATCTGTTACATTCATTTTTCATTTATTTCATCAAATATAAGGTGGCCATACTGGTAATATGAAGAATAAATATCTAGTCTAACCTGTCAGTTGGTCATTTTTGGTGCCACAATAAAAAACACCCAGTCCACATTGTATATGTGGTTGGCATTAGGAAGAGCACCCAACCAGAAACAGTTCTGTTTGAGCAAGACATGGTCACCTGATTTGGCTTGTCTCATAATGGGACATCTCATCTAACCCATGCTAGCATGGAAAATGGACGTGAAATGGTGATGATGATGCACCAAATTTTCATTGCACCACTATGACTTGGTCACTAGATGAAGGAATGTGACAAACATTCTGACACCTCACAAAATAAATGTTTTTAGATGGCCAAAATAGCTATTTCACAATGTAATTATACTCACAACACACTTTATAAAAAGCTCCAGCAACAAGCATTTTAATCCTTTCATGACTACATGCCTAATGAAATACACTCTATTGAAGAATTTTAAGGGATATACTGAAATTATTAATTATTTCATTACTAAGATAGAACTTAACATATGGTTCTTATATAAAATTACATTGAAAGATATTAATTTAAATAAGAATCCTTCATTAGGTGGCATTTGGCAGTATCGGTAGAGGGTAAGACGCCATGCTTTCCAGCATAGTTACGTCCCTTTATGATCTGAGTTCAAAGCCCGCCGAGGTTGACTTTGCCTTTCATCCTTACGGGGTCGATAAAATAAAGTACCAGTAATGTACTGGGATAATTGCTGGCCTTGTGCCAAAAAGTAGAAACAATTATTTCATAGAACCAGAGTCAGTTTTGGACAGGCTGGTATCAAAAGTTCTAAGGCCATTTTCCCTGCCAAAGCAGAGATTAGTCTTGCAGGCCTCACAATATGCTTCTTATTCATTATGAGGTCTTTGTGGAGGTAATCATCATCAACGTTTTACGTCTGTTCTTCCACGCTAGCATGGGTTAGACGGGTTGTCCTGTTGTGGGCAGTGCCCGGTCGGCTGACCATGCCTTGCTCATACGGAAACCGATTCTGGCTTGATTTCTACAGCTGGATGCCCTTCCTAACACCAACCACATTTACAGTGAGTGCTGGGTGCTTTTTTCCGCCTACACGTCCACTTTTTTCCGCCTACACGTCCACTTTTTTTGCCGTGGCACCTCCACGACCACTTTGCAGTGGGGGCATATTGTCTATATGCTTCAGCTTCGGCTTGTACCAATGGAGGGTTGGGTCTTCTGTATTATTGCGTGACGCCAGAGGTCTTGGTCGTGTGTCGTCGCCTTTGAGAGGTGTAATTGGGTAAGGTTGGCTTTTATCACCTCATCCCAGGTCTTCTTGGGTCTCCCCACTCCGCGGTTTCCATTGACTTCTAGTGCTCTGCACCTTTTTATGCAGCTGTCATCCTTCATACGCATCACATGTCCATACCAACGCAATCGCCTCTCCTGCACACAGCATTTGATTCCTCTTATGCTCAGTCTCTCTCTCAATTCCTTTATGCTTTGCCGTTCGCGTATATTACTATTACACATCCATCGGAGCATGCAAGCTTCGTTTCTTTCTAACCTATGCAAGTCTTCCACAGACAACGCCCAGGCCCCACTACCATGTAACATTTCTGTTCATATACATGCATCATACAGTCTGGCTTTCATTTTGAGGGAAAAGCCTTTTTCAGCTAGCAGTGACAGTAGCTCCCTGAACTTCTTCCATCCCGTTCTTACCCTAGTTATTGTACTTTCCGAACACCCACCTCCACTGCTAATTCAGTCACCTAGGTAGCAGAAGCTGTCTACTGTTTCTACAAAGCCCTCCCAGAGTTTGGTGGTACTTGTTTCCTGTGGCTGTTTGCTGCTTGCTGTCCCAGCACACCTGCTACATCTGAAGCCTACATTCTTAGTTAAGCTTCCTGAGATCCCGCTACATCTCTTGTGTACCCATTGTTTGCATTTGGGGCAGAGAATGGAGTTCCTACCTACACTTTTCCTACATACTGAGCAAGGCCATTTCCCTGAGGGGATCTGGGTTCTGTTTTCTCGTCTACTTACAAGGACCTTAGTCTTTGTCAGGTTGACTTTGAGACCCTTTCTTTCTAGTCCCTGCTTCCAAGTTTGGAATTTCTTCTCTAGTTCTACCATAGATTCAGCTATAAGTGCGAGGTCATCTGCATACAGGATTTCCCATGGGCATCCGGTCTTAAACTCCGCCATTATTGCCTGCAGAACTATGATGAACAGGAGAGGGCTAAGAACAGAGCCCTGGTGGACACCGACCTGTATGCTAAATTCCTCGCTATAGTCATTGTTAATCCTAACTTTGCTGACTGCTCCCCTATACATGGCTTGTACAGCTTTCACAAGCCATTCATCTACTCCTAGTTTTCTAAGATTCCACCAGATTATAGCACGGGGAACTCTATCAAAGGCTTTCTCGAGATCGACGAATGCCAGGTAGAGCGGGTTACTTTTTGATAGGTACTTTTCCTGTAACTGCCTCAGAAGGAAGAGGGCATCAGTAGTGCCTCTTCCTGGCACAAACCCAAATTGCATCTCAGCTAGTTTCACCCGGTCCCTAATCAACTGTGCTATAACTCTTTCTGTTACTTTCATGACCTGGTCCATCAGCTTTATACCTCTATAGTTTCCTCTATCTATTGCATCACCTTTACCTTTGTAGCAGTTGACAATGATGCTACTGCACCAATCCTTTGGTATGACACCTAGTATTACCTGGTTAACAATACGTGTGGTTATGGTGTGACCTATCGACCCAGATGCCTTCAACATCTCGGCAGCTATACCCGGTTGACCAGTTGTCTTCATATCTTTGATTGCCTTACTTACTACACTGCTGCTGACTTGTACTGCGGGCCCCTTATTAGGGTCTCTTCTTCCCATGCATTCTCCTCATTTAGTAATCTATCATAATGGCTCTTCCACGCATCTTTCTTCTAAGCACTTGTGAGGGCAAGCTCACCTTTATCATTCTGGATACACTTCTCTCTGACACACTGCCTCGCAATCTTGAACACCTCCTGTCTCTGGCCCTCGTGTTGCAAAACATGCTTAAATTTTCTATCCTCTGCTTCCCTCCTAGCTAAGTATACTTGTTGCCTAGCTTCCCTCCTGGTCTCTATGTAATGTACTCTGCTTCCCCCGTTCTTCCATTCTTTCCATGCCTGTCTCTTGGCCTTAACTGCCTCGTCTACCTTATTGTTCCTCCACCAAGTCACTCTCCTCCTGCCTGTGGTCTTACTCCAGCCCCAGATCTCATCCGTCTCCTTTAGTAAGTTATTATTTTTTAGGAACTCCCAGTGCTCTTCTACATTGAATGTCTCTGTCTGTTCTTCTTTACTGTCACAGGTGTTGAGTAAAATATCTTTAAATCTGTTACTGGCTGAGGGATCTTTCAGCTTCCAGAACTTTCTTCTCCAGGTTGGTCTAGTTCTGACCGTGAGGTCGCTGACAACTAAGCTATGTTGGGAGGTACATTCCTCACTAGGGAAGGCTTTTGTGTTTACGACCGTCCATCTGTCACGTCTTCTGAAGAGGATAAAATCTATCTGACAAGAATGCTCCTCTGATCTATAGGTGATCAGATGGTTGTTGGGTTTTTTGAAGTTTGTGTTACATATCGACATGTCATTGGCGTCACAGAATTCTAGAAGCCTGATGCCTTCTTCATTTCTTGTGCCAACCCCATGGCCTCCATAGAAGCCGTCACGGTGTTTACCTATGTGTCCGTTAAAATCTCCTGCAATGATTAGGAAGTCATTGTCGTTTGTTAGAGCAGTAGTGTGCATTAGGGACTCGTAAAACATTACCTTAAGTTCGTCTGGCAACCCCGATTGGGGTGCGTAAGCAGATATTATTGTGGTAATTGTTTTATTCAGGAATAGTCTGAGTTTAATGATTCTTGCATTCACCCTGGTCACTGAGATTACCTTATCTACCCACTTGTCAGCTAGTAGGATACCTACACCACCCATCCCATCGTCATTTCCCACCCAGAAAAATTTGTAGCACCGACTTTTTCCTACAAGGACTCTAGCAGACTCTCCTCTCGATCTAGTCTCTTGCATACAACATACATCAATTTCCTTTCGCTTTAGCATCTCTACAATTTCTCCTGCTCTTCCTTTCATTGTGCTTACATTGATGGTTCCAACTCGGAGTTTTGGGCATTTGTCAACATTCGTGGGAAAGATAGGTAGCCATCATGGCCTATAGCATTTCAGGGCAAAATAAACCGATACGAGTACCTATATTAGACAAGGCAAAATGTTAGGATTTCGAAGGGAGTAGATGACTTCATAGAGGCAGCGAAATGATAAATACAACAATAATAATAATGTAAGAGAGAGAGGAAAGGAGTAGATGACTTCGTAGAGACAGTCATAGTGGCAGCATATCTTTCTTGGAACCAACCCTTTTAGTGCACTCAAAATTCATGCAAAGATATAGTACCTATTGTAATCTATGAGGGTTGGTTGAAAAGTTCATACACTGACTATGAAGGAGTGATGCTAGAGCTGTGAAATCATGCATGCATTAATTTCAATTCTTCTTATCAGTAACTGCATTGTTTCTTTCCAGGGGCTATGTTGAAAAATAAATCTGATTTGGTCATTCCATGAGAGTATCTTGGTCAGCCTTTTCAGTCGACTCTCAAACATATATATCAGCAGAGAAAAATAGACATACATACAATAATAAAAGATATAAAAGTAAATTTATTATGTTCAGCTAATATTTTACACCATACCTCACTTGAATTCCAACAAGTATCATCTCGACAGTCAAAGAGGCCACTTTTACCAAATTGTTTCACGTCACGGTTCAATACAGAACTAACTCTAAAAGTAAAAATTTACATTGCCATAAATGTCTGCAAAACACACACAAGAAAAAAAGAAAAAAGAAATCCATTTTAAACTGTTTTATTATTATATTTCTAATAAAAAGCACTGCCTATGATTTTCAAATCATTTTGAAAATAACTGGGAAGGATTTAGTCAAATAACTAACATTCTCATTAGTAAGTTGGTATTTGGAGTATAACTTAAAGATTCTTACATAAAATTGTAAAGTAGGCAGTTTGGTATATGTGAGTTCGCGTATTGCATATATATTAATATAAACGGCATAATATTCCATACATTGCATAAATATTAATATAAATAGCTTAATGTCAGATCATCTTCTGCCTGCTAATGGTACCATGTGACCTAATACAACATACTGCATGGTCGAGTGTTCAACAACTAAACCGGCTCAACCACCAGACCTTGGTCTGGTCATGAGAATAAATGGAACGCCAGCAGCAAAAAAAAAACAAGAGCTGTTAAAAGGGCGGATAAACTCCTAGGAGTTAACAGTAGCCTCACCAACCCGCAATTGGCCAAGCGTGGTGAATACGGCTACACCTATGACAACCAAAACCAAACAGAAAGCGGTGGAGGTCAACAGGGACGGGATTCCTCCAACAGGAGTGAGAAGGCCATGAATTAGATTGGATTTCGAATATTCCATACGGAGTTGTTCCCCTTGATACGAAAATTTCAATACCATTTTACAGAGAAGGTAAAAGGATAAATGACAAAATGGGAAGGGTACATGATATAATATAGTTCTTTATATTACTAAAAAGACAAGATGGTCATGACAGACCTGCCATTGACCATAGGTTTATCAATCAGAGTTGACTGCGAGTATAGACAACAACCGGTGACTTATATGTAATGTCCCTTACATAAATAGCTACTAACACCTAGCTCAAGTGAGACCCACAATAGAATACTGCTCCACACTAGGAACTGTGATGCTGCTAAACACTGAAACCTAGAAATTCCTTAGCTTCAATTCAATTGCATCAAACCTATGTGAAATGAATTAAGTATATTTTATATAGCTAGTAAATATCACAAAATTTATCTACGGGAGTTACTATTAAATGAAAAAATACACTACCAGAGCAAATAAAATTAGATAACGATCTTTGGTAAAGTGATAGACAGAATGTAAACAATGAAACTGACATTCTCCGTAACCATAAATGGGCCGTTAACTCCTGAGTCGTAAGGGACATTTCAACCACGGACTCCATCATTCTCTAGGTCTGTATACCAAAGATCGTCTATATACTCTCGATATATATTTAGACACACACACACATATATACGGCGAATGTTAATTTCATTGATTACATTCCGTCTACCACGAAATCCCATCAATTAGCTAATACTACGCGACTTTTTATTTATATATTTTAAAATATCACTGGTCAATTGCCTTCTTCAAGACTGTTACACATGTGACGATATCGTTAGGGAGGGGGAGAATTCTAAAAAGAAAATAAAAGCTTAAAAAGTAAGAAACAATACAACAAAAATAAAATATACAGTTAATGTTGTATACTATTTCTGTAATAAAACTTACCGGGTTCGAGTTTTATCCTGAATTAATGAACACATGTTCGTAGAGCGAGAAAGAGATCACCGACCGGTGTTTACTAAAAATGCCCCTAGTTTGTTGATGACCAGTAAAAAAGATGTACAAAAATATGGAAATTGCAACATATGCCGCTGTAGAAAGTAACATATACATGGCATGATTGATGAGATTTCCGCTAAACAAAAATCCCCTTGAATTTGACGTCAAATTTTGCTATTATCTCTAAGAGCAGTTTACACATTAATTTATTACAATGTAGTAAGAGATTACAGCACGTATTCCATTCACTCACAGCCGGCACATATATAATTTAGCGCCCTATGCTAGGCTTACAATTTACGCCCCTACTCCTAGTTATGCATCATGTTCTCCCAAGTAAAATAATTTTTACTTGGAGTTTGGCCAACAAAAGAATCTAGTTTTTGACCACACTAAGAAGATTACTAAGCTTGCCTTTTCCACTACACAGTCCATACTCAGCCTTGCCAAATCGTGTTATAAGCCATAACACCATACGGCCCTGTTATTTGGCAATTATGTTTAGTGAACTAGATTTGTCAGCTTACCAAACTGTAAGTTGAAATTATTTCAGGGTGCTAAATACCCAGGTGTTAGATCTGCTTAGCCTTCTAATGAAAAACATTGTGTAGTATCCTAATTTGAATACAACATCAATCTCCTTGTAATTTAAAACACACATTTTGGAATTTCATAAATTTTGCAGCAGACTTAAGCCAATTAGCAATACCAGTTGATTGATTGAATGAATGTATTCTTTTTACTTGTTTCAGTCATTGAACTGCAGCACCGCATTGATTTAGTTGCTAATATTGATCCCAGTACTTATTTTTTCAAGTCTAGTATATATTTTATCAACCGCTTTTTGTTGAACCACTAAATTATGGGACATAAACACACACACACACAATACATATATGATGAGCTTCTGCAGTTTCTGTTTGTCAAATTCCACTCGTAGGGCATTGGTCAACAGTATGTTGGAAGGGAGGGAAATTCTTGCAAACTTCCTTAGCTATGAAACTAATGATGCGAGCTGAATTAAGTAAAGTGTCAATACATTGCAGCTTTTTCAAGCCTATTTCTTTGGTATATCTTTGTCATATCAAGTATTATGGATGCTGTTGTGGTTGTTTTTGACCAATATGTTCAGGAAAAATAGGTTACCCTTTTCGAGTTGATGCAAGTTTTAATGGTTGCTGAACAACCGAGGTAATCATGGTAGCAGCTAGTACAATAGAGCACATTCTACTGCAGTTGGAATCTAAAAATATTGTCAGTACACCCAGCATAAACTTTGGGTGCACTAGAGATGTAGCAGGATAGGCTAAGAGAGAAAAGAGATTTTGTGTGTGGTCAGTGCATAAAGATAGTTAGTAATAAGAGCACCAGCAGTTGATTGCCTTCTGTTAACTAGGTGGTCAAATTAGCTTGGAGGAAGGTGCTTCAAAACCATAGCATTGTAGCTAGATTCAGAACAGAGTAGAAAAATTGTAGAGAACTATTACTACTGCTGGCATCAAATGTTTTCTCTCTCCAATTGAAAGGTCGGTCATATAATGCCTGCATATAAAATTCCATATTGCATGGTAGTGAGACAAGGACATTGAATGTGCGAAGGCTAGAAAGAAATGAATTGAGTATGCTCTGCTGGATGTGTAATTTTAGTGTGTATGACTGATGAAGTACAGTTACGTTGAAAGAAAAACTGGACATAAGAGGAATCAGATGTAGTGTGCAAGCGTGAAGATATAATACATATGAATGATAATCATTGTGGGAAGAAATAGAAAGCAGCAGCAGAAGAGGAAATAAGAAAACCCTGTACAGAAATAGCAAGAACTCATCTCAAAATGCTGAATCTCACACAGGAGATGACAAAGGATTGTAAGTGGAAGAAAGTTGTGCTGGAGAGTACTCACTCAACTCATGCAAGCATGGAAAAGCATACATAGAAATTATGGTTGTATTTTATAGATTAATGAAGGATAACTATTGTAGCATTATAGTTAATTTAATCAGCAATATGGTTGAAGATTAAAAAGGAGACGTTAGTAGACAGGGTCAGCTTTTGTTGATCAGTTGAGTCTGGGAATTCAGCAGGAAAATTTAGGAATGTAGTTTTCTCATGTGTCTACTATGTGATTGTGTCTAATGAAGTGTCATGAAAATGAAATGACTGGAGAATTATTTTCATTGCTATTCTATTTCACTGGAAAAAGACATGTTCTGGTTAAACTTCTGAAAATAATTGTTTCTAAGGTTTAGCTAAATAATAAATTGCTGTGAAGAGAAATACTTGCCAAAAATCTCAGGACTGTGATGACTGAGCATTCACTGTGCTAGAAAAGAATTTCTCACAGTAACTCTAAAAGTAAATGTGGTGATTGATTGGAGACTGTGTGGAATGGAAGGGTCCCTTTTAGCCTGCAGTGAATGAGACAACCTGAGGGAATGCACTTGGTAAACCTTGAAAAGTGGCTGAAGAACAAACAATTACCATGGAGTAGAGAAAATCCCTTAATCTTGCTGAAGAGTTGACAACCTCTTTAATGGTGGTGCTATGATAAAATGCATCTAGTATACTCAGTAAAGTGGTTGGTGATTGAATGGAAACAATAAAGGATTGGGAAGGCTCTTTAATCTGGCTGAGCACATGACAACCTCTCTAGTGTTGATGCCCCAAGAGCATCCAATCATAGAAGTCATGCTAGAATAGGGAACATTTGAGTAAGACGTAGTTATCTGACTATGTCTTTTCTCAGACTGCAATGACTTCTCCAACCCATACTAGTGTAAAGGTGTCTATTTTCATTGCATTTAGCTGCCTACCTGCCTTCAAATAAAGTATGAAATAATGCATTTGAACTGAAAGTAATAATAATGATTTTATAGCAGGATAACGTTTTGAAAAGTGGGTTCTCTCATTTGTCACTTTAGTTAAAACCAAGCAATGGGTGTGTTGTGAAAATAAAAGCCATGAATACATTTTGAAATATTGCAAAACAAAATATGGACCAAATACATATAACAGTATTTGTTTACGACTTTTGATCACTTTTTTCTGCAGATATGCTGATTCAGCAACCTCATTTACATTGAGTACTGGGTGCTTTTTTTACTGTGGTGCCTTCACGCAATTATTCATTTTAGCATTCATTGGTGAATTGGCAGTATCAGTAGAGGGTCGGACATGCTTTCTAGCATAGAGTTACGTCCCTTTACGATCTGAGTTCAAATCCCGCTGAGGTTAACTTTGCCTTTCATCCATACGGGGTCGATAAAATAAAGTACCAGTAATGTAGTGGGTAATTGCTGGCCTTGTGCCAAAAGTAGAAACAATTATTATTTATTAAACACATTCTAATTTCCTTCTTGTGTCCTTTTAATGGTCTTCAGATGCTTGTAACATCAATTATTCAAAATTTGTAATAAAAAAAATTAAAAAAAGTTTTTTTTCTAATTAAAAAAAAAAAAATGTTTAATCAGAAACTTAGTGTTCGAACGTTTACATCTGTTTGAAAGTATATAAAATTATTTTTTTAGCATTTAGGGTGTATAAATATATTTTATTTAGATTTGAAAGCATTTTCTAAACAGTTCCGTTTCATTAAGGATGTGAATGTAATCACAAATATAAAGAAATTTTTATACTGTTGAAATGCAAATGAAACATTTATATACAAAATAAAACTACTGCAGCTGTAAATCCTATAACCCTAACTATCTACGGAATAAAAAAAATAGTTAAAGATATATTTTACAAATGCTGAACTTCTAATGTTCAAAACAAAAATTCGAAGACTGTTTTTATTATATAAAAAAGCACAATAAAAAGTTAGTGGGTGTTTAACAAAAAGGAACACTAAAATGAACAAGTGTTTAATTTTGTACTGTGAGCTGGATTTTCAAAGATTTGTTTATAAATTATATCATTGGGTGATTCAAGTTAATTTCTTAATTGTTTATCTTTAGAACTAACATTTAAATGATTAATTTAACTTCCAAATGTGACATCATGTGACAAACTGTTGAAGACTCTGAGGCCAAGGGTAAAAGCAATGCAGAATTTAAAGAGATGTTCACTCAAGGATAGTAAAGTGGTTTCAAACATTATGAGTAAAATGAGCTTCATTAATTTTGAAGTCTCAAATTTAACTTCTAAAAGCTAGTTTGTAATTATCTGGATAGCCAATATGTCGCTATATATAAGTGCTATATTCATTTAACAGCTTTGCAATTTTATCATCATTTTAAGTCCATTTTCCCATGATTGCATGAATTGGATGGGTCTTCTCCAGCACAGCTCTCTATTTGTTGCATTACTTTGTCATGTGAGGTTTAGTGTTTTTAGATCAGTTCTCACCAATTCTGCCAAGTTTTCCTCAATTAATAGCCATTTGACCCACTGCACAACTGATTAAGTTCTCTTTGCAAATGGTTTGGGATCCAATTTCTTGGACTAGTGTCTTCCACTAAAACTGTGGGAAATTTGGTAGAAACTATAGAAATTTAAAGAGACCATTTCTCTTCTTGTGAGGTAGAATCAATCTGACATCTGGTTTAACACCATCACCTGGTCCTTGAGTGCTTTTAGCTAAATCCACTCTGTTGTAAGCATTCAAGCCAGGTGTTCAGTCTTCCTCTTTTATTGCGCCTAGGCATTTTCTAAGCTATAAAACATCATGGATCCTCTATTTCTTTACATAACTTTTTAAAATGGAACTTTCCATCATAAGCACAAATAGCAATAACAAATCACTTCTAAGTGTATTTAACAGGAATACTTCAGGTAACGCAACATTAGAAAGGAAGGGGATCCAGGCATATACAGGTTTGCAAATATATCACAATAATTTACTAATACTGCAACTGTGAGAAACCAAAGGAAAAACAAGTTTGGTGGAATTTTCATCAAAGATTGTGAAGTTAGTTAATTGTCAATGTGAAAATAATGTACAATTTCTAAAAAAAATAATATATTGCTTTTATAAACAAATATTATAGCCAGTCTTTCTACAATAATGTAGCAAGGACTAACCACCTTCTTTTCTGTGAATAAAACTGGAATTATCAATCTGTTTGACATAGATATGATTTCATTATCAATTGATTAAAATCTGTTCTCTCTTCCAATAATTCTAGAAGTCATCTTAAGGGTACTGTTTTTGACAATATTCTTCCATCTTTACCAATGATATTCTGGAGAGAACAACAAAAAGTGCACTTATATGATGTGGTTTCTATAAATGATTGAAGTGGGGAACAGCAGAATCAGAATGGTACCTTTGGTGAATCACACACTTGGGTTAGATGAGTGACTGTTACTATTAAAATAGAGGGCAATGGATTGGTAGTATGGGTAGAGCGTCAGGCACAATGGTGTCAAGGTAGGAGCGTCCACGCTGCGGCCCTGGGACTATTGATAAGATACTGCTAATCCTATCACCACCACAAGCAACAGTTATAAGTGTGGGCACGATAAGAAGTCAGACACTATGTTTTGCAGCATACAGTTATGGCTCTTTACGTCCTGAGTTCAAATCCCGCCGAGGTTGGCTTGCCTTTCAGCCTTACGGGGCGATAAAATAAAGTACCAGTAATACACTAGGGTAATTGCTGGCCTTGTGCCAAAAGTAGAAACAATTATTAAAATATAGTCATATATGCTTTCTATAGAAAGAATAATTTCAGCTATAACATTATTTTAATTTGATGCAAATTAGCAGATTTATTCAGTTTTGAAAATATTTAATAAATGTCGTTTGGTGTGTAGTGGGAAGTTTAATTTCTATATTAAACCATTCCTAACAATTTACTGTAGATTCTAGTAATGTTCCTGTACTACAATTAATTGCCCACAAAATTGTTTAGTATGAGAAACCCAATTTCACCCAAAAGGTTTTCTGGGGTCGACTCGAGGTCAATGCCAAGAATTAGTTACTGGTTCTAAATTATTATTTAGCTAAGTTTTTTTTTAACCATACAGTTTAATGCATCAAATTAACAAAAAATGGTAAGATGTGATTTGGGAACGTTGTGACAACCACTTCTATCGGGTCAAGCGACTACGTAAGGTTACCGTGTTTGGCTTGTCCTATAAGATTGTTTATCACTTTGTGTGATTTGACCCTGTTGTTTACCTCCTACGTGATGTAACTCCATTTAAACATAAATTCTATCAGATTATTTCCCAATAAAGATATTAAAATTTAATGAATTTGTTTCGGGAGATTAATTAGTTAAAACGCTGAACATTTTAACTTCCAAGCATAGAAAATTAAAGGGTTAACCTTCGTTTTAAGATCAGACAACTTCCGGTTGTTTACGTGAGTGAAATTGACACTAAAAACAAAATTATGAACATAATCGCTATCTGTATCTTTGAAAATGTATTCCTGCAAAATACAAATTATTAAGAAAGTTATGAGGAAAGAACATCAGATGGAGGTGCTAAGTTGTAGTTTATATATATATATATATTACTGTTGTGGTTTTAAAATTAAATTGTTCCACTCATGGAAATTATCAGTAATTGTTTGTGATATTAAAACGAAAGATTGTCAGAAACTTCATCTTAAACCGTTTTGCCAATAAGAAACGGTTTAACAACAACGAAACAAAATACATAAAAGTGAGGAGAAACCAGTACGAGTGTTTACATGTATGCATACATGCACATATACAGACACACATTAACATTTATATATATGTATCAATAGTAAAAAAGAAGTAAGACGAGCGCAAATACTAGATATTTATATATTTACGATTTCAAGTTGTTAAGAGAATTCTATTGATGGTGACAAGTAAAGAAACAGTTCATATATTCTGTCCCAAAAGTATCATGAATTCTCATACTCCATGGAAACGAGAACAAGTCAAGGTGAATCTGGATGCATTTGGTATTACTCAAATCTCTCATTTTCACAATAACTTTGAACACTGCCACATCTTCAGTAGAAAGGGTCATCTTTCAATAAAATCTTCTATGGTAGTTTTGTTGGTTATCCACTGTTAGATAAAGAATTTACTGCTTCTAAAACATCGCCGGCTGTAAACCCAGTGAGTGGCAAACTGGATTCCCTGCCATATTCATATCGTGCGAATATCTTCGGTTGGATTCCACTACATTCTCGAATAAGAATGGGAAGATGAGGATTACTCTGCTTAATTGTTATATAGTGCTGTTCTATAAAGTCACGTACACCTTTACTTGAGCTGCATCTCTGACATAGATGCAACCTCAATTCTTTTAAATGTTGACCGAAGCGAACAGCTTTGTAAGCAGCCATTTTGACCTTCGCTTCGCAGGAGTTCTCTGCCTTGGTTTCTAAGGTAGTTCTATTATTACCTCCCTTTCGGTGGATTGGCAGTATCGGTAGAGGGTCGGACGTCATGCTTTGACGCATAGAGTTACGGCCCTTGCCATTCTGAGTTCAAATCCCGCCAAGGTTAACTTTGCCTTTCATCCTTACGGGGTCGATAAAATAAAGTACCAGTAATGTACTGAGTGATTGCTGGCCTTGTGCCAATAGTAGAAACAATTATTACCTCCCTTTCTATGAACATATTATCGCCCACTTTCACATACAAAATTAAAATTTTGAAATTGCATCAATACGTATTTTTCAACGTATGCGTAAATGCATGCTTATATATCTTAATAAATATGTTTATATTAACTTCTGAGTTCAAATCTTACCATGGTCAACATTACATTTCATACTTCTGAAACAGATAAAGTTCCAGCCAAAAACTGGTTATCGACCCCCCCCCCCCCCCCCCCCCCACACACACACACATACACCTCCACAAAACACATTTTCAGACCTTGTACTTACGTTAGAAATCAATATTATTACGAAGGTATGAGAAAATGTGTAGAGTGATATAAAAAGAACCATGCATGTACATCAAAGGAATTCCAGCCATAACTATCTCACCTTTTTTCAAAACATTGTAACTGAGACAACGTTATCTAAATGTGTCCTTCCTTTTTCAATATGTTAGGGCGGGATTCGAGAGAAGCTTGGCTGCTATTTTTTTAGCAGGGAGAACGATCGTATGGTGGTTCTAAGCTGGCTCAATAAGATTCTCTTTGCGGCTTATAAATGGATGTATACAATCATATATACACGTGTTTTCACGTGTGTTTATGTACATGTCTAAATACGTATATACGCACAATATATTTGACCTTACACATGTGTGTAGATACGTGTATATTTGTGTCTACATACAAAAGAAAGGAAACGAAAGTGTGATGTGAAGTAGAAAGCGATGCTTAAAGCATTATGGGATAGAAGATGTGACATACACAGAAACAAATATTTAGAAATACTGGTATAACACCGATTTTCCCACAACTTATGGTCTGGCACCTCATTAAGCTATGAACGAACTCTTGAATGTAGTGTAAACAGCCTGGCAAGTTGTTAATGCACATTAGGAAGTTCGCATGTGGTGTTAGATTTAGTTTTAAACATTAAATTTACATATTATAATAGTCGAGGAATAGAGAGAATGTTTCTGACTTCATAATATGTTTCTAGTGAATAATCTAGTCAGATAATCTGGTGCAGTGCTGGATCCAAGAGAGACGAAAAGTTGGGGTTATACCTATATATAATATATTTATATATAAGTGCTTTGCCAGAGCACCATGTGCTTTAGTCATGTGGCCATTGATGAATGGCTTGTAAAAGAAGTGCAAACCATGTACAGAAATGCTGTCAGCTAAGTGAAAGTTGGCAATATGTTCAGTGAAGAATATAGTGCATAGGTAGGTGTACATCAGGTAGGTGGTCATTATAGTTTTCCAGGCCATAACAGAGGAATTTAAGACCAGTTGTCCACAGGAACTCTTGTATGTTGATGGCCTAGTTCATATAAACTGTTCCGTGGAAGAGCTTGAGAAAAAATTCCAGATGTGGAAACTAAATCTAATATAAAAAAAAATTCAGAGTAAATTTAGCAAGGGCCAAAGTTTAGTAAGAAGGAAAGAAAACAAAACCTTGTTGCCATTAGGGAAGTTTCAGTGCTCAATATGTAGAAAAGAAATTGGCAGGAGTACAACATAATGTCCACAATGTAAACTAGAGGTACACAAGAGGTGTGGTGAGATTATAGACAGGCAAACAGAGAAGGTAGGTAGACTATGTAAATGGCAGATACATAAGAATCATTACCAGCAAGAACACCAATAAAATATACTCTTACAAGAGGCTATTATCATCAACCAGAAATAGCAGAATGGATTGCCAGTATCGGTAGAGGGTTGGATGCCATGCTTTGCAGCATAGAGTTACGATCCTTTACAGTCTGAGTTCAAATCCCGCCGAGGTTAACTTTGCCTTTCATCCTTACGGGGTCGATAAAATAAAGTACCAGTGACGTACTGGGATAATTGCTGGCCTTGTGCCAAAAGTAGAAACAATTATCATCAACAAGAAAAAGCTACAAATGAATGATAGATTGGAAATGCACGAAGTGGATTGGCTCCTATAATGGCTCCATGTCTATATAGACATATAGACCAGTTAGGGAAGATCACATTGATTGTTCATTTTTGTTTTGAACCATTTTTGTTTTACATTTGAAAAGTGGATAAAAGCCCTGAAATATGTTGAAATATACTGGATAAAACATTACTTTGTTTCGTTTTATTTTTCATCCTCTGCCCTTTATATATTTCTACCACATTGTACCGGCTTTGTTAAACTTATCAATCATTTATTATACACACACACATTATCTATACATATATATAAAACTGTAGTTGTCTGTGTGTGTGTGTGTGAGTCCTCATTTTTGCAAAGTCTATACAAATCCACATTTAACGTTTTGGATGCTAGTCCTTCATCAGAAGAAAGAATGATAAATTAGATAGATTGAAGGGACGGGCAGGGTATATATATATATATATATATATATATATATATATATATACCCTGCCCGTCCCTTCAATCTATCTAATTTATCATTCTTTCTTCTTTTTTTTTTTTTATGACCATGCTGTAAAATGGAGGGGTAGAGAGGGCCCTTGAGTCTAGTAAGACATCCTCTCTAGTGCTGGTGGCACAAATAAAAGCACCCAGTCCATGCTGTAAAGTGGCGCTGGTGTTAGGAAGGGCATCCAACCAGTGTATCAATGCCAAAATGCTTATCGGCATAGCAACAAATAGGAACAACAAAATATGAAGACGTCGCATCTCAGAGTTACAACACTTAATGTTGGCACTCTCAGAGGTAGATCTGCTGAAATAGCGGAGATGCTGGAGAGAAGGCAGGTGGATGTGTGCTGCATGCAAGAGGTGAGATGGAGAGGTGCCTCTGCGAGACTAGTCGTAGGCAAACGTCTTAGCTATAAGCTATTCTGGGTAGGTAAGGATGATGGGTTAGGGGGAGTAGGCATTTTCCTGACTGAGAAATGGATCAATAAGACAATAGAGGTAGTTCGAGTTAGTAATCGAATAATTAAGCTTAGATTAGTTGTA
The DNA here is from genome assembly GCA_964016885.1 of Eledone cirrhosa. Lineage (NCBI taxonomy): Eukaryota > Metazoa > Mollusca > Cephalopoda > Octopoda > Eledonidae > Eledone > Eledone cirrhosa. Next base: position 286,467,526 of record OZ024740.1, read on the forward strand.
GGTAGGAGACTACTTACAATCATCTCGGCCTATGCTCCCCAAGCAGGCCTAGGCAAAGATGAGAAAGACTGCTTTTGCAAACAACCGCAATGACAGAGGATGGAGACATCGTTATGCTAGCAGGAGACTTCAATGGTCATGTTGGACAGCTCCAGGATGGTTACACTGGGGTACATGGTGGGCACGGTTACGGTTCAAGAAATGAAGAAGGAGTGAGACTTCTTGAATTTTGTGATGCAGGTACATTGACTATTTGCAATACAAACTTCCAGAAACCTGCCAATCACCTAATAACCTACAAATCTGGTGAGCACATAAGCCAGATTGACTTCTTACTAGTTAGGCAGCGGGACAGGCAGATAGTGTCTAATACCAAGGCATACCCTGGGGAAGAATGTACCCCACAGCATCGGTTAGTTGTTAGTGATATCTCAGTAAGCAAGAGATGGAATGAGACATATAGGAAGGTGTGGAGAAGAAAGGTCTGGAAGCTAAAAGACCTTTCACTAAAATACAAATTTAGGAAAGCCCTTCAAGATGTAAATGACGAAAAAGAAGACGATTTAGAGACGTATGACATAGATAATAACTGGAATTTCTTACGTGACAACTTGCTGAAGGCTACTGATGAAACTTGTGGCTGGAGCAGAGCTCCAACCAGACAGAGAGTGACCTGGTGGTGGAACAGCACAGTAGATAAGGCTATTAGAGACAAAAGACTAGCATGGAAGGCTTGGAAAAAGGGTGGGAGTAGGAAAGAATATACAGCCACTAAGAGAGAAGCTAGACATCAGGTGTACTTAGCACGCAGGGAGGCAGAGAGTAGGAGGTTTGCCAATGTTCTGCGACGGGAAGATCAGAGGCGTGCGGTGTTCCACATTGCAAGGCAGTGTGTCAATGCGAATCAGGATGTTGTTGGAGATAAATGTGTCCGGGATGATGCCGGTGTACTTAGTGTCACGAATGATCAGAAAAAGGAGGCCTGGAAATGTCATTATGAGAGACTGATGAATGTGGAGAACAAATGGGAGAGAGAGAAATTACCCTTGGTAGATCCGACAAGAGGGACCAGCTATTGAGATTGACGAATATAGGGTCCAAGAGGCGATTAGGGAAATGAAAAATGGTAAGGCTGCCGGACCAGCGGGAATAGTTGCTGAGATGCTGAAGGCATCAGGGGACGTAGGCACTAAACTGGTTGCACGCATCATCAATTAGGCTATATATGGTGGTGTCATACCCAAAGACTGGTGCAGCAGTATTCTCATAAATTGCTACAAAGGTAAAGGGGATTCTTTGGAGAGGAGCAATTATAGGGGTATAAAACTGATAGATCAGGTTATGAAAGTGGCAGAAAGGATTTTAACACAACTAATTAGAGAAAGGGTCAAACTAGATGAGATGCAGTTTGGTTTTGTGCCTGGGAAGAGTACAACAGATGCCCTCTTCTTGGTGAGACAATTGCAAGAGAGGTTCTTAGAGAAGAATAAGCCACTATACTTAGCCTTTGTTGACCCAGAGAAGGCCTTTGATAGGGTACCCCGATCTGTCATCTGGTGGTCCCTAAGGAAGCTAGGTGTTGAGGAATGGCTTGTGAGGACAGTGCAAACTTTGTACAGAGGTACTCTCAGTAAAGTCAGGGTAGGAATGGAGTTTAGTGAGGAATTCCAGATACAAGTAGGAGTACATCAGGGTTCGGTCCTCAGCCTGCTCTTGTTCATTATAGTCCTCTAAGCCATAACAGAGGAGTTTAAGACTGGCTGTCCATGGGAACTTCTCTATGCTGACGATCTGGTTCTTATAGCAAAGGAGCTAGAGAATAAATTCTGGCTATGGAAACAGCAGTTGGAAGCAAGAGGACTGAGAGTGAATCTAGCTAAGACAAAAGTGTTGATGAGTAGAAAAGAGGACAAAACCCTGATTCCGTCAGGGAAATGGCCATGTTCGATATGCAGAAAAGGAACTGGCATAAATTCTATAAAATGCACACAATGCAGATCCTGGGTACACAAGAGATGTAGCGGGATAGCAGGCAAACTAACAGGTAGGGAGAAATATGTATGCAGTAGATGTACAGGGAAATTAGATAGTAGAAGTCACATTGATAGACACATTTTTCAAATGCAGGAGGGTGCTATAGAAGTGGTGGATAGCTTCCGGTACCTAGGAGATCAGATTAGCATGGGAGGAGGGTCTTCCGAGGCCATAGTATCTAGAATAAGGACGGGTTGGAAGAAGTTTAGGGAGCTGCTTCCTCTGTTGACGAAGAAGGGTTTCTCCCTGTGTATGAAAGGCCGGTTGTATGATGCCTGTGTGAGGAGCGCGATGCTGCATGGTAGTGAGACATGGGCAGCATCTGCAGAGGATATGCGACGGCTGGAGAGAAATGAGGCAAGCATGCTCCGTTGGATGTGCAGTGTAAATGTGCGTGAACGACCCAGCATAAATGTGTTGAGAGAGAAACTGTGTCTGAGAGGGATAGAATGTAGTGTATGGGAGAGGAGACTGAGATGGTATGGACATGTGATGCGCATGGAGGATGACCGATGGGTGAAGAAGTGCCAGGAATTGCCAGTTGAAGGAAGACGTGGTAGAGGTAGACCACGAAAAACATGGGCGGAGGTGGTGAGAACAGACCTCAGATCATTGAAGCTCACGGTGGAGATGACGAAGGACCGTGACGAGTGGAGAGATGCTGTGCTGAATAAGACCCGTCCCACCCTTGCAAGCAGGGAAAAGCGGACGTAAAATGATGATGATGATGATGATATATAATAGAAGAACACTGGTGGGTTATATCTGAAGTAGCAGAGCACTCAGTCCATGGGACGCGTTTGGTAGCAGTAGTTCCACAACAGTTAGTTCACCATTATATATATATAAAGTGCAGTGGATTGGCAGTATTGGTAGAGTGTCGGACGCCATGCTTTGCGGCACAGAGTTATGGCCCTTTATGATCTGAGTTTAAATCCTGCTGAGGTTAACTTTGCCTTTCATCCTTACGGGGTTGATAAAATAAAGTACCAGTAATGTACTGGGGTAATTGCTGACCTTGTGCCAAAAGTAGAAACAATAATATATATATAAAGAGAGAGAGAGAGAGAGAGTGAGGGAGGGAGGGAGAGAGAGAGAGAGAGAGAGAGAGAGAGAGAGAGAGAGAGAGAGAGAGAGAGAGAGAGAGAGAGAGACTATTGTAGTAATCAGTTTCCGTTAATTTATTGGTGAATTTGTGTAACATGAAATTGAAGACCGTGTCAACATAGTTGTTTTTCACTCAACATACGAATTACTTTTCATAGTTGTTCCTGTGGTGATCAACTGTAGGTACCATAAGTGATAATTCATGGAGTATTTATAGAGAAATCAATAAATTACATGTATACATCCAAATTCCATAATTAAAGGATCAACACATATATATATATATATATAATATATATATATATATATAATGTATAATAAACAATACAGTATAATTACCTCATTACCAGAGGTTTCCCGAATAAGACGACTACAAGAAACGTCTACATTCGTTCGTCAGACAAGGCAATTTAAAACATAGTGAAATATTTGAAAAATCTCCTCAAGAATTTAGCTCTGTAACTTACATAGAGCACTCTTCACTCCTATGACTTTTTCAATTTTCAATGGAAACTTCAATACTTATATATATATCATCATCATCATCATTATCATCTTCGTTTAACGTCCATTTTCCACGCTAGCATTGGTTAGACGGGAGTTGTCCCACTTGAGGCAAGATTGGTCGGGTGACCATGTCTCGCTCATATAGGACTATCTGGCAGGTTTTCTATGGCTGGATGCCCTTCCTAACACCAACCACATTTACAGTGTGGAACTGGGAACTTTTTACCGTGTTACCTACACGGCCACATTACAGCGTGGACTGTGTGTTTTTTTCTCGTGACATCTACACGATCTCGATCTCATTACCTCATTTATTTGGACTGGATGTTGTAGTACCAACTTTATAGAGAGAGGGTGGTGTTGGTGGGAGTGGGAGGATAGGGTAGGGGTAGTGGATTGGGGTGTATATTTGGTTAAGAGGTGCCTACTGACTGTAGGTTTCGCTTTGTACATAGGTAAGGCGGGTCTTCTGTATTACTGCATAGCGCCAAAGATCTCGGTCCAGTGACATTGTCTTAGAGAGGTGCAAGTGTGTAAGGTCGGAATTTATCAGATCGTCCCAGGTTTTTCTGGATCTATCTACTCCGTATCTACCATCAATTTTGATCACCCTGCACTTTTTTATTCAGCTATCGTCTTTCATGCGCATCACGTGGCCATACCAACATAGTCTTCTCTCGAATAAACAGCATCTGATCCCTCTTATTCCTAATTTCTCACTTAGTTCATTTATGCTTTGCCGTTCACGTATGTTACTATTACACATCCAATGGAGCATGCATGCTTCATTCCTTTCCAGTCTACGCAGGTCCTCTGCACGCAATGCCCATGTCTCACTGCCATGTAGCATTGCTGTTCGTATACAAGTATCATACAATCTGCCTTTCATTTTTAGAGAGAAACCTTTTGTGACCAACAGCGGTATAAGCTCTCTGAATTTTTTCCATCCCGTTCTGACTCTGGCTACTGTACTTTCAGAACATATATATATATATATATATAACGAAGGAGTTTTGGTATGGCACCAGATGGACCATAACGCACCAGAGTACTCAATACTTAGGGTAGTAGAATGGGTAATAGGAAAATGTATGACCCCGACGGCAGAGCTCAAGCCGTTTCAACGGCTATTTCTGGACTGAAATAGCCATCGAAATGGCTTGAGCTTTGCCGTCGGGCTCATACATTTTCCTATATATGTGCGTGTGTGTGTGTGGATCATCTAAAGCAAGAATAAGAAGGGTGGGGGTCAGAGAGTTTATTACTTTTGCTGGTAACAAAGGGTTTCTCTTGCAAAGTAAAGGGCTGACTGTATGATGCTTGTGTATAAAATGCAATGCTGCATGGTAATGAGACATGGGTAATGAATGCAGAATGTTTGCAATTGCTAGTAAGAAATGAAACATGTTCTGCTTGATGTGTAATTTTAGTATATATGGACGACAGAATACAAATCAACTGAGAAAATAACTGGATATAATAGCAATTAGATGCAGTGTGCAAGAGAGAAGACTGTGTTGGTATGGTCATGGGATGCATGTGTAACAAGGGATAGCTATCATTTTCTCTCCATCATATCACCTTTCATTGACACCCACCAACCATCCATATCCAGTTTTGGTCTTTAGGGTGCTGCAGTTGTCCCGCACTCCGAGGTAGGCAACACCAGGCAATGTCTCACAGCTGCTCTCCATGAATTTCTGTCCATAGTATCGACATCAGCCAAGTTCCATTTATACAAATCACTCTTCACACACCCCAACCACGTCTTCCCTGGTCTGTCGCGATCTCTAGTGCCAGCGATTGCCAAGTGAATGATGGAGTTGATGCATGACGTGGCTCGCTGTACATGTCCGTACCAACGAAGATGTTTGCAAAGGACAGAATTGATCTCAGCTTCTGGGGGAGCACGGTAAAAGGGGTCACATCTTTTAACAGTGGTGAATAAAGGTAAGGCCTGAATGGGCTGTAGCTAAGGGACAACAATATTTAAAGCCCCCTAAATTAAATTTTTTGCTATCATAATTAATTATACGATCCCTCCCCACCACTATCTTCTGATGAAATTTTCAGCCAGAGGCCCCATGAAAGCTTAATTGGTCCCTGCTCACCCCTCTCTCCTGCCATTGCTTATCTGTTTTGTTATCCATTACTCACTCTCTTTTAACATCACCTATCTGTATTGCTCTCGTTCAAACTTCATCATCATCATCATTATCGTTTAACGTCCATCTTCCACGCTAGCATGAGTAGGACAGGCTATTTCTTTGTGAGGGATCAAGTTGGGGGATCATGATTTGCTCACACAGAACTGATTTTGGCATGGTTTCTACAGCTGAATGCCCTTCCTAATACCAAACTCATTTACAGTGTGTGCTGGGTGCTTTTTGTTGTGACACCTACACGACCACTTTACAGTGTGTATTGGGTGGTTTTTATCATGTCACCAACACGACCACATTACAGTGTGGACTGGGCACTCGCTTTTGTCATGACTTCTACATGACCACTATAGTGTGGGCTGGGTTCTTTTGTCATGGCTCCAGGGGATCACTGTATAGAGGAGGCTGAAAACTTGGGAAGATGCTTGGGGAAATTGGGGATGTAGGTATAAGGGAGGTTTATGGGAGGGGAGATGGTAGGGAATGACGTTGCCTACTAGGTATATGCCTCAACCTGAGAATAATTGAGGGCGGGTCTTCAGTAATACTTCATACCACCAGAGGTCATGGTCCTGTGTGTAATAAGTACGTGAGGTGTAATAAGTACTGGTCGCTCTCCGACAGGTTTGCAGTCGTGCCCTTGGCAGTGGAGACTTCTGGTGTCCTTGGCCCTAGGGCTACCTCCCTACTCACCACCATAGGTGCTGAGCTGGTGTGAGCCTCGCGAGATGGAATGGCTCTTCCAGTACATCTCCCTTACCATCCTCTGGGGAAACGCCTTCTCCATTCTGTCCGCCGGGACTGTGGGGCGGCCAGCACGTGGGACACCATTTGCTCACAATAAAAGAGAGGTGGGGAGGGTGAGAGAGATGGAGGCGATGACAGTGGGAGTTCGGCTCTTCAGTGTTCAGACACATTGTACCTGTCATGTGGATCATGTGGTAATTTCATTTTACTACTGCGCAAGCTTGAATATCAAATTGTAGTAGACTAGATATCGTTAGATTGAGCAAAGTCAGCCCTTATTACCTCATCCAAAGTCTTCCTAGGCCTGCCTACTCCATGGCTATTGACACATTGACCTATCAAATCACGACAGCACAAACATGTAACTGCTAACTCAATCCCTATTGCATTCATCTCTACTACTCCTAGGACAGTTGTTTTGGGGCCTGTTTGTTCAGTATAGCATATGGATTATTAAGTTGGAGCACTCCTAAACGATGAATATGAACCCGCCAACCTTCTCTGCACATCCATGTGATCGCTCTTCTCTATTTCAGACCAACACCAACTCACCCCTTACACCTCCAGACCAAGTCTTCATCTTCTCCCTGCCACTCCCTTCACTCTTGCATATTATTTCCTCCCTTGTTAACAAAGATCCCTCAACTAATTTTTAGCCTGAACCACACCCACACATGTAGCTGCCTATCACTGTTTCTCTTTCATTAACACCCACCCAATCTTTCTGAACACCATCTTCACTGTTGTCATCCATCGAACATATGTTCATACATTTTCTTCTATTTACCCTCTTGGTCACATCTGCCTTGAATAAACAAAGTCAACCTAAAATAAAGATGATTTTTTAATTTTGCAAGAGACAAAGGAAATTTTCTAATGTTGGTGTTATGATGTAATGAACCAAGTACATTTTGTAAAGTCTTTGGTGTTAGGAAGGGGATCTAGCTATAGAAACCATTTGGTATGGTTTCTATAGCTAGATCCCCTGTATGAGTAAGACATAGGGCTTGGTCCATCTAAGAGAACAGTAACTCTGAACAGGAGTTACTCAGACCATAACAATTTATCTAATCCAAGGCAGCATGGAAAAACGAATGTAAAATTATGATGATGATAACAACGATGATGATGTTGTTGATGATGATGATGATGATGATGATGATGATGATGATGATGATGATGATGATGATGATGATGATGATGATGATGATGATGGTGGTGGTGGTAGTGGTGGTGGTAGTGGTGGTGGTGGTGGTGATGGTGATGATGATGATGATGATGATGATGATGATGGTGATGATGTTTTCCAAACTCTGTGAAGAAAGTGTTAAAATAATTTGTGAACCTTCCATGCTTTTATGTAGGATGTAATTAATTTTTAAATTGAATTATGCATTTTATTTTGTAAATTCTGTTTATAAGATTGATTTCAGGAACAATACAATTTTTGCATACATCCAAGTCTTGTTGTTGTGTGCGCGCACACACACACACACACACACACACACACACACACATATACACACTCACATCAATTAACAAACCTAACATTTGTGTATGTATGTTGGTGTGTGTATGTGGGTGTGTGTTTGTTGGTGTGTGTGTATTGGCAAGTGTGTTAATGTGTGCATATAATAAATGGTGAAAATTTATTACATTTGCTCTGAATATATCATTTAAAATTATATACACATTCACATACACCTGCATGAACAAACAATGCTAACAGAGGTAAGGATGTATATATATATATATTTAGAGTACTTCAAATTAAAAACAAACATAATTATTTTAACAGTATATTAAAATGTAGTGTTTTGGGCGAGGTGTGGTTTGTGGTTGTACTTATAAAAACGATGTAAAGAGAAACACTGAATGTGTGAATGTAGAGATGCTATAGAGTAAAAGTCATAGCCTTGTGCCTGGTACAGTCACTAATTTAGTGGCTCACAGGCAGTCAGCGAAAATTGCCATTCAACTGTTGTAGCCACATCTGGTGTTGATTGTGAGGTTGACTGCCTAGGGTCTCCTCTAAAGGGGTCCCTGGTTCTTTATCAGAAGTGACCAAATACATATGAAACAAAAATATGCCATATTTTCATAAAAACAACAATAAGACACGAATTTACTATATTAATCGTGGGCCAGATTGCTGAGAAAATATGCAATTAATATAAAAATGGTAGTAAAAGAGAGAGAATGTAGAGTTGCTAATGTGTGTTGAATTACTGGAATTGAGATCTGGCCAGGCAGAAAACATATGGAGTATAAGATAGCTGTACGTAGTTTTGAAGCCATATGTTAACATGGATTTGAACAGTTGCGACCAATGTGTAAAGTGTAACTGTGACTGTGGGGTGTGCAGCTGCACACAGTTGTGTTGGCTAGTCCATACTTTCAAGTGGCAGTTCGTTTGTCCACCCCTTTCGCCTGCCTTTTGCTGTATGTGGTCCTAGATGTATGTATTGCCTGCTTGTGTGTTTTTTCTTTATTTTTCTCTTTCTTTTTTCCTTTCCTTTTTATTCTTCTTTAATTATTTGTAATGTTATTTATACAACTCTTTAGTAGATAAAAATATTTTATATTTAGTTGAAGGTTGAAAGAAAAGAAAAAACTCTTGCAAATCCCATGTAAAACATCCACATACAAAAGCAATGGACTTGTATTAATATGAACATTTGCTGAATTATATGGAGGTGTAAATGGACTTGTATTAATATGAACATTTGTTGAATTATATGGAGGTGTAAATAAAAACATAATTCAATGAAAAAATCAAAATGAAATGTATATGAAAAAGAAATAAAACATTAGAAATATGATGCAGTTAGGAGTTTAAAGATTTTTTAAATTTTTGTTCTTTCTTCTTGTGTGTTGTTTTCTGTGTTTTCATGCTGCTTGCTGTTATTGCTCATAGGTCAATTTTTTTTTTAAACAGCAGGAAGTTGTAGACATATCGGTTTTCTTGTTAGGAAAAACAACAAGTGAAAGCAATACGATACAGTGATGATATATATTAATTCAATGCTTGATATATTAACCCTTTAGCATTTAAACCAGCTGTATCCAGCAAGAATTCTCTCACCTGTTTCTGTTCAAACTGGCTGTAACCGGCCACTCATACTGATGTTAAGGTATTGTTCTCAAAATAAATAATATCGAAATTTCATAGATTCGATATTATGTGAGATATTATGTAAGATAAAGTCTTTACTACTAAAATACATAAGTCTATATAGAGTAATGTAAATACTAAAGGGTTAAGGAAAGAATCTTTAGGTTTCAGGCGTTAATCCTTCATCGGAAGATAGAATGAGAGAGAGAAGGAGAAATTGAAAGATAGATGAAAATAAAAAAAGAAAGAAAAAAGGTAGAACATTTTTTCAGGAGGAAAGTATGTGTAATTATTCAGTCATTTTCAAAAAGTCCAGGATTGAAAGGGACTCATAAATTAAAGAATTACAAGATAAGCATCATGGAGTTAGAATTCTTATGTGTGTGAGTGTATTTGTTTGTAAAAAGCTGTGAGAGTATTAAGGTCGTGATGTGCATTAAACCATGATGTGGTTGAAAATCTATTGTTTGTGTAGTGTTCTTTATGTGCAAGAGTGTGCAGGAGTTATAGAGGCTGACATTTTAGGTGTGCATGTAGGCATACACGAGTGTGTATGCATATCTATACATGATCACATGTGTGCTTGGTTGATGCTTTTATTTTAATTTATTTATGCATATATATATATATAATTAAAATTTTTCCACAGATCCGATGTGGTTTTTGTTATGATAACACTGGTCTGAGGCTCAGGCAGTTTTGGAATCTCGACTGGAGTGTCAACCTGAATCACGAGCAAGCTGTTTAGGAAACATTTGTAACCAGGTTTGAGCAATAAATCTCTTATGTAACACCTCCACTTTGTTCTTATTATATACACTCTGCTCTGCATTGAGTGCTGACTTTGGTACTCTCACCAGTTTCCTTCAGACATACTGGACCTTCTGCACATATATACATATATATATAAATATATATATAAATATATATATATATATGTATATATATTATTAGATATGGAGGCACATGGCTTAGTGGTTAGAGCATTGGTCTTGCAATCGAAAGGTTGTGAGTTCAATTCTCAGACCGGGTGATGTGTTGTTTCCTTGAGCAAGACACTTTGTTTCACATTGCTCCAGTTTACTCAGCTGTAGAAATGAGATGATAGGGACTGGAGTCCATATCATTCCACTGCAAAGTGGTCGTGTAGGTGCCACGGCAAAAAAGCACCCAGCACTCACTGTAAATGAGGTTGGTGTTAGGAAGAGCATCCAGCTGTAGAAATCAAGCCAGAATCAGTTCCCGTCCCACCCTTGCAAGCAGGGAAAAAGCGGACGTAAAATGAAATGATGATTAATTCAACAATGAAAATAATAACAACAAAATTATTTTACTTATTCATATCTATGGTACAGACCCTACCACGAAGGGTACACCACATTGAAAAAAAAAAAAAATATATATATATATACAGTATATGAAAGGCAGACTGATGCGTGCATATGAACAGCAATGTTACATGGTAGTGAGACCTGGGGGTTGTGTGCAGAAGACTTGTGTGGATTAGAAAGAAACCTCTGGCGTTATGCAGTAATACAGAAGCTCCAAGTTCCCATGGGTATAAGCTGAAGCTGAAGCATATCGACAATATGCTCCCACTGTAAAGTGGTTGTGTAGGTGCCACGACAAAAAACACCCAGCCCACACTGTAAAGTGGTTGTGTAGGTGCCACGACAAAAAACACCCAGCCCACACTGTAAAGTGGTTGTGTAGGTGCCACGACAAAAAACACCCAGCCCACACTGTAAAGTGGTCGTGTAGGCACCACGGTAAAAAAGCACCCAGCACTCACTGTAAATGAGGTTGGTGTTAGGAAGGGCATCCAGCTGTAGAAACCGAGCCAAAATCAGTCCTGTATGAGCAAGACATGATCACTTAACCTGGCATTGCCCACAACAGGACAACCCGTCTAACCCATGCTGGCGTGGAAACATTGACGTAAAACGGCGATGATGATGATGATGATATATATATATATATATACATAGATAAAATATTTTAAATGTCTTCTTTGTTAAATTGTTAAATCTTTTATATTTCTTTCATTTATTATCTGCCATATTATGTTCTAATTAGGTATTGTCACTTTATGACTGTATTGTTAAGAGTTAGCTCTAGTATGGATTTTCATACCAGTTATTATTGAGCAAGTTCTGTGAACGCCAGGAACAAAATAATAGCAAAGGCTTCTACGCCCCTAGTATTGCATCAATCTAAATTACTATTATAGTTTACTCCCAATAATTTGATTTGATCAGTTTACTTCTTTGTTGAGCCCATCATGCTACTTTGAAATTTACAGTAACTACTTGAGCAGCATACAAAAGTATCACCATTGTGATCTTTGCCTCTCTGTAGAAGATGACTTGGATTTTCAGCTGTTTGTTCAAAGGATAGCCTGCTGAGGAGATCCTGGAAGTCCTAATTGCTAATTAACAATTTCTAATACCTGTGATCAGCAATTTTTTTAGCGTGTAGCAAAAAATAGTGCTACTTTATCGTAGCGGAGTAATTTGGTCGTGCTTGGTCAGTTGCCAGTCCTTAGGGTTGGTGGAGTAGGAATACTAAGAATGACTTCCGCCCAGCAGTCGATTTTGCGCCATACAGTGTGACTCGCTTCCTGATTTTCTTGATCTTGCCCTCTAAAGCCGAGGGTAATCTCGATATATAACTCTGTGGAGAATTACATTTATCGTTGTACTTGATTATGCAATATGTTTGCAGCTCTTCATTCGCCTTGAACTTAAAGAAAATAAATCTTTATTATGTTTTGAAATATGCCTTCTGATCTTTTCTGCTACCATGGAATATGAACATCATTATTACATCTCTGTTTTCCTGAAGTAGTAATCACTACTAACATACAAGTCCAACATTGAATTGCTACCTTTATGAATTGTACCGTTGTGAATCTCTCTTGAATGCTTTTCTGCTACCATTACAACAAAAGTACTTATTACTAAAGGCGAATTGAAACCATATGGTCAAGGTATTTGAAATGTAAGTTTTTTTAACATTTTCTTTGTGAAATTGTGAAATTTCTTAGATTTCTTTCATTTACTACCTGTCCGATTATGTTCTATTTGAGTATCATCTCTTCATGACTGCATCGTTAAGAGTTAGCTCTAGTGAGGAATTTTTTAAACCTGTTATTATTCAACAAGTTCTGTGAATGTCCAAATCAAAATAATAGCTAAGGATTCTATCCATCTAACATTGTACCAATCAAAATTCCAATTATAAATTATAAATTTGGTATAAATATATATATATCGGTATTTGAGGAATTTGAGGATACAGAGTTTAGCTTTGTATAGTGAGTGCTGACACTTTTTCCCATCTACATGGGTATTTTTACCTGATTTGCTAAACTATTATTTATAGCTATCAACTGTTGTTTCAGTTATTTTCTGAACTTGGAATTCCCACAAATTTCAAATCACCAGCACTTCAATAATTCATAAGATATATATATATAGACATACATATATATATATAGAATAAGAAAATGCAAAGTAGTTTCAGATGTTAAAGTCCTTTATTGATAATGCTGTGATACATATTTCAATGACGACAGTGGCCACACGATTCCGTGTACCCAGTGCCATGACATCATCAGACAGCTTCTTACATAATAAGGTTACATTCCCGAGGCAATCCAAATTGAATCGACAAGGGAACGGACAAAGCAGTTGTTCTTGAATTCTCTGCCCGTTCCCTTGTGTATATATATATATATATATATATATATTAGAGGTTATGTGTCATGACAGTACTGAACTGCTAGAATTGGGGAGATTAGTGTTTTGTGTGGATGTGTTGAATTTGAAGACCACAATGTTGGGATGGGCAATCCTGCTGAAGCCAAACTGCAACCCAAATTGCATAATATTTGCTGATATTAGGCAATACTCTGCTTATAACACTTTTTATAACAACTGTTATAGACAATGCTGTACAGAAATGCGATCTGGCCAGGAATTTGATATTGAAATATCATTACCAAAACACTACCATCTTACTTACTGATTAACTATTGTGTACAATCTGACTGATAGCTTGCATTGTCTTACTTGTGAGCCTATTAACTCTTTCAGTGGCTGGAGCTCACTGAAGTAAATTCAGTGACCTTTGTAAACTGTGTGTGTGTGTGTGTGTGTGTATATAGAATGTAGTGTGCGAGAGAGGAGACTGAGGTGGTATGGACATGTGATGCACATGGAGGATTACCGATGGGTGAAGAAGTGCCAGGAAATGCCAGTTGAAGGAAGACGTGGTAGAGGTAGACCACGAAAAACATGGGCGGAGGTGGTGAGAACAGACCTCAGATTATTGAAGTTCACGGTGGAGATGACGAAGGACCGTGACAAGTGGAGAGATGCTGTGCTGAATAAGACCCGTCCCACCCTTGCAAGCAGGGAAAAGCGGACGTAAAATGATGATGATGATATATATATACATATATATATATATACACATACATGCATATATTTACATACACACACATATATATACACATATATATACATACATACATATATCGCTCCACCCACACCTCTTCACACACACACACACATCCTACTAACACCTCTACTAATACACCCCCACCCCCCACATGACCCCCTCCCCACTCCACCTTTCACACCTATCCATCCTCTGCCCTGTCCACCGCACCTCCGCACACACTGACACACTGACTTTCTCCACCTGCCATTCTCCTCTACTGCTGCTATGCCTTCTCCTGCCTTGACCCTCTGACCACTTCTCCGCACACACAGACACACAGTCCTCTCCACCTGTCATTCTCCTCTACCTTCATCCTGCCTTGACCCTCCGACCACTTCCTGTTGCATGCGCACCCCACATCTCCCCTCTTCCGACCACCACAACCAACGGATTACACACCACCGGCCATCGTTCCAACTATCCCCTCCATAACATGGAAAATATCCGGCACCTCTTCACATCCTCTACGGAACTACCTTAGGAACTTACCCACGGACATACACTCACATTTTTTTTTAATCACACCACCTACATCCACAAAATGTATAAACACCAACACACATGTGCGTAGCCCCACATATATACACACTCAGCCTCCGGAATCCTCACCCACCCACCCTTCCCCCACCCCTCTGACCCCTCCCCATCCACACGCGCACACACACCGACCTACACCCCACCCCAAACACACACCTTTTCCTGAACATGGAACCTCGTTCTTCCCCCAACTCTCACATTCACATACACACACACACACACACATGTACACCTACAAACATACACAAACACCACCTTCAACCCCCCCCCCCCCGCTCGGACACCCCGCCTCCCTCTCCCCACTCCACCCGCCACCACCCCTACACGCCCCACACCCTTCCACCACTTGTTTATCTTCATGTTTATTTTTATTTTTATTTGTACGCCCTTCCACCGTCCTCCCCCCTTTCTCTAAATGTCTCTCCACCACTCCCCACACCCCCTTGGAACTCTCTTCCCACCCACTTTTCTCCTGAAGAAGGGCTTATGCCTCTCTGTTTTGTTCCCGTTCCATTTTTCACTACATATATATATATATATATATATATATATATGTGTATATTAGGAAAATTTAATAGATGCAATTCCCTATAAAATTATGCATTGAATTATAATTATTTTACTAATGAGGAAAATTGTTTCTACTTTTGGCACAAGGCCAGCAATTATCCCAGTACATTACTGGTACTTTATTTTATCGACCCCGTAAGGATGGAAGGCAAAATTAACCTCGGCAGGATTTGAACTCAGTTCGTAAAGGAACGTAACTATGCTGGAAAGCATGTCCGACCCCCCATCGATACTGCCAATTCACCGAATTAATAATAAAAATATAAAATTTACAGAAGTAATAATGAAAATATAAAATGTTAGCAAACACAATTTAGCCAACTGAAACAAAGGTGAAATAGTAGTAGTAGTAGTAGTAGTAGTGGTGGTGGTGGTGTTGGTGGTGGTGGTGGTGGTAGTACTAGTAATAGTAATGACTAAGAACTAGCAGAATGGCCCGGCATTGCTCGGGCTTCTAAACATAGATTGGTATGTTTATCCCTCCTTTCTGAAACAGTACAGAGAAGTACGGAATACCTCAGCCTGGGGATCGTGTCTACATTTTGTGCTTAGGCAAATAATTTTCCATTAAGATTTTTCAAAAGCATGTAATTGCGTTCCCTCTCTTTTTTGTTGTTGTTTTAGCTGTTGTTGGTGTGATAGCAGCCGCTGGTTGTACTACTAACACAGTCTCGTCCTTCTTCAGCCAATCGTGTATATCCCCTTCTGCATTGTCTACCTAAACAAAGATTGTAGCACCTCCTTGTGTCAAAAGTAGTGGGACTTTTTGGGTGGCATATCGGCAGTAACAATGATGATAAGCTGTCTGTGCTTTCGTGAAATAAATAAGTTTGTTTATATTTTGTTTTTGTGTATACAAACATATCTGTACACGAATATATAATTATATATATATATATATATTAAAATAACAGATTAAAGTTTAAGCAAAGAATCGCTGCATTCACCCTTAACGAGATCTTCTGAAACGCAGAAGTAAATATTTCGAAAAACGTTGCAACCGAAGGAAAACAGGAAGACGATATTTTGGCTCATGAAGACGTTCCCTGACAATGAACAGAAAATAGCAATGAGAACAATTTTTGTCAAAATGTCGTAATGTAGACAGCCAGACATACAGACAGATATTATAAGGGCGCAGCATTATAGCTATGTATCTATCTAAACAGACAGACTAAGAAAGAGAGAGAGATTGATAACCGGCGCCTAACACCCCTTTAACAACAGAAAATTGAAAAATAAAAACCTGCAGTTAATATCTTTAGACCGCAAGGAATATATAAATGGAAGTTTGAAGTCAATCGGAGTAGAAATGTGGATTTGTATAGACTTTGCAAAAATGAGGACACAGACAATTTCACACACACACAGACAATTTCAGTTTTATATATATGTATAGATAAGGGAATTGAAAGAAACCTAATAACAAACAGTTTTATATGTAGGCGAGAAAATTATAACTTTAATTTCATTAAACAACTGTTTTCATAAATTAATTGTTAATTAAAAAAGATTGTTATGTAACTCAATGGATACAGCATGGTCAAATAGTAGAGATATTTGCTTTTCAAACAATAGGTTCCAGGTTTGATCCCACTGCGTGGCATCTTGTTCCAGTTTTGTTTACTACATCAGGTTAATCCAAGTCTGTGAATGAAATTGAGTAGAGTGAAACTATTTGGAAGCTTATTAGATGAATTGTACATCATTTTCACTATTGAAGACTATTGAAGACCAGAGTGTACTGTCTCCACCACCTATGACACCGGATTCTATTACAACTATGGAATTTACACCTGCAATGCTACAATGTCACCTTAAAAATAAACGCAACCATGCCTCTTCTGGTCTTGATGGTGTTATGTACCTGCTTCTCAAACGTGGTGGGTACTTCCTGCTGCACCAGCTATCATGCTTCTTCCAATTCTGTCTGAACAACGGTGCTACTCCAGAACAGTGGAAAACTGCCAGTATCATTCCTCTGTTCAAAAAGAGTGACCGCACATCACCTGTGAACTATCGTCCAGTCAGTCTTACTAGCTGCATTGCCAAACTGATGGAATCCTGTGTCAGAGAAACACTTTGGAACTTCTGGAACTCTCACAGTCTTATCCGGCCCTCGCAATTTAGATTTATCCTTAACTCCAGCTGCTGTGATCAACTTATCAAGTTTCCTGAAGACATCACCCGGATCACTGATGGCGGCTCATGGGTGGATGTTGTTTACATCTTTTGCTAAAGCTTTCAATTCTGTGCCACACAAAAGGCTTATGGCAAAACTCTCTGCAATGGGTGTGAAGGATGATCTTTTTAACTGGTTGAAGTCCTTCATTTTCAGTCGAAGAGAGGTAGTCACGGTTCCAGGACAGCATTCCTCACCATATGAAATGTCATCTGGTGTACCATAGGGATCTGTTCTTGGCCCCCTTTTGTTTGTGGCATATATTAATGACATAGATGCCAACTTAAAGAATGCCACAGTACTGAAATATGCAGATGACATCAAGCTGTACCTTGAGATAAAAAGGACAGATCCTGAACACTATAGATCTTGCCAGCAATCTGACCTGGACACAATGCAACAATGGATCACAGACTGGCAACTCAAGCTAGCTGTGGACAAGTGCACCACCATGCATTTTGGGAGTAAAAACTCAGCGTCCGCATACTCCCTCCACAACACTAATATCAAGAAGTCTTCTTGTGAACGTATCAAGAAGGCCGAGGGTGTCTTAGCATCACTCAGCAAGACCTTTGTCAGCCGCTCTCCAGCTATCTATTTAAAGCTGTACATAGCTATGGTGCGGCCACACTTAGAATTTGCATCACCTGTCCGGAACCCCTATTTTGCTCAGAACATTGACCGCCTGGAAACTGTTCAGAGACGTGCAACCAAGCGAATACCCTCCATCAGGCATCTACCATACTCTGAACGCCTTGCTTCCCTGGGCATGGATACATTGAAGCTCCGACGTCTGGCAACTGACTTGGTAGACACCAGCGAAATTATTAACCATCTTGCCAACAACAACCCTGAGCATCTTTTTGATTTCCATGTGTCTAACACACGTGGACATGTCCACAAAGTCAGAAAGCAGCACAGTTCCCATGACTTTCAGAAACATTTTTTAATGTTCAGAGTTGCTGAAGCATGGAACAAACTACCTGCATCAGTTGTTAGCTGTCGAAACACTGCATCCTTTTAAAACCTCCATGCTTCCTGAGATTCACCAACACTAGACCTAATATTCCCCCTCCATACACACACACACATGTATATCATGACTCATACACTATTCACTTCCCTGACATTTGTATATTATTCTATGTACTATACATGCACCTTTGATGAGTTGTAGTGCACCTGAGCACTTTACACAATAATTTCATTATTATTTCATTATTATCATCACCCTCACCATTTTTAGTAGTATATTTGTCCATGCTCACATGAGTTAGATGAGTTCTTTCCAGTACAACCTCTTTCCACTTGTTCTTTCATTTGTCATATCCTTATTGACGTTCAGTTTCTTGGGACCAGCTTTCTCCATTTCTGTCCATATCTTTCTTAGTCTCTCTTTTCCATAGTTTCTGTCCAATTGGAACTCCTGGTTTTCTTTCATGTGCAATAATGTTACAAATCCAATGGAATAATTTTGATATTTTTCTCCCCAGCATCCACATATCCTCTGCATTTACTGCCTATGTATCACAGCCATGCAACATTGAGCTTTTCACACAGATATCACACAATCTACCTTTTGCTCAAAAGTTCAGAAGTTTACTGAACTTTTTCTACCCTGTCTTATTTTAGTTACTATTTTTTCAGAGCAACCCCTCCACTGCTAATTAGATCACCTAAGCAACCGATGCTATCAACTACTATAGAACCTTCTCTGGATTGGAAAAAGTTTATTTCACTGGTGCACCTATTACAGACTACCCCTGTGCATTTGCTACATACAAAGCCTACCTTCTCTGTTAGCATGCCTGCAACTCCAGTACACCTCTTGCGTATCCATATTTTATATTGAGTACAACATGCAGAATTCCTACACACGCTTTCTGCATATGGGATTTCCCTGATAGTTTTTATATTCACTTTTCTTTCCATATTGACATAGGTTGGAGAAAGGTCTTCTTCAGCTGGATGTACTTCTTAATGCCAACCCTCAGATATTTTGAAGTATGATATACACACAATGGGCTTCAGCACGTATCATACATGTATCATACAATCTGCCCTTTATTTTGAGGGAAAAGCCTTTTGTAGCTAGCAGTGGTAGTAGCTCCCTGAACTTCTTCCATCCCATTCTCACTCTGGCTTCTGAACTTTCGAAACATTCGCCTCGGCTGCTAATTTGGCCTCCCAGGTAGCAGAAGCTGTCTACTGCTTCTACCAAACCTTCCCAGAATTTGATAGCACTTGTTCCTTGTGGTCACTTGCTGCTTACTGCCTTGGTGCAATGGCCACATGTAAAACCTATGTTCTTAGCTAAACTATCTGAGATCCCACTATATCTCTTGTGTACCCATAGTTTGCATTTAGGACAGAGGATGGAATTTCTACCTATACCTTTCCTACACACCAAGTAAGGCCATTTCCCTGAGGTGGCCAGGGCTCTGTTTTCCCATTTAATTACTAGGACCTTAGTCTTTTCAGGTTGACTTTGTTTCTAGGCCATGCTTCCTGGTTTGGAATTCTTCTCTAATTCTGCCATAGATTTGGCTATGAGTGTAAGATCATCTGCATACAGGAGTTCCCATGGGCAGCCAGTCTTAAACTCCTCTGTTATAGCGGTGCAGAATGATAATAAACAGAAAAGGGCTAAGAACAGAGCCCTTGTGGACACCAACCTGTACGCTAAAGTCCTCACTATAGTTGTTAATCCTAACTTTGCTGACTGATCCCCTATACGTGGCTTGTACAGCCTTCACAAGCTATTCATCTACTCCTAATTTTCTAAGCGCCCACCAGATTATGGTACAGGGGGCTCTGTTAAAAGCTTTCCCTAGATCAACAAATGCCAAGAAGTGGCAATGATGCTGCTGCACCAATCATTTAGTATGAGACCAAAGTGGTTGGTGATAGGAAGGGAATCAAGACATAGAAATGTTTCCAAACAAAGGGTTGGGGCACTGTCAGTTGTGTCAAAGACATGACAACCCCTCCTGTACACTCGGTGGTATGTGAAGCCATACATAAATAAGACACAGGTTCCTGGTCTGTCCTGGAGATCAGTAGCTCTGCTTCAGTACTGACTTGGTCTATATAGACCCATCCAACCCTTGCTAACAGAGAAAGCAGACGTTAAAATGATGATATGTGTGTGTGGGGTGGGGTGGGTGTATTGGTTGCTGATATATTAAGGTCGCATTTGGAAGATAACTAAACAAAAGATTCTTAAATAAATCTTTGAGTGAATTTATGTTTCAAAACTACTCTAATTGCTAGTAAATACACAGCATTGGGACATTTGTATTTTATTTATTTATTTATGCATTTTTTATAACCCTTTTCAAATTTTGAAATTTGTTCATTTCTTGGATCAATGCAAAAGCTTTCAATACTATTTCTACATCAAGTCTTATTTCTATTTTGCAAAAATAAACAATATTGTTATTTTGTTTTCAGTATATCCAGTAGATTGCGCTATTTCTAGTCTAAATAAACTATCTAAATTAACCTATTTTAAACCTTTAGAAATGTAATCAATTCAATCTCATTTTATTTTGGATTATTTTATAAACAAAATATTTTCTTTTAAATGTTTGTTCTAGTTCTTCACAAAGGGACGCAACTCTTATTCGTTCTGAGTTCCAGCCCTAAGGGGTCG
Source organism: Eledone cirrhosa (assembly GCA_964016885.1). Lineage (NCBI taxonomy): Eukaryota > Metazoa > Mollusca > Cephalopoda > Octopoda > Eledonidae > Eledone > Eledone cirrhosa. Next base: position 286,488,648 of record OZ024740.1, read on the forward strand.
CTACAAGTTCCAAGACATCGTTTTCGAAGGGTAGCAATGCTGGGTTACTTGGAGGGTTATTATAAGTTTTAAACCCAAATTTATCCTGTTTGTTGTTCGCTTTTTCCTGGTTATCGAAATAAAAGGCACGCCAATGCAACCTTTTAAGGAACAAATCCGTTTTCTGTATCAGAAGTTTTAGGTAAGTCTTCCTGCTAGGTACGGGTATGTTCTTTGTAAAAATATTCAGGTGTTGTTTCTGCATGATGAATATAAGTCAATAGAGTGCTCACCCTTAACGGGATCTTCTGAAACTAAAAAAATCAATCTGTTAACGCAGAAGTAAATATTTCGAAAAACGTTGCAACTGAAGGAAAACAAAAAGACGATACTTTGGTTCGTGAAGACGTTCCCTGGCAATGAACGGAAAAAAGCGAAGAAAATACGTCGTTATGTGGATCGGTAAGAACAAATACACGCAAACACAAAACCACATTTATGGTATAAATGAAGTCGTAGACTAATATTCTATTTAGGAAACAGAATGATTCTCGGCTTCAGAGTTAAGAATAATGTAAATAAATTAGTAGAACGGAAATGACAGAGGTTATTAAAATCAATAATAATTAAATATATACATACACGTATCTATATAAGTACATACACGTGCGTACGCGGAAACACCCGCCATGCATGCATATACATGCACGACCACATAAATACGCGCACACATACATAAACCCACGCGACACATGTACCTGCACACATAAAAACGTATACACCAAATACAGATAAAAATGTATATATGTGTGTGTGTGTGTGTGTGTATACACATAATTATATAAACGTATATAAATATACACACATAAATACGTATAGAGCGCATGCACACACATACCTACAGGTAAAAACACATATGTTCACAAACGTATGTCAACCAAAACACGATACACACATATACACACCTACATACATGCAAACACGCATACATGCATACACACACAAACACAAAATACACATATACACATAACTATATACACATATATCAGTATATATAATATAATATATACACCTAAACAAATACAAGCATATATACGTACGAGAAAGTATACGAACCTTCACAAAACATACGTGTAAGATATACTTACCTATACAAATAAGTAATGGTATAAACTTAAAATATACTTAGCTACCACATCAAGACGTAAATTATCCGTGTATTGTTCGTACTATCCGTTAGGGTATAATGTGGGGCTGTAATACAGGAAAGTGTATTGCAATTTGTGTTTACAAGCAGAAATTGCTCAGATTTTTTGTTTAAGATATGGTCATTGGCATAGAGTATTTCCAGGGCTTCAGCGGCACAAAGATCGCATGGTCTTTTATTTCCGTTATACGATCTAGTTTTAGCTAGGATCTCCCAGTGTAACCTATATTGGGTGTGGTTGTCTTTTAGACTCCAGATATAAGCTGAAAGTGACGTCATATTCCTTCTTAAAGGGTTAAGAAAAGAATGGGTGTGCATGTAAAGACGCTGCTTGAATCTATTGCCGGTTAACCCTATGTATGCCCCACGGGACGTGGGTATTTCGACCTTACATTTGTAGACAATGTTACTGGAGAGGCATTTCTCGGATAGAGGGCAGTCAACCCGATTCCTACAATTACAGTTAGTACTTGCTACCGGGTTGCACGTGTTCTTACGGCTAGGTAATTTAGCTAAATTTGAAGCAATGATGTTATGTGCAAAGTTAGGGGTCGTAGAGTAAGATATTTTAAAGGTATTTCTATTAAAAATGTTATTATATTTATGTGCTGAGGGGAAATGCTTCTTAATAAGGGAGAGAAAGATCTTAGCTAATGGTGTGGCCACCTCCATTTTATATGGTGGGTTATACCATGTAATGTGTCGGGATCTATTTTTCCTTGGTCTATGCTCACACTTAGTTCATCATCATCATCATCATCATCATTTTTACGTCGGCTTTTCCCTGCTTGCAAGGGTGGGACGGGAACTGATTCTGGCTTGATTTCTACAGCTGGATGCCCTTCCTAACACCAACCTCATTTACAGTGAGTGCTGGGTGCTTTTTTGCCGTGGCACCTCCACGACCACTTTGCAGTGGAATATGCTACCTTATCGACAAATCCACTCCGAGCAAGAGCTTCATTGTAATATGTGGAATGGTCGGTGAACAACCGTTATTATTTCTTACTGATGTCCCTCTGTGTTTGATGTGAAATACATGTTCATTAATATATGTATCTGTATATATACATATATGTATGTGTGCGCACTTTCTTGTGATTGGAAAAATTTTCTGGACCTGCAAATTCAACACCAAACGAGGTAAACATTTTCAACTTTTCCCTTTTTTCGCATAAGTGCGTGCTTTATCTGAGACAACTTGAAAGTATTCTTCAAAGAACTGGATTTTACCATTCCGTTGGATCACTTAACTCCCAGGGACATTCAAACGGATTTTACCATTTACAATCTGCGGAGAGGAATAACAGATCTTCAGAAGAAAAAATAAAAAATTTAAAAGGATTGGTTGTGGCAACAACGCATGGAACCAACCTAGAGTAATTGTATCACACAATTATACATTCCTCCTTAACGTACACTTACAATTTTTCACACACCCCCCCCCCCCCTCCAAAAAAAAATTATTATAAATGGCGAGGAAGAGATTACACATGGCACCATCCCATCTCCCTCTTGAAATAACCTGAATCTATTTATAGACAGGTGTATCTGAAAGGCCAAGTCATACTTCCATTCTATTTCACAGAATTAGAAGCTTTGACCACTTGATAGAATTCAGGACCAGTAATGTAATCACTCAGTAATTGTAAACATCTTGTATCACTATCATTCAGGCTTTGACTTTACTGCAGCCTTGCCCATGCGGATTTTTACACAAACTCACAGTTTCTGATTTTACTGCGGATTTACCCATGCGAAATATTACACAAACTCACATTTTGTACTTCTAACGTTTTTATTTTCCTTCTCTTTGCATGTTCATTGCTCTTTCTCTCCCACTGTATTTACCTGCCTCTCACATGACCACACTCATCTCCACGCACTCGTAATCTTCTCTCCCCTTCTCCACTTTCTATCCCTCCCTCTGCTCACCCCTTACTTCGTCCTCATGCACAGCCCACCTATGTCTTCGTTCAACCCGTCGGTGGCCCAATGTTTCGATCGAACTATCACCGGCAATTGCGGATTGATAAAGTTGCCACCACTTTAACCTAGTCCATTCTAAGTGGCGGTGGCATGCGTCGAATGACTAAGAGACCTGCTTGGTGAAACGACTATGTGACAACCGGTCAGCCTTCGACCTCTCTTTCTCCACCAACTTCGGCACGCACAAGAGGAGCTAACTTGTCCGCACCTACCCCCTCCTCCTCTTCACCGCAGATTCCGAGCAAATTCAACCCAGCCAACCCCACCACCCAACCTCCACTCTAGTCCCACCATTAGAACCACTGCTGCCTCCTTTACCAATCGTATTCCAATGCTGGCCCTCTACTGCCAGCTGCTGCAAGCCCACCACCTGATTGTGCTCTCTGTGCTCGCACTAGCCAGTACTTAAAGACAATTAAATGTTACCTATGCCACACAAGCTACCACAGAAGCTGTGTCGGCATCACCAAAGCTCAAGCCGAAAGGCTTCAATACTGGACCTGTAATCAGTGCCACTTCAGCTCCGACGTATTCTGTGGGGATGCCCCATGCTTCGATGACCAACTCTCTACCGAGGACTTTTCCACAGCCCTCCAGGGTTTCTCCAAATCAAAGCTTGTTAACCAGATCCCTAAGGGAGCTCGGAATAGCTTTGCCCGTGCCCTCTCTAATTTATTGAAAAACGTTTGCTCGTCCAACAATAGGTCTGACTGGCAGACATTGTTTTTGTTTCCTCTCATCTCTCCTCATGTGCACAATACGAATTCGGGTTCCCTCACGTCCTCTCTCAAACGGCAGTTCCAGCTGTTTGAGTCTACCCCATCCACATCTCACCTCAGTTCGACATCGAGCCCGGTGTCCACCAACAGACAACCGGTAGACCTCAAGCGAGAGGTCAATGCCAAATTCAGCAAATTTGACATTTAAGGGGCTGTCCGTCTCGTCTCTTCTCTGTCCTCCCTTGCTCCGTCCAACTCTGATTCTCTTGAGCGACTGAAAGAGAAGCACCCATCGGCACCCCCAGATGATCAGCTACACTGGTTCGAGCCACCAGAATACTCAAGACCGGTTTACACCACCGATATCATCAGAAAGGCGATTTCATCCTTCCCCGCTGGGTCAGGCGCAGGAATTGACTGCCTTCGTCCTCAACACCTCAAGGATGGTATCTCCTTATCGGCCGGTGACGCCGGACTCGAGCTCTTTGAGAGTCTGACTCGGTTTGTGAATCAGTTCTCTTCAGTGAACGTTCTCCCGTTCATCCGCCCACTGTTCTTCGGTGGGAAGCTATTTGGTCTCACCAAGCCCAACGGAGACCTGCGGCCCATTGCAGTTGGTTGGCTGCACCCTTCGCCGCCTCACTGCAAAGGCGTGTTTGCTGTTGGTCTCTGACTCACTGGCGGAGGAATTCTCCCTCATCCAGCTGGAGGTGGGCACCAAGTTGGGATGTGAGGCTGCTGTCCACGCTACCAGAGCCTTTACCAACTTGCACTCCTCGTCCCCCAAGGTCATCCTCAAACTTGACCTCAGGAACGCCTTTAACTCCGTCATCCGCGATGTCGTCCTCGGCTCAGTAAGAGAGAGGGTTCCACAACTCTATCCCTTTGATTGGCAGGCTTATCGGGAGCCCTCCTACCTCTCTTTCGGTAACCAAATCATCACCTCTGCCTCAGGAGTCCAACAGGGTGACCCACTTGGGCCCGCTCTGTTTGCACTGGGCATTGATGACATCACCAAGATGGGGGTTGAGTTGGACCTCAATGTTTGGTACCTCGACAATGCTTGTTTGGGAGGAACTCCGGTTATGGTTCTCACCACTGCTAACAAAATGGTCGAGGAGCTTGGCCGCTGGGGTCTCCAGGTCAATAGCCCCAAATGTGAGTTCTGGATCCTCAACCACCCGGCTTCTCAACACCAACAGCTAATTGACCTGTTCGCAGAGTCCTTCTCTTCCATCGCGGTGCCTCCCCTGTTGGCTTGGTCCTCATTAGGAGCCCCAATCACAGACCTTGCCTTCGAGTCAATCTTCCAATCAAAGATGGCTGGCCTTGAGCAGCTGCTGAAGAATATTGAAGTTATCGAACCTCATCAAGGTTTCTTCATACTCAGGAACTACCTGTCTATTCCTAAGCTTCTGTATCTGCTCAGGGTCAGCCCCTCTCACAGATTTCCGTCCTGCCTCCAACGCTTCGACGACATAATCTTTGAGAGACTCGAGTGCCTGGTCAATGTTAGACTCTCTCCAGAGTCCCGCGATCAGGCTGCATTGCCCAAGCGATTTGGGGGTCTTGGTCTTCGTAAGTGTTCGTCCCTCTCTCTCCCCTGCTTCCTTCCCTCCACCCACGCTTGCTCCACCATGGCGAGCAGCATCCTCTCCTCTCCAACATGGACTAGTTCCAACAGGGAGTTGGGTGAAGCTCTCCAGCAATGAAGTGAGTTGGGCTTGTCTCTTCCTGTTAAGGTGGAGGGCAGTCGAAGTCAGAGAACTTGGGACAGCATAAGTTCGAAGGGCACCTTCGACTCCCTCTTCATCCAGTCAGATCAGTTTGCAAGATGCCGCTTACTATCTGCCTTACTAAATACTCAGACGACTGGGTTGATGTCCTACCCGTGGCCAGCTCAGCCTGGACGAACTTCGTGTCTCCATCGCCCTCAGAGTGGGAGCTGACATCTGCATGGATTTTAGGTGCCAATACGGCAAACTCCTTGACTCCACGGTCTTTCTTGCCGCCTGAATGCCGGCCACTTCGCGCGTCACACGGAGCTAAACCTCATTCTGAAGAGAGCTTTGGCCCAGGCGAACATCCCCTCAATCTTAGAACCATCTGGGTTGTCCAGAAGTGACGGCAAAGGACCTGATGGCCTTACCCTGTGCCTCTGGTCGAGAAGCAGGTGCCTTGTCTGGGATGTCACTGTTAGTGACTCTTTTGCTCTTTCCCACATCCTAGATGTTGCGGTTAGGATGATAGCCACAGCTTCCGCAGCCGAGTGGAGTAAGACCCTCAAATAGTGTGATCTGTTGGCCAGCAACATTTTTCATCTTGTGTCTTTCAAGACGTTTGGGGGATTCGGGCGTGCGAGGTTCCTCTCTTCACTGGCGGTTCGCCTAATAGAGGTAACTGGCGAATCTCGCGAGGGCGCTTGGTTGTTCCAGCGCATTAGCCTCACTATCACCCGAGGCAACGCTGCGAGTGTGCTGGCTTGCCTAAAAAATCATTAGAGAGGTTGCCCGGTACTCCTCGCGACGTTGCTGTCTTTTGCTCTGGTGTTGGCTCGGTTGTTCACCCCTTCCTTTACATTTTCTTTAATATTGTAACATTAAAAGAAAATATCTTTCTGAACGAATTGCGAACAATTTATAATGTTATCTAAGCATTTGTAATGTTATTTATATATATATTTAAAACATATTTGTTATGTTATTCTACTGTAAATTTATTTATATGCTTTATACATAAAGTTGTATTCCTATAATAAAATATATATATATATGTTATATATATATATATATATATATATATATATATATATATATATATATATATATATATATATATATATATATATATATATATAAGACGGGTAAGGCGGCTGGGCCTTCGGAAATAGTTGCTGAAATGCTGAAACCATCTGGAACGGTGGGACACACTATGGTCACCCGGATAGTAAACCAAGTCATACAGAATGGGGTCGTTCGAAGGACTGGCGTAGCAGCATCATCATTAACTGCTACAAGGGTAAAGGAGATGCTCTAGATAGGGCTAACTATAGAGGCATTAAATTAATCGACCAGGTCATGAAGGTCACAGAAAAAGTAATAGCGCAACTAATCAGAGAGCGAATTGATCTAGATGAAATGCAGTTCGGGTTTGTGTCAGGTAAAAGTACCACAGACGCTCTTTTCATTGTACGACAACTACAGGAGAAGTACCTAGCTAAAAGTAAACCCCTATACTTAGCTTTTGTTGACTTGGAGAAAGCCTTTGACAGAGTCCCCCGCTACATTATCTGGTGGGCTCTTAGAAAACTAGGTGTTGATGAATGGCTTGTGAGAGCTATACAAGCCATGTATAAAGAAACAGCCAGCAAGGTTAGAATTAACAACGAATATAGTGAAGAGTTTAGCATAAAAGTTGGTGTTCATCAGGGCTCCGTCCTTAGCCCCCTCCTATTTATTATTGCTCTTCATGCTATAACAGAGGAGTTCAAGACCGGCTGCCCATGGGAACTCCTATACGCAGATGATCTAATGCTCATAGCTGAATCAAAGGCTGAACTAGAGGAGAAATTCCAAATATGGAAGCATAGCCTAGAATCAAAAGGCCTTAAAATTAACCTGTCTAAGACTAAAGTTCTAGTTTGTAGGAAGGAAAATAGGGCACCAGTCCCATCTGGGAAATGGCCATGCTCAGTGTGTAGGAAAGGAGTAAGCAGAAACTCCATTTTATGTCCCAAATTCAAAGTATGGGCACATAAAAGATGTAGTGGGATCACAGGTAAGCTAACTAAGAATATAGATTTTATATGTGGCCGGTGCTCTGGTGCAATAAGTAGCAGCAAGTGCCCACAGAATACTAGCTCATTCCATTGCACAGATGGTTCTATAGAAATAGTGGACACCTTCCGTTACTTGGGTGACAAAATCAGCAGTGGTGGAGGGTGCTCTGAAAGTACAGTAGCTAGAGTCAGAACGAGATGGAAAAAGTTCAGAGAGCTTATACGACTATTGGCCGCTAAAGGGTTCTCTCTAAAAATGAAAGGCAGGCTGTATGATGCCTGCATACGAACAGCAATGTTGCATGGCAGTGAGACCTGGGCATTGTGTGCAGAGGATATACGCAGACTGGAGAGGAACGAAGCTTGCATGCTCCACTGGATGTGTAATAGCAATATACGTGAACGGCAAAGCATAAACGAACTAAGGGAGAAATTAGGTATAAGAGGGATCAGATGCTGTTTACTCGAGGGAAGACTACGTTGGTACGGTCACGTGATGCGCATGAAAGACGACAGCAGTATAAAAACGTGCAGGGCGATAAAAATAGACGGTAGCCATGGAGTAGGCAGACCCAGAGAAACCTCGGACGACTTGATAAATTCCGACCTCACACACTTACACCTCTCCAAGACAATGTCACTGGACCGAGATCTTTGGCGCTACACAGTAATACAGAAGACCCGCCTTGCCTAAGTACAAAGCGAAACCTACAGTCAGTAGGCACCTCTAACAAAAATACATCCCCGTCCCACTACCCCCACCCCATCCATACCACCCCTTCCAATGTAATGTTATGTTGGTACCACAACATCCAGTCCGAAACAAATGAGGTCATGTAGGTGTCATGACAAAAAAACACACAGTCCACGCTGTAATGTGGCCGTATAGGTAACACGGTAAAAACCTCCCAGTCCACACTGTAAACGTGGTTGGTGTTAGGAAGGGCATCCAGCCATAGAAAACTCGCCAGACAGTCCTATACGAGCAAGACAACCAATCTTGCCTCAAGTGGGAAAATTCCCGTCCAAACCCATGCTAGCGTGGAAGATGGACGTTAAACGATGATGATGATGATGATGATGATATATATATATATATATATATATATATATATATATATATGAGCGCAACAAGTAAACATTAAACAATCTTTTAAATAAATTAAAATACGATTTAAAAATTCACCTGCTCTAGTGCTGTGACCGACGGTTTCACTTATCAAAAGATTGGAAATTCAGAGAATTTCCAATGGAAAGAATCAGCTCTTCAGACAGCTATTTCCAAACCACAGGGCACAAAGCCTCATGGCTAGTAAATATATCGCTTTCTGCCCAATGCATGAGGTCAGGCCGTTAAAGTGACACACACATAAATAGGCCGTAAGAAAAAGCGGGAATTATAGACTAGTTGATATTTCATGTTACTAGAAATAGCAGCACGATACAACATTTTTTTCCTCTACATAGAAGGAGAATACAAATAAATGATATAAATATTACAGTAGGTACTAAGTACCCACGGAAATATACATGGTGTCTATAAGAGTTGTTGTTCAATGGTACTAATTTGAGATACCAGAACTTTTAAAATGAGCGCAACAAGTAAATATTAAACAATCTTTTAAATAAATTAAAATACGATTTAAAAATTCACCTGCTCTAGTGCTGTGACCGATGGTTTCGCTTATCAAAAGATTGGAAATTCAGAATTTCCAATGGAAAGAATCAGCTCTTCAGACAGCTATTTCCAAACCACAGGGCACAAAGCCTCATGGCTAGTAAATATATCGCTTTCTAGATCTGTTTCATGTATTTATGTTTTCTGGTGTTTGAGGATTGGGGTGGGTTGAATATGGGTGGAGGTAATTCACCAAGGAGTTATAAAGAACTGGGATTCTTTGAAAAATATTTTTGGCATCATTGGGTTATTAACACCTGTCAAATCCATTAGTGGTGATGATAGTGACATTAGTAGCAGCAGCAGCAGTTGGGACCCCTGTGGTAGTGGCAAGTACAGCCACAACATTAGTATTTATGGTGGACACCACCATCATCATCATACATACGTATGTATGCACACAGACACTCACATATACATATTTAGAAATAAGTATTTTAGAATATGTTTAATAGAGGATATATATAGATATGTGTTGAGAATGTATGTATTTGTGTATTATATCACAGAAGTCACCATTGAAGATGTTAAAAGCAATGTTGTGGTTAAATAGCATCATACGACGTTATAATGTTTTTATATATAATTTATTTACAAACCAATTACAAAGGTTTAGCTGGCATGCCATAAGAAAGGAATAAACAAATTAAGAGTTTAAGGAGATACGGTCAACTGGCTGAAGCGTTAGCCAGTCCCGTAGTGATATTTGTTGCTACATAGAGATGTTTACCTTAACGATGTCGAGCTGCAAGAGAGAGTTTATCGAAAAGAAGCAAGAATTTTTCCCTCTGGGCGGAAGTTGAGATACATCTTCCTATGCTGGTAGTGATTGGCTGAACTGAGCCAAACAACGTACGGAGAATGTATCCATGCGCCCTCGGAATGTATGTCGCTACAATACCCCCTATTTAGCCTGGAAGGCGATACATAAGATTGAATTAGCAGGAAAACGCTGAAAGAGAGCCCATCAATGAAAAAATTGAACAAAAGAATGCATGCAAGAAGAAAAATTGTAAGTGAGACGCTAAGGCTTGTTGAGCCGCTGTGTCAAAGGACTAGCTGTTTTACTATTTATGCATGACCACCCGGGGTCTAACAGAAAACGGATAAAGTCTGACATGGGCAAAGTTGATGTTCTTGCATTAAATGTTAATTATGGTAATTGTTTTACCAGAGCTGTGTAGCTGTTATGGTAAGTGTTGTAACAGAGCTGTTATCAATGATGATGCTGTTCATGTTCTACCAGAGCTGTATAGTTGTTATGGCAGGAGATGATGGGTAGGCGAGAAATTGTCAGCAGCTGCCACCTGCGAAGTGCTGGATGGTGCCCACTTCTATAGCGGATAAGGTGGGTGAGATCAGCCTTGTCTATAGCGTTTTCGACTCTCTCGTCCGGCGGTTTGCTGAAGGTTTGGATAGTTCTCTCGTGGGTGAAGGGTGCTGGTCTACACTCCCTTTTGATGAGAGATTGTCTCGTGGCATGGTCAGCAGGCGTGTTAGGTTGTGGAAGTGAGGAGCCCTGCTTTGCGAGTTTGTCTGCTAGTTCATTCCCTTGTAGATTACAGTGACCAGGGACCCATACAACAGTTAGGTTTTTGTCTTCTCCGAGGTTGTTAACTGCTGCCTGGAGTTCTGTTATAGTGGGATCTTTGGGAGCAGATTTGTCGACTGCCTGAACTAGAGATTTACAGTCGCAGATGATGGTCGCCGAAGTCCATTTTGCGTTATTGGTTTGTAACCAGTGGATGGCTTCTCTAAGCACAGCTTTTTCTGAGTGAAAGGAGCTACTTCTAGCGCCTGTTGCTGTACGCCACTCATGGACGACCTCACCATCTTTCATGATGACCATACCAGCTCCGCCATTGGTAGTACCTTCTTTTGTAGACCCATCGGTGTAGATTTGAACATCTGACGGGGCGAGGGTTGATATGGTGTCTAAGGCTGCCGTCAGTTGTTGGTTTGCGTTTTGAGACTTTGAGGTATTGGTGTAGATTACATGTATCGGGGGTGGGGTTAGCCATGGGGGAGGTTCTGGGTCTTTGGGTAGGGGTGTCGAGGGGATAAGATGTAGTTGTGCCAGGTTCTTGGATTGGGTGCCTCTCCAGTCTGTCTTTTTGAGGCTTTTTCGGCAGCTGGTATTGAAAACTTCGTCCGTCTTTGGTAGGTTTGCCCAGTGATCAGCTTTAAGCAGTGTAAATGTCGAGAATCTGAAGGAGAGCGTAGGTAACTGGGATTCTGCTAGCACAGTGTCGGTCGGCATGGTTCTGACTTGGCCAGTGATGGCTCGAGCCACGTCTCGTTGTACTCTTTCGAGCTTGCCGATGTTGGTGGCAGACAACCAGGGTGTCAACGCTGGGACCGCATATTCTGCGATGCTTCGTTGTACGGCAGTGTAGATTTGACCAAGATCCGCCTTCTTCCAGGCCCACGTCGTTCCTGCTACAGTTTTTAGTAGGTTCGTTCTCGATTGGATAGTTCGACATACCTTCTCGACATGTTCCTCAAAGGTTAACTGCCGATCGTATGTGATGCCCAGGAATTTTGGGAAAGGGTTGCAAGAAAGTTGCTTCCCGGCTATTGCGATACTGGGCTGCCACTTTGCCTCTGCTCCATCAAGACAGAAAAATGCTGTCTCGCATTTATTAATATTGAGCTGCAGTCTAGCTTCCTTGCTCCATTCAGCTACCTTGTCAACCTCTTTTTGTAGTAGGACGGCTACTTCATCTTTATTCCTTCCGTTACACGCGATCGCCAGATCATCTGCGTAGGCGCTGACGTGGGTAGATTCTTCAAATCCATCTAGGAGTCTGTTTATGTAGACCATGAAGAGGATTGGAGACAGGACGGCCCCTTGTGGAATGCCTTCTTTAAACACTCTGCTCCTACCTGTCGTTGAGTTAAGATGGACTCTTGCGGTGCGGTTCACGAACCATGTCGACAACCATTCAACAAAAGGTAGGGGAACACCAAGCCTGAGCATGCTCTGCAGTAGTCCGGTTCTCCAGATACGATCGTACGCCCTGCTAAAGTCGAAAAAGGGTGGCTAGGGTGCGTTTGCGCTGCGACGACTGGAACCCATCCGAGATGAATTGGGAGAGTCGGAGGCATTGATCGGTTGTACTGCGTCCTTTCCTGAAACCCGCCTGCCAGGGACTGAGAATCGAATGCTCCTCGAGCCACCATGACAGACGGGTAGCAATCAGTCTTTCAAGTAGTTTTCCTATTGTTGAGGTCAGTGATATTGGGCAGTAGCTCCCTACTTCTGCTGGATCTTTGCCTTTTTTGTGGAAATGTATGATTGTCGCCGTCCGCCATGACTGAGGGCACCAATTTTTCGTCCAACTATGGTTTAAAATTTGCAAAAGTTCAATTTGAATAGATTTGGTTAGGTGTTTGAGAAGGTCTGGCGCTATTTCATCTGGACCTGCTGTTTTACGTGCTTTGATCTTTTTAATTGCAGCGTTGAGTTCATCCAGGGTGAAATCGGCTTCTATCCTTTGCCTAGGGGAAAGGAGCAGGTCTTTCATTTCTCTTTTCAATAGTCTTCCTGTCCTTCTTGATTCTTTGTCGCTCTTTCTTCCACTTATAGTGGCATACTCTCGTACAAAAGCGGCAGCCTTCCCCCGGTCGCTGGCGTAGACAGTACCTTCATATGTCAAAGATTTCCCAGTTGACTTTGAAGCTTTGCCACATAATGACTTTACCATGGCCCATGCCTGCTTGGTATCTTTCGTGTCTGAGATTTTTGTAAGTGATTTCGACACGCTTCCCTTTTTCCTTCTTCTGTGAGTCTTGCAATTCCTTTGCAGGTCTCCATCCATTCAGCACGGTTTCTTCCCATGTCACGCCGCAGTTTGTTACATTTACGGATTAAGCTTTTTAGTTCTGGATTCATCCAGGGTGTCTCCCGTGGACGGACGACTTTAAGTGGCACCGCTTTGTCCTCCGCCTTTTTTAGGAGAACGGATAGGTCAACCAACTTGTCGGAATGGGAAGTTTGTTCAGTTACCTGAGATACTCCTTTATTGAAACACTTCTTGTTGTTGCTGCTATCGAAGCGAAGTCACAGCAAATCTTCAGTAGAATCGAAGTCGAGCGTTGAAGAGCCTAGAGTCACCAATATGCAAGTCACGTCTGACGCCATAGTGTGGTGAGAAAGGCAATGAGTTCGAATCATGTCGGACGTTAGAAACATCGATGAATCGTGAAGTTTTGTACAGCAGTGAAGATTTGCAAGCGTCGAATTCACCATTATGTGGTGAGAAGGCTGTTGTTGTTTTAATTCTCGAGTCACTGTTGTAGCGAGAAGGCTGTTGTTGTTTTAACTTGGATTACTGTTTGTAGTGAGAAGGTTGTTGTTGTTTCGATTCTCGAGTCACTGTTGTAGCAGACAGTGAGAAGTTGTAGTGGTTATAATATGACAAATGGTTATAATATGACAAAGACGATAAAATAGGTGAAGCATAGAAGTAAACAATATGATGTGTGGTGGTTTGCATTGGTAGGACTATAAAGGTACCACATCGTTGTTCCCTGTTTATGGTTAGTGGGTAACCAATGTTGTCGCTGCTGCTGATGATGATTTTGTTGATGTTGCAGGTAGCCATGTTGAAAAAAAAATTTTTCATGCTATAATTTTTTAAAAGACAGCTAATTTTTCCCCTCCCCAAATCACTTCCCTTGTGCCTAAAGTAGAAACAATTATTTACTTATTAAACTGAGCCACTGAACAACTTAAATATAACAGTCTTGTATACAATTGTAGGTGGCAAATTAACAGAGTTGTTAGAGCATAGGAAAAACTGCCTTGTGCACTGAGTTTGAATCCTACTGAAATCAACTTTGCCTTTCTTCTTGTCAGCATTGATAAAATAAAGTACCATTTCAGTGTGGTGGTTTAGCAGAATTGTTAGTGTTGGGTGAGATACCATGCAGTGGATGTTCTAGCTCTTTTCACCCTGGGTTCAAATTCTGCAGTGGCCTACTTAAGTACCTTTACTGGAGTCCACTCTGTTACTAGCATTCAGACTAAGTATTCAGTTTAAAGGTACCTTACCTTTTTCCGACCACTAGTCTTGAAGGCCCGGAAAAGTATGACTGGCACTGCCTTTCCATTCCTGACTAATCAGTAAAGAAAAATAATGTCTTAAACATTTTTTGAAGTCACCGGCTATATTAATTAAATATTTTTCAGCATTGTTGATTACTTCTGATGAAGGCAAAGTTCATTTATTTAGGAATGGAGTGAGGTAGTGTAATATTTATTTTGCTTCAAACTATTCAGGGAACAGTAATTTAATATATTATTAACTCCATGCAGTTTTTGTGTACACATAATTAATTGATAATTAATGTTTGCTTACATTTATAGTATCAATGTTTATATATTATTTCAACTGTGTATGAAATTTTCTTGGCTGATTTGTTGATATGAAAGGTAGTCTTGAATTAATTAAAAGTCTACTGAGCTGGATGATTTATGGAAGCAAGAGATATGTAATGAACATGGGGCAGCAGAGAGGACTGGAAAGAATGGAAATAAAAATGGTTTTGTGGATGAGCAGAGTATCACTCATAGAGGAAGACAAACAATGACTTACAGAAGATGATGGGAATAAAGCTAGTGATGAATGTTGTGAAGAGTAATAATTGAATGAGAGAGTTGAGTCCTGTGTTAAAGAAGAATGAAAATGATGTAGTGAGAAGAGTGATAGAAATAAATGTGGAAGATCAATAAAGGACATAGCTAAAGATGATGGAGGAGGACACGAAAGTCATGGATTTAGTGCATGAGGATGCAGACAATAAGGAAAATTGTTAAGATTGTTATGGGGTCTGCAAGACTAATCACTACTATAGTAGGAAAAATGAATTTAATATACATGTTGCTATACTTAGCTGGAAAACATTTGCAATAAAGAAGAGATAATCTGCACTTCCTTTTATAGCTACAAGCCTCATAATGAGCACCAGTAGAATAGAGTACTTTGTTCTATCTGTAATTACCTAAAAGAAATGTCTAACACACTGCAATTAAAGTTTACTGTTTAACCTATTGAAATCTATTGAAAACTTATTCTACTCGCTCCATCACAATACAAATTTCACAGAGATCAATTTTCCCTGTCATATTTTTAGGGTTGGTAAAATGAAGTACCAGTCACTGTTGGTAGATTGGCAGAATTGTTAGATTTTCAGACAGGATGGTTTGTGGTATTTGTACAGTTCTTTGCATTCTGAGATTTTGGGTGGTAGACTTAATTTGTCACATGGTTTAATACCACCACCTGGTCCTTGTATTCCTTTAGCAAAATTTACTCTGTTGCAAGCATTCAGACAAGTCTTCCATCTGAGAACAACTTCTCTCCTACCTCTAATCAGAGTCAGAAGCCCTGATAAAATAAAGGGCTACCTTTAGGGTGAAACAAACAAACTAACAAAAATGTTGAGACAGCTATGCCACTACCCACACCAGAATCACCAGCCCCATCACCACAAACACCAACACCATCACCATCATTAACCCCAACACCACCATCCTCAACACCACAAAAATCACCAACAAGCAAAACAGAAACAAGGCAACCAAAACGATACACACTATACAGCATTAAATTTGAACAACAACCAATTATTACACTACATCCAACACAACACCAGCATCACAGAAAAAGACTATACAACACCAAAAAAATTCACACCACCCCCACACATACAAATCACACACATCACACGGAAAACATTCATGACACTAAAATTAAAATTCCCCAAAGACATCGGAGACTTCTGACAAACACTTTCCAGGAGGATTTATAAAGACATCCTTCCGGAAGGGGCCACAAACAGTGAGAAGAAAACCATCCTTCCTCCACAAGAAGTGAGGTAAGTAGTCTTTCCCATCATGGATACAGAGCCACCTGCTCAACGACCTCAGGTCACTAAACATAGATGTGGTGGCCATCAGTGAGACCGGAATCTCTGAAGCACGAACCTTTGCACCGATCTTCAGCAGCCACCTGCTCAACGACCTCAGGTCACTAAACATAGATGTAGTGGCCATCAGCGAGACCAGAATCTCCGAAGCACAGGCTTTCGCACCGATCTTCGGCGGCTACGATGTGTACGCATCTCCCAGCCGTCCAGGATTGGGGGAAGGAGTTGCTGTGTTTTTCGGAGAGGTTTGGATCTTGCCATACGGGCCATCTTCCTGGACCCAGAAGGTAAGTCGGCGGTGCTGGACGTGACCAGCCGATGTGCAAGTTTTTAGGCTAGTGGCCGTCTATGCCCCGACAGGAGCAGGGCGGTCTGATTTCTTCCGGTGCCTGGAGACCTTTCTTGGATCGTCCCGTTCTTTAGTGTTAGTGGGCGACTGGAATGGGATCTAAGATGCACGCTGGGACTGTGTGGGATTAGCGGATAGGGGAGGAGGGTGTAAAAGCCTCGCAAACTTGCTCAGACGGTTTCAACTGTCTGACAGGTACCGTCTGGATTTCCCGAATGTGCCAATGTGGACTTGGACAAACCGCATCAGATCATATCTAGATAGGGTATTTTGTAGGGAAATAGATAGATCTAGCATAGGCTGTCCACAATTCAAAATAGTCGACTACACAGACCACAAATTCGTGATCTGTGAGGTTGACTTAGATAGGCTTCATAGACAGGGACCTGGCTACTGTAAGCTAAATGTGTCATTAACAGCGTGCAAGGCCTACAGAGACCGGATTAGCGAACTAGTTAAGCGACCATTGACGAGGGCCATCGTCAACAACAAATGGTGGTTTGCTAATGGCATCTTTTCCACTCCTTTTCAACATGACCTCACTCAGAATAGGCAGCATAAATGCGCGTGGCTTGGGGTCGTCATGGAAGCAGGGCCACCTGCTCAACGACCTCAAGTCACTAAACATAGATGTAGTGGCCATCAGTGAGACCAGAATCTCCGAAGCACAGGCCTTCGCACCGATCTTCGGCGGCTACGATGTGTGTGTGGGGGGGGGGGGGGGGGTTGCTGTGCTTTTTCGGAGAGGTTTGGATCTCGCCATATGGGCTATCTTCCTGGACCCAGAAGGTAAGTTGGTGGTGCTGGACGTGACCAGCGGAGACGGGCAAGCTTTCAGGCTAGTGGCCGTCTATGACAGGAGCAGGGCGGCCTGATTTCTTCCGGCATCTGGAGACCTTTCTTGGAACGTCCCGCTCTTTAGTGTTAGTGGCCGACTGGAACGGGATATTAGATGCACGCTGGGACTGTGTGGGATTAGCGGATAGGGGAGGAGGGAGCAAGAGCCTCACCAATCTGCTCAGCAGTTTTGAACTCTCTGAAAGGTACCGATTAGATTTCCCGAATGTGCCAATGTGGACTTGGACAAACCGTATCGGGTCATCCAGATCATATCTAGATAGAGTATTTTGTAGGGAAATAGATAGGTCTAGCATAGGCTGTCCACAATTCAAGATAGTCAGCTACATTGACCACAAATTCGTGATCTGTGTGGTTGACATAGATAGGCTTCATAGACAAGGACCCGGCTACTGGAAGCTAAACGCGTCCTTACCAGCGCGCAAGGCCTACAGAGACCGGATTAGCGAACTAGTTAAGCGACCATTGACGAGGGCCATCGTCAACAACAAATGGTGGTTTGCTAATGGCATCTTTTCCACTCCTTTTCAACATGACCTCACTCAGAATAGGCAGCATAAATGCGCGTGGCTTGGGGTCGTCATGGAAGCAGGGCCACCTGCTCAACGACCTCAAGTCACTAAACATAGATGTAGTGGCCATCAGTGAGACCAGAATCTCCGAAGCACAGGCCTTCACACCGATCTTTAGCGAACTAGTTAAGCGGGCGTTGACGGGGGCCATCGTCAACAACAAATGGTGGTTTGCTCTGAAAAGAGCGAGTAGAATAGAGTCCATTAGGTTTAGTAAGGCTTTAGCTATAGAGAAAAATAGAGCAAAGGGAGAACTAGTTAGAAAATTAGACGAGGCGCTTAGCAAAGGCATCGCGACCGACGTACTTGCGGCGAAATTGGCCCTTGACCAATTATTCAATGCAAAGCACGAAGGCTGCGTTGTCAGAGCTAGGGTGCGTGCTCTCAGACACGAGTGGACGAAAGCCGTTCAATGGGCCCGAGTGGCGGAGGCGCGTCGTGGCAACAAAACCACGATCCGGTCTTTGGTGGATCACGACGGGCGCATGCTACTCGATCCCGGGCAAATGTGTGAAGCTTTTCAGCGACACTTCGCTCAGCTGTTCGGGGACAGCGACGGGCCGGATCGAGGGATGGACTTTAGTGTCTACCTCGACGGACTGCCGCGGCTCTCGGCCAATGATGCAGAGTGTTGCGAAAAGCCGATAACAGCCGCTGAAGTACGGGAGGCAATGACTGGCTTCACAAGGGGTAAATCGCCTGGTTTGGATGGTCTGCCCTATGAACTTTACGTACAGATGCCAGACGTGTTCGGAGGCCTCTTGGCGGACGTCTACTGCAACTGGCAACAGAACGGGATAATTCCAAGCTCTGTGAGCCGAGGAGCGGTGGCGCTGCTGAGAAAGGATCCGAACAAGGGAGATAACATAGATAATTTCAGGCCAATAACTCTGCTAAACACAGAGTTCAAGATTTTGGCCAAGGTGCTATCAAAGAGGTTGGCGCTTGTCGTTGGGGGTCTGGTGGGAGAGGCGCAAACATGCGCCATTCTCGACAGATCCATCCACGACAACCTCCACTTCACGAGAGGGTAGCTAGGGAACCTGGCACGGGTGGGTCCTTGATCAATTTAGATAAGCCGAAATCTTTCGATAGGGTCGACCATTGTTACCTAGCGGCAGTCCTGAGGGCGGCTGGCTTTGGGCCCGTCTTCAGATGCTGGATCGCTGCCATGCACAGCGACATCTGCTCTGTCGTGAGAGTGAACGGTCACCTTTCGGAACCGTTCAACATCATGCGCTCGGTCCGCCAAGGATGTCCCCTCTCATCCCTCTTGTACGTATTGACTCTCGAGCCATTACTGCACAAACTGGAGACGTTGAGAGGGGTCCCGTGCGAACTAGGATGCGGAGGATCCGTGGCAGCATATGCAGACGGTGTCACCATAGTGGTTTCGAACGCCAATCACATCGAGGCGATCAGCACTACACTAAGAGAATACGAAGCGGTGACAGAAGCAATGATCAACCAGGAAAAGTCAGTGGGCCTGCAGCTCGGCACCTGGAGAGGCAGGTCCATGCCGTCCAACAGCATCGTCGGGCGCTGGACGGACGGACCGGTTAAATTGCCAGGCGTCTGGTTCGGTGCGGATCTCCAGACGGACAAAAACTGGGACGAGGTGACGAGCAGGGTGGCCTCTCTCATCTAGAAATGGGCCGAGATGAAGCTATCCCTGAAAGGTCGAGCGGAGGTGGCTAACGCATACATCGCGTCCGTCATCTACTACCGCCTGACCGTCGTACCTTGTCCTAAGCCACGCCTGACTGCGCTGGAGCGTTTGCTCTTTCATTTTTGTGGAAGGGACGCGCTCCGATGGTCAGGCGGTCCATCTGCTGTCAACACCCGCTACGTGGAGGGCTGGGCATGCCGTGGCTGATGATGCGCAGGCACGCGCTCAGGCTACGACATCTCCACCTCTTCCTCGACGGTGATCAGGTGTGGTCGCCGTTTGCTAGACACGTCTTTCCCCAGCTCGTCTCCTTGACGAAGCTGCAGTCCTGGGTCGAGCGAAGACCGAGAGGGAGCACTTGGAGACTGGAATGTCTTCAGGCGCTCACAGCCCTCGACCAATCGGGCAATGTGATCGGTGGAAACTCCACCTTGGCGTTCTATAGAGGATTAGTGGAGGGGAAGAGCGACGACGTACTTGGAGAAACTCTAGGCGTCGACGAAAATCAACTAGCCAATCTCTTCGGAAGGACTTTCGGGCCGGGGTCTATGGACAACTTCCAGAAATCCCTGGCCTGGCAGTGCTACCGAGGAGCTTTGCCAGTTCGGGATAAACTCTACAGGCATGGAGGTGGCGTCAGCCGGGCATGTCCGAGATGCGCGCAGGGCGACGAAACCGTCCTGCACGCACTCGTCCAGTGTCCGAGCATTGCTGACTTGTGGGTTTATGTCGAACACCTGCTGTCACGTGTAGGACGGATCCAGCTATCAGCTGAGTCCATCGCGAGGATTGCCCCGCCCTCCTCCTTTAGCCGGGAAGGGCAGGCAGTTTTTATCTGTCTGGTGGCCATGGCGAAAGAGATAGTATGGTGGACACGTTTGAAAGGGCTGAAGACGAGTACTTACCTCTTCGGTGATGCCCTGATTAACTTTTTCAAATTTCATTTGAAAAGGAAAATCAGGGTAGAGAGGGAAGTGCTCTCTTCCCAGCATTTTGTTGAAAGATGGGTGAGAGAAGCAAGTATGGCCCGAGTGAATGGGCCTACTCTGAGTATGTGTCTGTAAATTAAATGTGGAAAACTGGGAGAGGGCACTTGCCCTGGTGGCCAGGGTCACTGTGGCCTTTTAATGAGCTTTCTCCACAAATGTCCCTCGGAAGTCTCCCCCCTATTGGGGAATTTTTCATTGTTATTTTTTTTATTACATCCTCTGTTTTTTTTACACGCAGAAATGCCCATTTGTACCGTCCTGTATTGTCCTGTACTGTCCTTAATGTCTACTTTATGTAAACCCTTGTGGTTAATAAAGAAATCATTATTATTGTTATTGTTATTCCTTGAATCTCAGTCATTGATGTTGGTTAACTGGAAAGTCCGTTGGATTGAATATCAAGCCACTACCTGCAGCCTCAGATATTCAGGACGTATCGGAGGGTTCTTGCCGTTCCAAGCAAGCATGCCTTTTGAAGCGTTCCAAAAAGCGTGAAGGGGCCGATTTTCTTTAACCATCCCTGGAAACCTTTGGAGATAGTCCCCAGTGCGCCTATGACAATCGGGATCACTTTGACTTCATGGCAGTTCCAAATCCTTTTCACCTCCCACTTTAGGTCCTGGTATCGGTTAATTTTCTCCCTCTCCTTCTCTTGCACTCTCGTGTCGAACGGGCAGGCCACATCCACAATCAGGCACGATCTTTTTTCTTTGTCCACAACCACCAGGTCAGGTCTATTGTGTTCCAGTTTTTTGTCCGTCTGTATCCTAAAATCCCACAGCACCTTCACCCGACTGTTCTCCATCACCGCCTCTGGCCTATGCTCATACCATTTCTCAGAATGTGGTAGATTGTTTACTTTGCACAGGTGCCAGTGGATCACCCTGCCCATCACATCGTGTCTCCAGCCCTTATAGTGGGTCTGGGCTAGGTGTTTACACTCGGACACAATGTGAGCCACAGTCTCCTCTCTCTCTCCACAGATCCTGCACAGTGGGCTAGCCTCCTCCTTGTAGATATGGTGCTTCAACCACTTCGTTTTGAGGGCCTGCTCCTGCGCAGCCATTAGCATTCCTTCTGTAGCCTTTTTGAGGTCTCCTCTTCTCAACCAGTTCCATGTCTGTGGATCTCTAAATTCAGTTTTCTCAAAGAAGGTACTATGAAGGGATTTTCCCTTATTATTATTATTATTATTATTATTATTATTATTAGCAAAGGAATGACCATTGTGTACGCACACAAACACACACACAAGCATATAATAATAATAATAATTGTTTCTACTTTTGGCACAAGGCCAGCAATTAACCAGTGCATTACTGGTACTTTATTTTATCGACCCCGTAAGGATGAAAGGCAAAGTTAATCCCGCCGAGGTTAACTGGGTAATTGCCGGCCTTGTGTCAAAAGTAGAAATAATTATTATATCACGCTGAAAACACCGGTTCTCGTCCGATCACCGCAGTTAAGCAACGTCGAGCCTAGTTAGTACTTAGATGGGTGACCGCTTGGGAACCCTAGGTGCCGTAAGTGGAAAAAAAAAAAATAAGTGCGGTGAATTGGCAGTACCGGTAGAGGGTTGGACGACATGCTTTCCAGCATAGTTACTTCCCTTTACGGTCTGAGTTCAAATCCCGTCAAGGTTAACTTTGCCTTTCATCCTTACAGGGTCGATAAAATAAAGTACCAGTAATGCACTGGGTAATTGCTGGCCTTGTGCCTAAAGTAGAAACAATTATTTGCAATGGTCATTCCTTTGCTAACTCCATTATTTTAACTCAGCTGAGTTGCGTACCAGCAGTAGCTGGGGAGTTAAACCTGCAGTTGATTGGCATCCCATCCAGGGAGTCTTGTATTCTCAGTTGCTTAATGCCAAGGAAACCAGGGATAAGCACTAGCCTGATAAGCCTTTGTTTTAGAACAGGCATTAATTAACAGCAAGTATGTAATTGGTGTATAGAAGGAAGAGAGTAGGCAGACAAAATTGAATCTTGGGGTACACAAAAGTTGAATCTGAGAGAGCTTCATCAGCACATGCTGCACTGATATATTCTGAGAGAATATTGCCAACCCAAGAGAGAGAGAGAGTTGGATGGACAGTTTTTCTAGAAGATTGACATACTAGACATAATCAATGGAATACTTTGCTAATGTCAAGGTCAACAACACTGTTTCTATCAAATGTTTTAATGCAAGGACCCGCTGGTGAGTCACATAAGAAAGGTCTCCAATAGATCTGTTTTTACAAAAGCCACATTTCAGTAAAGAGGAAAAGCGATAAAAGGTATTGAAGAAGGTTATTAACTATGGCTGTCGCCATCACCAA
Source organism: Eledone cirrhosa (assembly GCA_964016885.1). Classification (NCBI taxonomy): domain Eukaryota; kingdom Metazoa; phylum Mollusca; class Cephalopoda; order Octopoda; family Eledonidae; genus Eledone; species Eledone cirrhosa. The sequence continues at coordinate 286,511,694 of OZ024740.1, forward strand.
TTTAATTCCAACCTTGACAGTCCCACTTTTTTTTCAGATAAAGAATCTAGGACTACATTATCATATGTGTCCATCCCCCTTTTTAAGGCATTAAGGTGTGATTTGAAAGAAATTTAGCTGCTATTTCTAGTGACAACACAGCAGCTCCTCCATTTGCTTGCTCTCCTTCAGTGCTAGACTTACCTATAAATAAACTATAGATTAGGGCCATACATCCTTGAGGGCTTCATTTTTAAAATATATTTTTATTTTATCATTAGTTTTGAAGCTTTAACACTACATCATCAAAAAATATCATCATCATCATCATCACTGTTTAACATCTATCTTCCACACTAGCATGGGTTAGATGGGTTTGTCCCACTTGAGGCAAGTTGGGTCAGGTGACTCGTATAGGATTGTTTCTGGCTGGTTTTCTACGACTGGATGCCCTTCCTAGTACCAACCACATTTACAGTGTGTGCTGGGTGATTTTTGTCATGACACCTACACGACCACTTTACAGTGTGGGCTGGGTGTTTTGTGGTACCAACATAACTTTACAGAGAAAGGGTGGTGAGGGATGAAGGTGTAGGAGGTGTGGGGTGTATATTGGATTAAGAGGTGCCTACTGACTGTAGGTTTAAGTTCGTATGTAAGGGAAGGGGGGGTCTTCTGTATTACTGCATAGTGCCAAAGATCTCAATCCTGTGACATTGTCTTAGAGAGGTGCAAGTGTGCAAGGTCAGCTTTTATCACCTCATCCCAGATTTTTCTGGGTCTACCTACTCCATAACTTCTATAAAATTTGATCACCCTGCACTTTTTTATACAGCTGTTGTCCTTCATCTTATGCCTAATTTCTCAGTTCATTTACGTTTTGCCGTTCGTGTATATTACTATTACATATCCATCAGAGCATGCATGTATATATATACACACACATATATATATTATTTATTATTTATCATTAACGTTAGTATAAAATATAATAATGTATAATTATTTAAAATTTTTTTACCAAAATTTCAAATAGCTTAGGGCCTCAGCAGATGAAAGTTCATCCCTAGCCCCCTTATCTGCTTTTTGGAAAGGTAACTTTACAGGAAAGTTCATGAATTTAGATAAGTATCTAGCTGTAACAGGCAAACAACAATTTTTCTCTCTCACAGAGTTTTGCTGGAAATATAAGAACTCTTTTTTCACCATTCTATACAAACTTTTCTAAATTTACTAACTTCATGAAATAATTGTTTGCCAATTAGAATACCATTAGTTTCTTCACAGTCTGTTTTATTTATTTATCTATTTATTTATTTTCTCAAAGACAGCTTTGAATGAATGAGGTGCATGTTTATATCTTCTCTTCTTTGTAGTGTAGATTTAATAGCATTAGTGATATGTCCGGTATCCCTACCCCACCAATATGATATAGCTTTTGTTTGGTTTTTCCATGCTGACATGAGTTGAGTACGATTTTTGAAGTACTTTTTAATGACTGGTTGCTCTTCTTGATGCCAATCCATGCTTGTTTATAAGTAGAGTGTGGAATAGTAATATACTTCTTTTTCCACTGATCTTCACCTGCTAAACCATGAAGCTAAGGGTTATAAACAGAGATGAATGGTTATTTTTACATACACACACATACACATACAAACATACGCACACACACACACACACACACACACACACACACACACACACACACACACACACACACACACACACACACACACACACACACACACACACACACACACACACACACACACACACACACACACACACACAAGGTGGTAAATTGACAGAATTGTTTAAATGCTTTACAGATTTGTTCTGACTCTGTACCCTGAATCTTACCAAAGTCAACTTTGATTTTCATCCTTTCAAGGTCAATGAATAATGAACCAGTCCAGGAGTAGTGGATTGATAGAATTGTTCAATCCCTAGTAAGTATCTTTTCTTGTCCTTTACATTTAGAGTTCAAATTCCAGGAACATGGGAAGTAGTGGTAACATATCACTTTTACTCTATCACTTACACATTCTATTGGCAGCACAAAATGATGTCCTGCTGCTTTGAGAAGCTACACACTGAAGAGAATATGCTATCATCCCCATCATCATCATTTTCCATGCTTGCATAGGTAAGACAGATTGTTGTCATGTACTGAGGGTAGACCAGTCAGGTGACCACATTTAGCTCATACTTTCTATTTGAGACTTGGTGTATATAGCTGGATGCCATTCTCAATGCTAACCACTTTATAGTATCTATTAGGAGAATGGCGGTGGATTGGCAATATCGGTAGAGAGTCGGACGCCATGCTTTCCAGCATAGTTACGTCCCTTTACGGTCTGAGTTCAAATCCCGCCGAGGTTAACTTTGCCGTTCATCCTTACGGGGTCGATAAAATAAAGTACCAGTAATATACTGATTAATTGCTGGCCTTGTGCTAAAAGTAGAAACAAGTATGTATTAGGAGAATTTTATCATGAAACCAGTATTACCACCTAACAAGGTGAACTGGTTGCTTCCTTTTATCATGGCACCAGTACTATCACATTAGTGTAGACTGGGGGCATTTTATCATGGCACCAATACACTTTACAAAGTAGATTGAGTGTATTTTTTTGTTGCACAAGCACTTACCTGTTATATGAGTAGGGTGTTAGCTGTGTCCTTGGCCATGCTGGGAAAGCTATGATGGGAGTGGTGGTGGGGGAATTGACGGGAGTGGAGGGTGTAAGATGAGAGTCAGTGTGGGGAGCTACATCTTGTTTGCTGAGTGGGATAGCAAGAGCCAAGCTGTGGAGGTGGCCATGAAGAGAGTGACATATGCCAGAGTACAGTGGGGAGTGCCTAACTATTCATGTAGGGTTGGGCTAGGTGAGGAAGGTTAGTTGGGATGTAGATGAGGAACAATGAAGGATGTGAATAGGAGGCGGACTAGAATAGGGGAAGCCTAGTGGAAGTTTGAGGTTTCCACACAATTTCTGTTAACCAACCAAATTTCACTCACAGTGCATTGGTCAGCTTGAAGGTATAGTAGAAGACACTTGTCCAAGGTGCCCCACAGTGGAATCAAACCTGAAACCACAAGGTTACATAGTGAGCTTCTCAACCACACAACCATGCCTAAAAGATTCTGGGCAACAATTTTCCCAAGATTTATGGAACTTGTTAACCCTTTTGATACCAAACCACCTGAAATTGTAGCAGGAGGTGATTTGAATGTTTTTTTGTATATTGTTTGGTTTGTTGTGTTGTGTTCACTTGAAATTGCTCAGTGATGTGGTCACCGGTGTGTAGAGAGTAGGTGAAGGAAGATTGATGTGCCTGTGCATATGGGACCAGAGATTGCAGGTGTGCAAGTAAGTAACAGTGTTCATTATGAGGATGATGATGTGATGATCCCTGGGTAAGTGATTTACCCTGATCACATACCTAATGAAATATACAAACAAAAATCGCTACTTAACTAATTTTATTAAAGAATAGCCTGCTATGAGATTATTGATGATAACATAGAAAAAACAAGGCTTTGTTATTGGTTGTGTGTGTCTGTAGAGAGTTTGAAAAGATGACTTGCGGTTGTACCCCTGGCAGTGGAGACTTCTGGTGACCTCGGCCCTAGGGCTACCTCCCTACTCACCACCATAGGCGCTGAGCTGGCTAGCCGCAGGTGTGAACCCCGCGAGTTGGAGTGGCTTTTCCAGCGCGTCTCTCTTGCCGTCCTCCATGGGAATGCCTTCTCCATCGTGTCTGCCGGGGCTGGGGGCAACGCGTAACATTCTATATTTAGGTATCCATAAAGTTATTGCAGTGGATAGTTTCTGCTTTAGCTTTTTATTATTGGGTCGTCGGGTGTCAAATTTGTAGAGATGTGTAGAAAAAAAACAAATTTCTACAGATTTTATACTTGATGACCCAATACTTTGCTTATTTTGTTTTTTTATATATTTTTGCTTCCTTGTATTCTATTTATTTTCCTTTCTTATATTTTATTTTCCTATCTTTTTACCTTACATTCAGACTTACATATAGTTTATATTCACAGTTGTGTGTGGACTGACCTTTGTTGAAGTGCCAATGAGACTACTGCTGCTTTGACCCGCTGGCTGAAGCAAGAGTCTGTTGATGACTACATCACTCTGCTTGCTGGAACAAACTGATTGTGTAGTGGTAGTGTCTCTTTTGAGGGACAAGAGCTTTATGTGAAGATGAAATTAGTTATCTCAGATGAACTCTAGTTGGACACTTTCTCCAGACAAGCTGGTGACATCAGTCCCAAACAAAGGGATCCAATATCTATCTGGCTGAAAAAGTCAGTCTGTGTGGTCACTTTGACCTACTTAGCCAACACAGGAACAAAAGGTCAAATTACTGCTACAAAATTGCCTCTGGTTTTATGACACAAACATGATCATTTCAGTGTTCATACTTATTTAAAAACTTGTTATTATAATTTTATGTAAGAACCTTTGTTATGCTATTTCCAAACAGCAGCTTAATAATAAGAAAGTTAGTTATATTACTAAATATTTTCAAATTTTCAATTAATTTTAAAATTATTTGAAAGTCATAGGCAGTGTATTTTATTAGAAATACAGTAATGAAACAGTTAATGTTAACACTCCTATGTTTTGGATCATGTTATTCACTTTAAAGTACAAAGACAAGGTCTTCGATACATTTCTTACATCTTAATGCTTAGCGATTATGTTATTTTAAGTGCTTGCCAGAATGAATTAGGTCTCATAACATACAAAACCTGTCTGCTAGGTTCATATTTTTATTACCTGGTAGATTCTTTAGATACTGGGCTGCATAAATTGTTGCTTCCTCAACAGTCTATGAAAAAAATAGCTTGTAACCTTTGTGAAACTGAACTGACTACAACTACATGCTATAGAACACGTGAATTGATCAATGTAAGAATATATATTTAGCATTGCTCCAAAATACCTGAAGGGTAGGATTTCTACTCTGTTCAGTTTCACTCAAATTTTGTAGTCAAAACCACAGATGTTCTCTCAATGAGATAGCTTATATATCAGAGTGACAGGGGAAAAATACCCTTGGGCACCTAATACATGAAAATTGAATAGCAAAGTGGGCACTAACTAACTTACTTGGTGCAATAAGTAAAAAATGTATATTAGAAATAATTACACCTTTAGTGATGTGGACAATTATTATCTGATTAATTATGGTTAGAAAAGGTCCGGAAGATATATCAGTCAATATTCAGAAACATTTATCTAGTTGTACGGATTTGAAAATTACTATAGCACTAAAATTATATAACATAATATGGAGTATATGAATTATCAATTATGTATATGATTGTATATTTAGCCTTGATATAACATAGTTGGTAGTTGCGTGTTTGTGTGTGTGTATATATATATATATATATACTAACTGAGGTACCCGGCTTCACCTGAGAGAACAGTTAAAAGAAGACGGATGAAAGAGAAAACTACTGTATTGGTTGTGTTGTCTGGTTTACAGTACAAAGTGAGACCATAGTGTGTATGAAAGAGACATAAAAGAAAACAATCATAAAACTTCCTTATTGGGCTGGAGGAGTAAACTGATGATTAAATGGTAGCATTGGCCTTGGATTTTAAATGTGAAATAACCATAGTCAGTATGATCTGTTTCAGCTCTAAAGGACATCATTTGAAACACTCAATATACTGTATTACATTGCTTCTAAAGTGTTGCTTTGTTAGTATCGACTGTAAGTAGTATATGGATAAAAGCTGGAGGGTAGATTAATTTCAAATAGTATCAATTTTTCTTTGTTCTGTAAAATCAAAGACTGTAAAACGACTTTATAAAAGCTAATACAATATTGTTAAACCTTCAACTGATACTTTTGTGCGATGTCTCTCTCTCTCTCTCTCTCTGAATATCTAATACTTTGATTGTATCTCTCTCTGTATAATGGCCTATCTCTCTCTTTCTGCCTATCCCTCTGTGTCCCTCTCTCTTTAGATGTGTGTGCATGTGTGTGTGTGTGTGTGTGTGTGTGTGTGTGTGTGTGTGTGTGTGTGTGTGTGTGTGTGTGTGTGTGTGTGTGTGTGTGTGTGTGTGTGTGTGTGTGCGTGTGTGTAGTTTTCATGTGATTCAATCAGCCATCCAACCAACCAACCAATAAACATCTTTCTTTTGTATTATATATAGATATATGCAAAAGGTATACAGAAATAACAAAGCAAATGATACAGTACAAGGAAGAAATATATTAGTTTTACACTTGATATAGTAGGAAAAGAGTCATAAAGTTTCGGACATTAGTGCTTCATCAGAAAATAAAATGAGAAATTAAAGAAATAAAAAGATAGAGGAGAGTGAGCAGTGGCAAAAACAAAATTTAAAAAAATTGGGAGGGAAGAAGCAGCAGGTTGCCATCAATAACTGTTGAATTCAGTGTTGGTATAAGAAGTTCAGTTCATCATGTTTCAAAACACTGTAATCAAAGGCATCTGTATCATGCTAAAAAAGAAAAAAATCCTTTTGATGTAGAATGGATATGTAAGTGTGTATCTGTGTAAGTGTGTTTATATGTGAGTGTTGGTCTGTAAAAAGCTGTGTGAGTGTGTGTTTCTGAATGGAACAGAGCCATAGGAACCTTGGGAAATGTGCGTGACAGTGAATGAGGTAGGGGTGACAATGGTTAGAGGTATATAAGCAAGAGCTTATGTGTGCAAGGGTAAATAAAGATTTAGAAAATTGGGGAGGAGGGTTGAGTTCATTAGGGAAACTGGACCCAAGGTGGAAAATCAGGATATATAAATGTGTGTGTGTATATGGTCATGTGATTAAGAAGTTTGCAACCACATGGTCTTGGGTTCTATCCCACTGCATAGCACCTTCAGCTATAGCCTTGTGGTTGAATTTGGTGGATGAAAGTCATGTATATCATCATCATCATCTGTATGATGCCAGTCATGTATATATATATATATATATATATATAAGGTTATGCAAGAAATGCTTAGGGTTATGCTGAATGCAGTAATGGTTAATTACTACACTAGATAAATAAAGATTTAGGCTGTGTGACTACTAAAGAAACATTTGTAAGCACTCGGAATAAATTACCTTTTTATGATGTCTACCTGTTTTATTATTCATTCTTTATATATATATATATATATATATATATATATATATATATATATATATATATATATATATGTATATATATATATAGAAGTAGCTCCACAACAGTTAATTCACCATTTCCAAAAACAATTGTTTCACCTTAGTAGGATCATCAGCTCGGTTTAAATGAGATTATACGGAAAAGAAAAAATAATTATACGAATACGCATGTGCAGAAGAAGTTCTTCCCAAAAGAGTAGAACTCATTTCTTGTATTTAGACAAACTCTTGTCTAAATATACATACAAGAAATGAGTTCTACTCATGTTGTCCGCATGTTCTGAAACACCTATTACATAATTTAGATAAGAGCTTGTATAAATACAAGTAATGAGTTCTACTCATGTTGTCCGCAGATTTCGAAACACCTATTATGTAATTTTAAAGCCCCAGACTGACTACTGGACGTACCCACTAGACAGAATAACATGAATAATCTATTATATTCTGAATTTTCACAGTTGCCGCCCCTTTGGGAAGAACTTCTTCTGCACATGCGTATTTGTATAATTGCTTTTCCTTTTCCGTATAAACTCATTTAAACCAAGCTGATGATCCGACTAAGGTGAAACAATTGTTCTTGGAAATGGTGAATTAACTGTTGTGGAACTACTCCTACCAAACTTGTCCTATGAACTGAGAGCTCTACTACTATGGATATAACCCATCAGTGTTCTACAAATATATATATATATATATATCATCATCATTTTATGTCCGCTTTTCCCTGCTTGTAATGGTGGGACGGGTCCTATTCAGCACAACATCTCTCCACTTATCATGGTTTCATCATCTCCGTGAGCTTCAGCGATCTGAGTTCTGCTCTCACCACCTCCACCTATGTTTTTTGTGGTCTTCCTTCTACTGGGATTTCTTGGCACTTCTTTACCCAGCAGTCATTCTCCATGCTCATCACATGTCAATACCATTGCAGTCTTCTCTCAAGCACAATACAACTTATCTCTCTTATACACAGTTTATCTCTCAACTCATCTATGCTTGGTTGTTCACGCACATTGACATTGCACATTCATTTTTCTCCAGCTGTTGCGTATCCTCTGCAGTTGCTGCCCATGTCTCACTACCATGCAGCATTGCACATCTCACACAGGCATCATATAACTGGCCTTTCATACACAGGAGAAGCCCTTCTTTGTCAACAGAGGAAGCAACTCCCTAAACTTTCTAGATACTATGGCCTCGGAACACCGCCCTCTCATGCTAATCTTATCACCGAGGTACCGGAAGCTATCAACCACTTCCATAAAACCCACCTGCATTTGAAAAATGTGCCTATCACTGTGACTTCTACTGTCAAATTTCCCTGTGCATCTACTGCATACATAGTTTTCCATACCTGTTAGTTTGCCTGCTATCCCACTAATCTTTTGTGTACTCAAGATCTGCATTGTGTACATTTTATAGAATTTATGCCAGCTTCTTTTCTACATATCAAAGATGGCCATTTCCCTGATGGAATCAGAGTTTTGTCCTCTTTTCTACTAATCAAAACTTTTGTCTTAGCTAGGTGCACTCTCAGTCCTTTTGATTCCAACTGTTGTTTCCATAGCCAGAATTTATTCTCTAGCACCTCTACTGATTCTGCTATAAGAACCAGATTGTCAGCATAGAGAAGTTCCCATGGGCAGCCAATCTTAAACTCCTCTGTTATGGTTTGGAGGACTATAATGAACAAGAGCGGGCTGAGGACCGAACCCTGATGTACACCTACTTGTATCTGGAATTCCTTACTAAACTCCATTCCTACTCTCACTTTACTGACAGTACCCCTGTACATAGCTTGCACTGTCCTCACAAGCCATTCCTCAACACCTAGTTTCCTTAGGAACCACCAGATAACAGATCAGGGTACCCTATCAAAGGCCTTCTCTAGGTCAACAAAAGCTAAGTATAGTGGCTTATTCTTCTCTAAGAACCTTTCTTGTAGTTGCCTCACTAAGAAGAGGGCATCTGTTGTACTTTTTCCAGGCACAAAACCAAACAGCATCTCATCTAATTTGACCCTTTCTCTAATTAGTTGCGCTAATATTCTTTCTGCCACTTTCATAACCTGATCCATCAGTTTTATGCCCCTATAATTGCTCCTCTCCAGAGTATCCTCTTTACCTTTGTAGCAATTTATGAGAATACTGCTGCACCAGTCTTTGGGTATGACTTCGCCACATATAGCTTGACTGACGATGCGTGCAACCAGTTTAGTACCTACTTCTGATGCCTTCAGCACCTCAGCAACTATCCCCGACGGTCCAGCGGCCTTACCATTTTTCATTTCCTTAATTGCATCTTGGACCCTATATTCATCAATCTCAATAGCTGGTCCCTCTGTCGGGTCTACTGGGGTAGTTTCTCTCTCTCCCATTCGTTATCCAGATTCATCAGTCTCTCATAGTGACACTTTCAGGCCTCCTTTTTCTGATCATTAGTGACACTAATTACACCAGCAGCAACATCCTGATTTTCACTGACACACAGCCTTGTAATGCGGAACACCGCACGTCTGATCTTCCCGTCGCAGAACATTGGCACACCTCCTACTCTCAGCCTCCCTGTGTGCTAAGTACACCTGACGCCTAATTTCTCTTAGTGGCTGTGTATCGGTCTTTACTCCTCCCACCATTTTTCCAAGTGCTCCATGCTAGTCTTTTGTCTCTAATGACCCTATCTACCATGCTGTTCCACCACCAGCGCACATATATTATATATATATATTATATATATATATACATATATAATTCAAATTAAAAGATATATGTATATATAGAGAAAAAAAGCCATATATCATTAGCAAAACAGTATTTTCTACATATGTATAAAGCATATAATATTTAGGAAAAAGTACATACTTTAAGGTGGAAAAGTTCTTGTTTCCCTTACCGTTACTGATCCATAGGTAGTAAACTGAAGCAAAAATCAATCGATTACCAACTATCAATTTTGGCAAAGCTATGGATGACGTGAAACTAATCACCAGAGGGGTCATCTTTGGATAAATTCCAGTAAAGTATAAAACATGTTTATATCAGTTGGGATCAGAGAGTCAGCCAAAACTATAGACTGCATAATATGAAAAATGTTTTAGCTGCGGCGGCAGATACAAATAGTACTGGACATTGTATTCGCTAGAAAGAGGTGCAAAGTACTTGCAACATTATAAGCAGCTGGACAAATTAGGAATTTAGAGTAGATATAGTATCAGAAAAAATTGCTGGACAGAATTTACGAGCAAAACCAACCAGCAGCAGACCTAGGGGTAGACCCCGAGCAAGATGGTTGGATAACATCCATGAGTTTGGCTGGTCAAGCTTGGATATCCAGCCTGATCAGTTGGAGATGGTTGCTTCTGACAACACCCACTGGAAGGAGTGTTTGCGGACTCTTCCCCCATGACCCTCTCAAGAAGAAGAAGAAGGAGAAGAAGAAAAAGATGAAGATGATGATATATAAGGTATCATAACATATATAATATGTATGATGATTATGTTTCTCAGCAGAAAGCTCAATGGACGTTTGTCCAGAGCATCAATAATTCAAATTAAAAGATATATATCTATATATATATATATATATATATATATATATATGTGTTAAGTATTTCTGTGGAAAAGGTAAAAGATAGAAGAGTGCTCTATGTATAGTACAGAGCTACTTGATTATGTAATAAACAACACAATATAATTATTCCATTAACCAAGGTTTCACGAAGTCAGATGATTCTAACAGAGGCGTCTGAATCCGTTCATCAGATAGAAGTCTTATATATCATCATCATCATCATCATCATCATTTAACGTCCATCTTCCACACTAGCATGGGTCTGGACGGGAATTGTCCCACTTGAGGCAAGATTGGTTGTCTTGTTCAGGACTGTCTGGCGGGTTTCTACGGCTGGATGCCCTTCCTAACACCAACCATGTTTACAGTGTGGAACTGGGAGGTTTTTACCGTGTTACTTACACGGCCACATTACAGCGTGGACTGTGTGTTTTTTGGTCATGACACCTACACAACCTCATTTATTTAGGACTGGATGTTGTGGTACCAACATAGCTTTAAAGGGGTGGTGTAGATGGCGGTGGGAGTAGGGGTAGTGGGACGGGGATGTATTTTGGTTAAGAGGTGCCTACTGACTGTAGGTTTCGCTTTGTACTTAGGCAAAGCGGGTCTTCTGTATTACTACGTAGCGCCAAAGATCTCGGTCCAGTGACATTGGAGAGGTGTAAGTGTGTGAGGTCGGATTTTATCAAGTCGTCCCAGGTTTTTCTGGGTCTGCCTACTCTGTAGCTACCATCTATTTTGATCGCCCTGCACTTTTTTGTACAGCTGTCATCTTTCATGCGCATCACGTGACCATACCAACGTAGTCTTCTCTCAAGTAAACAGCATCTGATCCCTCTTATTCCTAATTTCTCACTTAGTTCATTTATGCTTTGCCGTTCACGTGTATTACTATTACACATCCAACAGAGCATGCAAGCTTTGTTCCTCTCCAGTCTGCGTAGATCCTCTGCACACAAGGCCCATGTCTCACTGCCATGTAACATCGCTGTTCGTATGCAGGCATCATACAGCCTGCCTTTTATTTTTAGAGAGAAACCTTTAGCGGCCAATAATGGTATAAGCTCTCTGAACTTTTTCCATCCCATTCAGACTCTAGCTACAGTACTTTCGGAGCACCCTCCACCACTGCTGATTTTGTCACCCAGGTAACGGAAGGTGTCCACTATTTCTATAGAACCATCTGTGCAATGGAATGAGCTAGTATTCTGTGGGCATTTGTTGCTACTTATTGCACCAGCCACATATAAAATCTATATTCTTAGTTAGGTTACCTGCGATCCCACTACCTCTTTTATGCACCCATACTTTGCATTTGGGACATAAAATGGAGTTTCTGCCTACTCCTCTCCTACACACTGAGCATGGCCATTTCCCAGATGGGACCAGTACCCTATTCTCCTTCCTACATATTAGGACTTTAGTCTTAGACAAGTTAACTTTAAGGCCTTTTGATTCTAGGCCATGCTTCCATGTTTGGAATTTCTTCTCTAATTCAGCCATTGATTCGACCATGAGCTTTAGATCATCTGCGTATAGAAGTTCCCATGGGCAGCTGGTTTTGAATTCCTCCGTTATAGCTTGGAGGGCGATAATAAATAGGAGGGGGCTAAGGACTGAGTCCTGATGAACACCAACTTTTACGCTAAACTCTTCCCTATATTCGTTGTTAATTCTAACCTTGCTGACTGCTTCTTTATACATGGCTTGTATAGCTCTCACAAGCCATTCATCTCCACCTAGTTTTCTAAAAGCCCACCAGATAATGGAGTGGAGGACTCTGTCAAAGGCTTTCTCCAGGTCTACAAAAGCTAAGTAGAGGGGTTTACTTTTAGCTAGGTACTTCTCCCTTACCCTTGAAGCAGTTAATGGTGATGCTGCTACGCCAGTCCTTTGGTACGACCCCATTCTGTATAACTTGGTTTACTATCCTGGTGAACATAGTGTGTCCCACCGTTCCAGATGGTTTCAGCATTTCAGCAACTATTTCCGAAGGCCCAGCCGCCTTGCCCGTCTTCATATCTTTGATTGCCTTACTTATTATACTACTTTCAACTTGCACTGCTGGTCCCTCTATTGGATTGATATTGGACCCATTTATTCTCCATATTTAGTAGCCTTTCGTAGTGACACTTCCAAGCTACCTTCTTATCAGCGTCAGTGATGGCAAGTACATCATCATCATTATGGACACACTTCTCCCCGACAATATCACCGTTCTCCTTGACATATTGTCTAGCAATCCTGAACACCTCATGTTTTTGGTCCTCGCGTTGTAGAACATGCTTGAACTTTCTTTCCTCTGCTTCCCTTCTTGCAAAGTACACTTGTCTCTTAGCTCCCCTCCTGGCCACTTGATAGTCTTCTCTACTTCCCCCATCCCGCCATACTTTCCAAGCCTGCTTTTTGGCCTTGATCGACTCGTCCACCTTACCGTTCCACCACCATGTTACTCTCCCCCTGCCTATAGGTCTGCTCCAGCCACAGATTTCATCTGTCGCCTTCAGCAGGTTAGCTTTCAGGAATCCCACTGTTCCTCTATATTGTACGACTCTAATTGCTCTTCCTTACTGTCAAAAGCATCAAGTAATATGCTTTTAAATTTATTACTGGCTGTGGGGTCCTTTAACTTCCATATATTTCTCCGAAGGATAGTCTTCCTCTGAGGTTGCTAACCATGAGGCTATGTTGGGAGGTGCATTCTTCATGGGGGAAGGATTTAGTGTTTACAACAGACACTCTGTCTCGTCTTCTGTTAAGGATATAATCTATCTGACTGGCGTGTTCCCTTGATCTATAGGTGATCAAGTGATTGTCTCGTTTTTTGAAGTTTGTGTTACAGATAGTTAGATTATTTGCGTCACAGAATTCCATGATTCTGGAGCCTTCCCCATTTCTAGTACCAAACCCATAGCCTCCATGGATTCCATCATAGCCGTCACAATGTTGTCCAACGTGATCATTTAGGTCACCAGCAATAATTATATAGCCACTGTCGGTTATTTGGGAGGTAATGAGCATTAACGACTCATAGAATCTGTCTTTTATAATGCCAGGCAGTCCGGGTTGGGGTGCATACGCAGATATTATTGTCACAGTAGTTCTATTTAGGACAAGTCTTATTTTAATTATTCTGTCGTTCACTCTATTTAGGTCTATTATCTTATCTACCCATTTTTCTGCTAGCATGATTCCTATCCACCCAGCCCATTGTCATTTCCCACCCAGAAAAGCTTATAGCATCGTTTTTTACCCACAATGAATCTAGCAGACCCACCCCTCCACCTGGTCTCTTGAATACAGCAAACATCAACCTCCTTACGTTCAAGCATATATATATATAAATATAAGAAAAGTGTCAGGACCCCGACAGCTGAGCTCCGGCCGTTTTGACAGCTAGATCTGAACTGGTGCCTTATGGTCCACCTGGTTCCTTACCACACTTCCTTTGTATATATATAAATTAGAAATAGAATAGCTTTCACCGTATTTTTGAATAAAGAAATTTTAGGCTGATAATGGGGTTTAGAACCCTCAGATAAATGGAAAAAGATGAGTATTGACGTACATGGGAGTCGAACCCACATATATATATGGAGGCACATGGCTTAGTGGTTCGAGCATTGGCCTTGCAATCGAAAGGTTGTGAGTTCAATTCTCAGACCGGGTGATGTGTTGTTTCCTTGAGCAAGACACTTTATTTCACATTGTTCCAGTTTACTCAGCTGTAGAAATGAGATGATAGGGAATGGGGTCCATATCATTCCACTGCAAAGTGGTCGTGGAGGTGCCACGGCAAAAAAGCACCCAGCACTCACTGTAAATGAGGTTGGTGTTAGGAAGGGCATCCAGCTGTAGAAATCAAGCCAGAATCAGTTCCTGTCCCACCCTTGCAAGCAGGGAAAAGCGGACGTAAAATGAAATGATGAAAATGAAATGATATATATATATAGAGAGAGAGAGAGAGAAAGAGAGAGAGACAAAGAGCACTATATTGTTAGAGAAACATAGTATTTTGTACATATTATATAAGGCTCCGTTCGGTCATGAATGACTATGGTTTTGCACCTGGAAAGTTTGCCTCCGAGGCACAAATCTGGGTAAGGTGTATTTGACCAGCAGTCACCCATGCATACCAATCTCCCCTCTCCACATCATGAATTTTGTCAAAGGGAAAAGCAATGGCCAATACAGCTTGGTACAAGTGACATTGCAATTCATTTCCGTGTTGAACTGAAGCAATGTGAAATAAAGTGTTTTGCTCAAGAAAACTATGCATTGCTCGGTCCAAGATTCAAACTTACAGCCTTATGATTGTGAGCTCAATGCTCTAACCACTAAGCCCTGAGCCTTCACTACATAAATATACCTTATTTAACTATGGCTTCTTTCCAATCTCCGTAAAAAAACCTTCCTTAATTATATATATATATATCCAGTCCAAATAAATGAGATAAATGAGATCGAGATCGTGTAGGTGTCACGAGAAAAAAACACACAGTCTACGCTGTAATGTGGCCGTGTAGGTAACATGGTAAAAAACTCCCAGTTCCACACTGTAAATGTGGTTGGTGTTAGGAAGGGCATCCAGCCGTAGAAAACCTGCCAGATAGTCCTATATGAGCGAGACACGGTCACCCGACCAGCCTTGCCTCAAGTGGGACAACTCCCGTCTAACCCATGCTAGCGTGGAAAGTGGACGTTAAACGAGGATGATGATGATGATGATGATGATGATGATGATGATATCAAAAATATATTTTGAGTTAAAAAACTCACAATAGTCCCTTATAATCAAATTAGCTCAAAGAAAATATGTGCTTTCTCTCTTAACACATGTGCGTTATTTAGTCTTCTTAGAAATTTAGTAGTGAGGGATATACTGGTCGTGAAGCATCCATTGAAAAGCATTAGGACCAGTAATTCTCTTCACTTAATTGCCAAACAGTTCTACCCGAACGCTGTCTGGATGCATGATAGTTATCATAGTAGGTTTGTATATCTCTATTTATCCTTCTAATCGAGTTCTGTGAACCATACTATTTTTAGTCAGTATTTTCTTCACCCAGGTGGTTTCTGTCCCTTATGATTTGAATGCATATAGTTATATATCTGTGTTCATTTCTCTTTATTGTGTGATATATATATAAATAATTCATATTAATTTTTTTTAGAAAGTGCAGTTTTTAGTTAATATTTAAAACAAATGACTAGGCAAGAAGTAAAGGTTAGAAGAGAAAGGTTTATTTAGAGTTTGTTCTTTAACATATGTTTCAATACAATATCAGTCTACGTGTGCTAATTGCATAGTCTTATGCTCAATCACATGCATTACGTAAAATGTTGCACTTCATCAGAAAGAGTATAATGTTCATAGTTAAAATACTTTGATAAGCAATCTTCCATATTTATTTTTGTTTGCACATTTATTCACACAAACAAATTTTAACCCGACACACACACGCATATATATATATAATATATATGTGTGTGTGTGTGTCAAGTTAAAATTTGTTTGTGTGAATCAATATATATATATCATCATCATCATCATCATCATCATTTTACGTCCGCTTTTCCCTGCTTGCAAGGGTGGGACGGGTCTTATTCAGCACAGCATCTCTCCACTCGTCACGGTCCCTCGTCATCTCCACCGTGAGCTTCAATGATCTGAGGTCTGTTCTCACCACCTCCGGCCATGTTTTTCGTGGTCTACCTCTACTACGTCTTCCTTCAACTGGCATTTCCTGGCACTTCTTCACCCATCGGTCATCCTCCATGCGCATCACATGTCCATACCACCTCAGTCTCCTCTCCCGTACACTACATTCTATCCCTCTCAGACACAGTTTCTCTCTCAACACATTTATGCTGGGTCGTTCACGCACATTTACAATGCACATCCAACGGAGCATGCTTGCCTCATTTCTCTCCAGCCGTCGCATATCTTCTGCGGTAGCTGCCCATGTCTCACTACCATGCAGCATCGCGCTCCTCACACAGGCATCATACAACCGGCCTTTCGTACGCAGGGAGAAACCCTTCTTCGTCAACAGAGGAAGCAGCTCCCTAAACTTCTTCCAACCCGTCCTTATTCTAGATACTATGGCCTCGGAACACCCTCCTCCCATGCTAATCTGATCTCCTAGGTACCGGAAGCTATCCACCACTTCTATAGCGCCCTCTCGCATTTGAAAAATGTGTCTATCAGTGCGACTTCTACTGTCTAATTTCCCTGTACATCTACTGCATACATATTTCTCCCTACCTGTTAGTTTGCCTGCTATCCCGCTACATCTCTTGTGTACCCAGGACCTACATTGTGTGCATTTTATAGAATTTATGCCAGTTCCTTTTCTGCATATCGAACATGGCCATTTCCCTGACGGAATCAGGGTTTTGTCCTCTTTTCTACTCATCAACACTTTTGTCTTAGCTAGATTTACTCTCAGTCCTCTTGCTTCCAACTGCTGTTTCCATAGCCGGAATTTATTCTCTAGCTCCTCTACTGATTCTGCCATAAGAGCCAGATCGTCAGCATAGAGAAGTTCCCATGGACAGCCAGTCTTAAACTCCTCTGTTATGGCTTGGAGGACTATAATGAACAAGAGCGGGCTGAGGACCGAACCCTGATGTACTCCTACTTGTATCTGGAATTCCTCACTAAACTCCATTCCTACCCTGACTTTACTGAGAGTACCTCTGTACAAAGTTTGCACTGTCCTTACAAGCCATTCCTCAACACCCAGCTTCCTTAGGGACCACCAGATGACAGATCGGGGTACCCTATCAAAGGCCTTCTCTAGGTCAACAAAGGCCAAGTATAGTGGCTTATTCTTCTCTAAGAACCTCTCTTGCATTTGTCTCACCAAGAAGAGGGCATCTGTTGTACTCTTCCCAGGCACAAAACCAAACTGCATCTCATCTAGTTTGACCCTTTCTCTAATTAGTTGTGCTAAAATCCTTTCTGCCACTTTCATAACCTGATCTATCAGTTTTATACCCCTATAATTGCTCCTCTCCAAAGCATCCCCTTTACCTTTGTAGCAATTTATGAGAATATATATATATATATATATGGAGAATAGAAATGAGTGTGTAATTGTTATTTAAAGTAACTTAAAATGCAGTCGGAATACGAAGAAAGCAAGAAGGGGGGGGGGCTCATCAGTTGTCTACTGGGGATCTAGGATATTTCTACGCTTTAAAGACAAGATACCACTTCACCCCAGGGCGACAATATATATATATATATATATATATATATATATATATATATATATATATCCTGGTATATATGGCATAACAAACCTGGATTCAAAATATTAAAATAGGTCAAAGCTATTGCCGTCATTATTGACGGCACGGACCCACTAGTTGTACTCTATGTTCTTGTGTTCAGGAGCAATACTTCTCACGTTTCTTTCATTGGTTCTGGATCAAAGTGGATTATTCGTACGATAGCCAGATCTTCCAGACACAATTTGACAAATCATATGATACGAATATTCATATGGTGGAATAAACATGCCCATGTAATTAACCTGTTCCTTTTGACATACAGAAGTTAAACACTAATTCGTTCCATCAATTTATATAATTAAGATAATGCAATAAAACAACTTGAAACATTTCCATATACGTTTTGATTTGCAATAGCAAAGGCAACTAAAAAAAACAACATATGCCTCTTAAATGGATTAACTAACTAGATTGCAGAAGCAAGATGGATTTAATAAAAAGGAATTGGTTGAATAAGTAGAAAAATATTATTTGCGAATTGTTTACATAGCTTGTGGTGTCACTGACATCACATTTCGGAGACATGTGTGCCCAAACCCCTCCCATTTGCCGGCGGACAAAGCAAACAGACTGTAATTTTCTCCACATATTATATGACACTGGAAGAGAGGAATCAGTCTGGAATCAGACTGATTCCATGCTGAGGAAAACGATTAAAATCTAGAGTAGATAGATATACTGACGTCTTAACTTGCATATAGCATAACGCTTATGTATAAATAATCGCTCTGTATTATAAATGTTTAGCTATTCAGGTTTACAGATATGCTAGAGAAATCTTGTTGAAAGTCAGTGATTAACGAGAGAATTTTTCAACCTAGATCCAAAATACATTCCAACAGGAATAAACACAAGCATATGATAGAAAGGATGGCTGGATATACATCTGATATCACGTGACAGGTGACCTCCCAGCTGCTCTTACTACTACTACTACCACTACTCTTCCTCCTCCTCTTTGATCAACAACTGCTAGTCACCGTTCGACCGGTGAACTATATAGTCCAATTCGTATTGTTATTACTATGAGGTGTACTAAATATCAGCATCGATATTGTCTCCGACACCACCACCACAATCATCACCATTATTATGATGAAGGTTTTTTTCTATACTGTCACCACCACTATTACTACTGCTGCTTGCTACTGTACGGAGGTCCGCAATTACAGCAATAACTAGTTCACAAACAACAACAATAACAACCTTTCGAACGATTGTTTCACCCACAGCACCATTCTATGTTCTAAATTCCTATTGCAACAGCAGCAAGAATAACAACATCAGCAGTAGCTGTTACTACTATCACAATTATTACTACTATAATAACAATGTTAAAGACAGTTATTTTTTCTTCTTCGTAATCATGAAAACTAGTATTTTTACTATTCTTTTCCTTACAAACTCTTCGCGATCGGACGACATTTTCCAAAGTCTCATCTCTTAAATTTCTCCGGACTGTTTATTTTTACACTTTAAAAGCTACTCCTAATTCTTCAATTAACGTATGTGACTACTGAACGATTAGGAAAATAACAGGAGCTTTGATAAAAGAGGTAAATATTTTTCCTTTTCTTTCTTCAATAATTACACTCTATTTCAGTATTGCGTACTTTCCCCCTTGTTTGTAAATTTAAACACACACACATATATATCGTGTTTGTATGTCTTGTTTATACGTGAGATCTTACTAAATTATCAAATATTTACCTTTGGTTTTCGTATTAAATCGAATCAAAATCTATATACTTCACTTCTGAATTATCAATTTATTCAGCCATGTGGTTGTGTGTATGTAGTTTGATGTGTTCGAATTATAGTCATACGTATAAACCTGTCTTATTTGTATATGGGAAGTAAGGTGAGCTGATAATTTGGTATATAATATATGAAGTCGTATGTTAGTATTAATATTTAGCATTAAGTGAAATTATGCCCTATGTAGTATTAAATGAAATTCTCTATATACCTTAATGTCTCGCTCACTCTCTCTCTCTCTGTGTCTCTCTACAGAGAGACATTAAGGTATATAGAGAATTTCATATATATATAGTGTTTAGGCAATCATTAATAATAATTCCCCTAATGAATTCATTTATTGGCCACAAGAGCCGACCGAAATGAAAGTAGGTAGCATTTTATGTTGTCAATATTCATGATTGGTTAATAAGAAAAGTAAAAATAATTGTTTCTACTTTAGGCACAAGGCCAGCAATTAACCAGTACATTACTGATAATACTTTTGATGTGATTTACTAACTTAGATATACAAATCAATTGGCTGTTCTTATTGTTATGATACTCTGAGGTAAATAAAAGAGAATGTTAAGCAATACAATATTGGCGACAAGAAAAGTTAGAAAAGTTATAACGGTAATTTCTATTGGATATATATATATATATATATATATATATATATATATATAATGTCATTAATTTGTCTTGTTGATTTTGTAGTAATAGAACACACTTATGCATATATGATGCTCATTCAATGTTATATACGCATTTCAAGTGGGGTAGTTTTAGTATATTTGTTTAAAACGTAAATACATACATGCACTCACTCACCCAGGGACTTACACAGATAGGTATATTATATCATCGGTAAAGATGATACCTAAATATTGATAGTTGTAACAATACACACATTGTTCTCATCTGTGTTACACCACATGCACATTGTGACATTTACACATTAAAGTCCTTTTCGATACTCACATGCATTATATATCCTCATTACACCATAACATTCCATTTGTATTATGCACACATAAACCTATCCTTCATATGTGACATTCCCATATAGACATAGCTCTTACGCAATAATATTCTATTTTGCATTATACACTTGTAATACACACACACACACACATATATATATATAACAACACAGTTAAGGTCTTCTGGCTCATGGTTTAGTAAGTCTGTGTCTTTTTTAGAACTGTTCTGCTAGAGAATGTGTCGCAGGTGGTGGCTAACGATACGGCCACCAGATATGCTGGTTAGTTGCAATAATCGTGGGTTACTGCCGAGCAAATAAACAACCCCGGACCAACAGCGGTAAACTATTAGGGGAGATAGAACAATGGGTGACACTGTTAGCTCCCAAGAAAACTCTCACAACCCAGTGATGTTGCTACGACGAAGCCTCTAAAAAAAGCCTAGTCTTTGTAGGTCTGAGAAAATTACCAAATTGGTGACTGGCTCGAATAAGACCACCAAAACACTGCAGTAAAACCAGAAACAATGAAGGCATTCATACCACATAGACCTTCATGCAGGATAACAAAGGACGCATTCAGGCTTTAGGTAGAGGGGCTGGCCTGTTCAAAAAATATATTACAGTCTCCATCCAATGCTGCAAGAACTGGCGATAGGCCTGCAAACTGTCCTGGGAGGCATGGGATGGATGTACAAAGGTTATCTATCCTGAGATATGAGAGAGGAGGTCAGATGTTACTGGTTAGATATAGTTGGGATTTCTTCAACAAAATTTCATGGCTCTGCTACTTTAGATTTGAATGAAGAATGGAAACTCCACTATTTAGATGTGGCAGCAGAAATTACTGTGCAGGTTTGAGTGGGGATAGTCACAAGGCCCTAGCTGTCAGAATGTGTTATGGACTGGATCCCATTAGGAGGGAGGATTTGCCTCTTGAAGCTTAGACTAAAAGAAAAATCTCCATCGGTGGTGCAAGTTTATGTGACAAAGTGAACCCGAAACCAGATCCTTGCTTGATGAAGCCACTGTAGCATTAGATGTAGTTAAAACTGAGTCATATATCCTAATGAGGGACTTCATGATGGCACTGACCACCTGACATGGAAAGGAGTGATTGGAAGGAATGGCAATCTTGAACTACATACAAATGGAGACACTTTATTAGATTTCTGTTCTAGTAGTGGACTCTCTATTATGAACATCTTCCAGCACAAAGACATCCATAAATACACATAGTATAAGAGAAATCATGGACAGAGATCAGTATCTAGTTATATGCAACCTGAGAGTATCTAAAGTCAAGAAAACCCACAAAACAACCAGGTCCAGATTAACCTACAGGATAAGGAAGTCAGAATCAGGTATGTGGATACTATTGCATCCAAATTCTGAGAACTCCCTGAGCAAACTCAGGATGTTGAAACAGAGTGGAGATTGTTCAGCACGGCACTTTCTACTCCAGTTGTTGAATGGTGTGGGCGAAAGTGGTTTAGTGTGGCGCCGGGTGGCAAGAAGACCCCGTGGTTCAATCAAGTGGTCAAAGATGCCATCTGAGCAAAAACGAATGCTTACAAAGCTTGACTTGGAAATCCCTCTTGCATTTGCAAGACCTTACCCAATTACACCTCTCAAAGGCGATGACACACGACCGTGACCTCTGGCATCACGCAGTAATACAGAGTACCCAACCTCCCATGGGTACAAGCTGAAGCATATAGACAATATGCCCCCACACCCTCCCACTGCAAGGTGGTCGTGGAGGTGCCACGGCAAAAAAGCACCCAGCCCACACTGTAAAGTGGACGTGTAGGCGCCACGAAAAAGCACCCAGCACTCACTGTAAATGAGGTTGGTGTTAGGAAGGGCATCCAGCTGTAGAAATCAGTTCCTGTATGAGCAAGGCATGGTCAGCCGACCAGACACTGCCCACAACAGGACAACCCGTCTAACCCATGCTAGCGTGGAAGAACGAACGTAAAACGGTGATGATGATGATGATTTGCAGAGACAAAAAATTGCAGCAGAGGTACTAAATGTGTCCAAAGATAAGACATGGGAGGACTTTGGGGTTAAGCTGGAATCTGACTTCAAATCAGCAAATAGGAGACCATCTGCAGACTATGTAATAAGTCTTTTTCCACACCTCCTATCAAGAATGCATCTGGGGTTCTCCCCTCATTAGAGAAGTGCATTCTTATGAGGTGGAGAGAATATTTTGCTGCTCTCCTAAACTTGGTTACAACACCATCTTCTGATGTACATGAGGTGCATCTAGGAGCAATGACTAACCTCCCAGAGGTTGAGGTCACAAGAGCAATTGTGGCAAGGTTTCTGGGGAGGATGAAAAGCAATCAAGAATGAAAATTCCAACTTTCAAAAAGTGAGATAGGAGAGATTGCTCTAATTATAGAGGCAGCTCCTTGTTGATTCTTCCTGATAAAGTCTATGCTAAGTGTCTGGTAAAGAGATGAAGGATATTGTTGAGTTCAAGGTAGCTGACAAACAGTATGGTTTTCACCCTGGACACAGCACAGTTAACCAAATATTCACATTGCAGCAGGTCTTAGAGAAATTGTGGGAGTATTTCACAGACCCTGAAAGGGCATATGGCCACATTCCACAGAACTTGTTGTGGAAGGTTCTGCAGGAGTAAGGAATCAATGGACAGCTTCTTGTTGCCTTGATGTCTTTATACAAATATCTGATTATTAATGAAACCATTAAATGTGGGTGTTAGACTCTGATAAGGGGGTATATTGTCCGCTCCCCTGTTCATAATCTTCATGAACAAGATCGACATGTGCAGCCAGGTTGGAAGTGGTATCAAGACTGGTGGGTGTAGGTTCAGTTGGTTGGAATTTGTGGATTACATAGTACTACTTAACTCATCAGAAGGTGATCTCTGACATGAACTTGATTGGTTTGTTGCTGAATACTGCAAAGCAGAGTTGAAAATCAGCGCTGAAAAGACTGAGACACTCATCCTCTGAAGGACGTCTGCTCAGTGCACTCTACATGTGAGTAAAGTTCCACTGAAGCAGGTAGAGGAGTTCAAGTATCTCAGGGCTTTGTTCTCGAGGGATGGAATGCAAGAAGCTGAATTAAGGGGAAGAATTGCAAGTGCTGGTGCAGTAATGTGCCAGCTTCAGCATCCAGTCATCAGAAGAAGGGCAGTAGGTGTAAAAACCAAACTCGCTATCTTCAATTTGGTATTTGTGCTAACTCTTACCTATGATCATGAATCTTGAGCAATAACTGAAAGGATACGATCGTGGCTACAAGTGGCCAAAATGGGATTCCTCCAAAGGGTTTTTGGAGTAATGTTATTTGATAGAGTGCATAGCTCAGGGTGTCACTCCAGGTAGAGCTGCTACTCCTCTGAATCACAGGTTATTGCTTTTCATACTTATGATCAAAAGTGTTCCAGCTGTAACCATCCTGTATTTTTGTCCCATGTGTCCTTGCCTTTTTTACATGCTAGGATGTGATTTGATGGAGATTTGGCCTTTATTTTGAGCAGGTTGTATCACCTTGTTATTTTGTTTCATAGTTGGATCAGCAGAATTGTTAGAACGTTGGCGTATATGTTAGAGCTCTTGGCATTACTACAGTATATTGCATTTTCTCCCTCTTTGTTTCCTGATAACTTTCTTAATAAGGCATATACAGTAGAAACTCGGTTCATGAACACCTCACATCACAAAGAAATTGGTACACGAACGATTTTTCCAGACATAAAACATCTTGGTTGACAAACGGTGTCTTAAGTAACAAACATGCAATTCGGCAATAACAGTTGGCGACAAGCTGGGAGTATTGATGGGAAAGTGTCACTCATATTGTAGTTAATTACTATGGTGGTATCTATCTATCTTTCACACAGTCTCTTTTCAACATTTCATATGGGAAAAATAGTTTCAGTTTATGAACATTTCGGATGACGAATGGCCTTCAGGAACGAATTATGTTCATGAACTGAGTTTCCAGTGTATTAAGATAAGTTTTCGAATTTGTAGATTACAATTAGTTTGTTGAAATTAAAAACATAGCAATTTAATTTTATTTAACTGCTTTTATGATTATATATTTCTGTTCATTAACAGTTTAATTTATTGAATATTTTCAACCTCTATTTACAGTAGTCTAAACATTAACCAGAGAAATTTTTTCATCATACTTTCTCCAGTTTTCTGTTGATAAATAATATCAATCAGGATAATGTCATATATGTTATACTCGAACATGATGTGATGTAATTTCTATTAACTATTAACAGCTGGAAAAAAATAATGAATTTCATCAACATAATTGTAATCTACAACTTTGAAAATGTATCTGAAAAATTTCATTAAAAAACTTTTTTAATTAAATTTTTTTAAGAAAGTTATAAATCAATTGTAGTTATGATGAGCTCTTTATGTTCTCAGTTCAGATGCAGTTGTGGTCAACTTTGCCTTTCATCCTTCTGGTATCGATAACAAAAAAAAAGAACTAGTCAAGTTCTGGTGTCTATATTCAAATAATTGTTTCTACTTTAGGCACAAGGCCAGCAATCACCCAGTGCATTACTGGTACTTTATTTTATCGACCCCGTAAGGATGAAAGGCAAAGTCAACCTCGGCGGGATTTGAACTCAGATCGTAAAGGGACGTAACTATGCTGGAAAGCATGGCGTCCGACCCTCTACCGATACTGCCAATCCACCGTTCAAATAATGCATCTTAAATGTATATGGAATTATAATAGATGAGCCAATTTTTGTGTCAAACTAAACTAGGAGCCTTGAGGCAGTTGTTCAACATGTTAGTAATAGCTGCCAAATCTTAAATTACACACCACTGACTTATATTGATCTTAAATTACACCCTACTGCTTTATATAAGACATATTAGACAAAACAGATGGGATGGTCACTGTTAGACCTGAGGTTAATCAATGGCATAGTCAAATTTCCCTCAAATCACAATATACCATCTTAAAGCAAGAAAGACACTGGACAATGACATGATAAATGTCCAATCAGAACTGAACTGGGGCTAAATAACAAGGTTTCTTTGAATAGTTAGCTGCAACTGATAAGTGATCTTACCTCTCAACTGTTTAATACTACAGAAATCACCACCCCAGTGAAGCACCAGGCCAGTAATTCCCAACTTGGGGCACACCCCACAGGGGAGCAATTTGAAAATGATGTTAATGACAGCAAACTTCAGGTTTTACCTTATTGCTTTTACACCAAGGCAACTTTGGAACAAATTACTGTCGGAAACTCCTGTCTCAGCTCCTCCACACATGTTAATGTGCATCTGACATCACCCATACGCCAATTTGTTTAACCTTTGTAGTTGTTCATTGCTTTTTTTATATCAAAGTGGAGCATAAATATTTGAGATGTTGAGGTGGGGCATGGTGCACAAAAGGTTGGAAACCACTGCACTGGGCCTACATACACACATGTGTTTTTCTTTGGGCTGAATATTCTTGTTGGAATAGACAAAGTGGGGGTCTTAATGTCCATTCAGTAATATTAGGTAGGTGCCAGACTTAGGGAGCACAACACAATAGCTGTAGTAAGATCTGACTGAACTTGTGGCCTTGTGGCTAGTACTTTAACTTCACAACCATTGTGTCTTCAATAAAGAAAAGAAAACAAACAAAAAATTACAATGTTGATAACTATAAACAATAGTTGAGCAGGGATCCCAGCAAGCACCTGTTCATTGTTTTCTGTCTCCAGGAGTACTTTATCCAATTTATTCAACTATTATTTATAGTTATCAACTATTATTATAGTTATCTGAACTGTGGTGATGTCATTTTCAAATTTCCCAGTGCTTCATAAGTCAATTAAATTTTGTTTGTATGTGTGTGTGTGTGTCTATATCCTGTACAGTTAGTTGTTTGACAAAAAAGAGTACCAGACTTGAAAAATATGTACTGAGGTTGATGTGATCGTCTGTATCAAGACCACCCTGTCGCCACCCCCTCTTCAGCAGAGAAAAGAAAGCAGTTTTCCTATGTCTGGTGGCTTTGGTAAAAGAGGTTTTGTGGTGGACAAGACTGTGAGGTCTGAAAATAGACACATTCTTCAAATTTCACCTGCAAAGGATGGTGTAGACCAGGCATGGACAACCTTTTTCGAGAAGCAGCCCGCATGAGATATGGCTCATCAACAGGTGGGCTGCAAGCACTAATTGACATTTGTGCCCACATTAAAAAGAAGGGCGGGTAATTCAGGTTGTTTTGATTTGTTTCTTCAGAATTGGTACACATTGTTTCCCTCGATCGTAAAAATGATAGAAATATAAATTACAACTGAAAAGTTGGGTTAAAAAAATCAGAAAATCTCACTTAGGTGACTTAGGCGAGTCATTCAGGAAGCTTTGCAGGCCGCATGCGGCTCGCAGGCTGCAGGTTGCCCATGACTGGTGTAGACAGAGAGGCAGGTGCTCTCCCCCAGTAAATTTATCAGAAGGTGGATGAAAGTAGCAAAAATTGCAAGAGTGAATGAGTCTGCTCTCAGTGTGTACCTGACAGTTGAGAGAGTGTATTCATCCTTGTTAGTCAGTGATTGTTGATCTGTAGTGTTCCCTGACTGCTCATATATTACATGGTTACTCAGTTCTTTGGGTACATTTGCATGAATTTAGTAAAAGACGCATAAGTAATAAAAGAAGAGCTTTGTTTGAGAAAAAAATTGGTATAATCCATCGATAGTATTAATGACTATATTAATGATATCGATAGTATTAATGACAATACAAGCATGCCCAAATTAGATGACATTTATCTATTTGGGACATTGTACTAGTTATGGCAAACTTCGTAGATTTTACAGTACTATAGAAGTGTTGACTTCCCTCTCTTATATGCCCCATAGCAGTCCAATGGATTCAGGTCTGGAGAGTTAGGAGGCTGTATGGTTGGAGTAACGTGATTGTGGAGATTGTAATTCATCCATTCTTGGATCGTCTTGGCCTTATGAGATGCTGCAGTCTTGTTGGTTGATGTATGGTCTTCTTTTGCTCACTCTCTCTATCCAAGGACTCACAATCCTCTCCAACACCTTCTTAAAGTGAGCAGCATTGACCCATAAGCCCCGAGGAAAGGAAGAGGCACAGCATCTCCCTTGTTGTTCATAACTGTCAGAACCATTACTGTTTCTTGAAATTTTGTGTACATGATCGTTGGAACATCTTTAGAGTCTCTGCATAACCATCTGTCATTATTTTGGTTGACTTTTTTGTCATGATAAAAGATGTTCTCATCAGAGAAAAACCAACTCATTCCAGCCTCTTGGTGTTTCAACTTGCTTGACAAGTGCTTTGTGTGGATTAGATGGTTATCTTTTGTTTTCTCTGCATCACATATGACTTGTATCAAAGCTCCTTATGCACAGTTCTTCTGATAGTGTGCTTTGAAACCTTGAGCTCCTTAACCATTTAGAATTTAAACCAGCCATATCTGGCCAGAATTATCTCAATTCTTTCTGTTCAAACCAGTCGTAACTGGCCACTCATATTGATGTTAAAGTATTGTTCTCAAAATAAATAACATCAAATTCTCGTTGATACGATATTATATAAAATAAAGCCTTTACTACAAAAATGCAATAGTATATATATATAGAGAGTAATGTAAATGCTAACTGGTTAACAACGGTGCTATTTGACTTTCTGAGCTTCTTATCGATAATTTTCTGCACATGTCAAATAAATTTGGGTGTTCCGATGGTATTAGGACTCTTAGCATGCGTTTATGTTTGGCTACTGCTGTAGAATCCCTATCAGCAGCTTCCAGCTTTTTGTGAACTTTGACAACAAATGACCATGCAATTTTCAGGAAGCGTGCAATCTCTAAATCACTATGCTCTGCCTTTAAAGTAATGATTACAGCGTGCTTTTTAATTTGCTGGATTAGTTTGATGTCTCTTGTTAGTTATCTGAAAAGAAATGATAATCAGAACAAGTTAAAAAAAGTTGGAGTTATTAAAAAATGTGTCTGCAAAGAATTGAGAAATCCTCTATATTTACCTAGATGGTATATTTGTTACTCAATTTTTTCCTCGTTTCTATATAAACTCCCACCATGTTGTAATATGTCTTTATAATGCCTCCTTCATCTGATGTCCTTGTGGCAAATAAAAGAAATGTTATTCAGAATCATTAGAGTGTCAGACAGTGTTTTGAGGCATTATTTATGTTCACTATTTATGAGTCCAAATCCTGCTGAAGTCAACTTTGCCTTTCATCCTTTTGTGGTCGATAAAATAAAGTACCAGTAAAGTACTAGTGCCAGTATAACTGACTTTCTCCTATCCACAAATTGCAGGCCATGTGTCTAAATTAGAAACTTATTTCTATCATTATCGACTCCCCCCCCCCCTCCCTCTGCTACCACCACCACCTCCACCTGATTTTCATCTCCATCCATGAAACATTCCATATCACTACTACCACCCAAATCACATTCTCATTAGTATGTAGGTTCTTCATTTTTCCATTCTTCATCTAAACCAGAGGTTCTCAAACTCCCCACCCCTCCCACGGCCACATAATACCCTCAGCACCCTATTTCCAGAGAGACCTGTCTACACACAAATTGTAAATAATATAAATAAAATCGTTAATTTATATATCTATAATAAATAATATAATATATACTATGTATAAATAATTATTATATCTTTTTTTCTTTTCTATATATATATATATATTTATATATATATATATATAGGAACGAGTAGGACCCCGTCGGCTGAGCTCAAGCCGTTTCGATGGCTAATTCTGGACCTACTCGTTCCTATTAGCCACTATACTACCCTAAGTATTGAGTACTTTGGTGCGTTATGGTCCATCTGGTTCCTTACCACATTTCCTTCGTTATATATATATATATCATTTGATATTTGATATACTATTATTTCATCTCTACCACCCCCTTAGGTCCCAGTGCCCCCCTGGACCTTCTCAATGTCCCCCAGTGTGGCGGTAGCACCCACTTTGAGAACCCCTGATCTAAACCCAAATGACCAGTTGACATTGTCTTTTATTTTATTTTTATTTTTTTTATTTTGTTTATTTGATTATATTAATTTACTAATCCTGATTCCTAAAATTCTGCTTCTTTCTACAATAGTCTAACAGTTTTTATTCACTTTTATATTTTTATTTTATCCTTTTATCTATCTTCTATTCAATTCTTCATGTTATAATTTTCTTTATTTAATACTTATTTATTTTTATTTTTTATATTTTTTCATTCTTGTCTTATTTTTCCAGAGTAATGACCAGTTGTTATTCCTCCTTCATTTTTACAAGCCACACATTCCCTTTATACCTCCCCCCCTCTTCTCTTTTTCCTCCTTTTCCTTTCTCTCTATCTCTATTACTATTTCTACCAAGCCGGAAGACAACTTCAATTCCTCCTCCTCAACCTACATATCTCACTCACTGTGGGCTGGGGGGTCTATATATTCTATATATGCTTAGTAAAAAGATGTCTCTTCACCCACTGAAAAATTAGTATATATATATACTAATAATAAATGAGGTCGTGTAGGTGTCACGAAAAAAAAACACACAGTCCACGCTGTAATGTGGCGTGGCCGTGTAGGTAACACGGTAAAAACCTCCCAGTCCACACTGTAAACGTGGTTGGTGTTAGGTAGGGCATCCAGCCGTAAAAAACCCGCCAAACAGTCCTATGTGAGCAAGACAACCAATCTTGCCACAAGTGGGAAAACTCCCGTCCAGACCCATGCTAGCGTGGAAGATGGACGTTAAACAATGATGATGATGATGAATATTATTCAAAATATTAATAAATGAGAAATCTTATAACCAAAGTATATATTTTATTATACATATTTCAAAGGTACAATGGTGTTTCAGAACGTTTTCATCAGATAAAATATATAAGAGATTGGATATGCGACATACCGCTAAGGTCTTGAATTTTCAATATATAAATATATTATGTTGGCACCACAAAACATCCAGCCCAGATTGTAAAGTGGTTGTGTAGGAGACACGTAAAAAAGTGCCCAGCACACACTGTAAATATGGTTGGTGTTAGGAAAGGCATCCAACCGTTGAAAACCAGCCAGAAACAGTCCTGTATGAGCGAGACACGGTCACCCGAGCGAACTTGCCTCTAATGGGACAAACCTGTCTAACCCATGCTAGCATGGAAAATAGATGTTAAACGATGATAATGATATATATATACTGCACTATAGATTTTTAACCAGCACTGTATGTATATGTACAGTATCTTTGTGGACAGAAAATGAGGGAAAAGGCAGACTAGTTTTAATCTTATGTTGGAATTTCAACAGTGACCAAGTCTTCTTATTAACTGTCTCTAAACACACTAACTATATAAACTCACCATTACTTGTGTCCTAATCCTTTTGATATCAAACTGTTCCTGGTTTTATGATGCAAAACCTTTCCATGATTTGATGTAACAATCTTTGTGCTCCATACACCTAGTAATGATATATCCTAAATCCTCTCAATTCTTTATCATTTTCAAAATTATATAAAAATCATAGGCAGTGTCTTTCATTAGAAATATAGTAATTAAAGGAAGTAAACTGTATCTACCAATTTCCATGTTGGCATGAGACAGTGTTTTTTGGCTGAATGATCATCCTGACACCAATACTTTTAATCGTCCCTAATCATACATATAGAAATATACACACTACCATACATATACAGATACACATATACTATACTTATAGAAATACACAGACACATATTCTATCATGCAAATACACAAATGCATACAGTATTATATGTATACAGGGTTTTTCCCAAAAGTAAGAGAACTGGTGTTTTATTTAAATGTATTTTAGATTTACATGAAATTATAAGTTATCTCCTTCAAAATACGACCCTGGGGTAGTCACAGAGTGGTTACCACAATTTTTTCCATTGATCGTAGCAGTATTAGAAGTAATTTTCTGTGAGTATCCTTAGCTCATCAGTTACAATTTATTTCCGCAGTTCCAAAATGATGACACTTCAATTTCAACTTAGGGAAGAAGTAGAAATCACACAGAGCTAGATCTGGGCTATAGGGACACTGTGGAAGAGTGGGAATGTTTTTCTTCACCAGAAATTCTCTAACTGAAACTGTATCATCTGTTACCTGTCCTTTGGAGAACATCAGTGACATGGAGAGGGGAGACTGGTATACATGGGTGATGCTGGTCTTCCACAAAAAACACCATCCTCAGGCTTGTGTCTTGGAAGGGAACTTTCAAGGTGTAAAACCCATGGTCAGTTGTGAGCGAAGGGTGTCTTTTATATATTTCTGTATGTGGATGCAGGTATGGCTGAGTGGTTAAGAGGTTTCTTCACAGTCATGAAATCCTGAGTTCAATCACACTGCATGGCATCTTAAATCTTATATCATAGCCTTGGGTTGACCCAAGCCTTGTGAGTGAAATTAGGTAGAGGAGAAACTGTATAGAAGTCTATCAGATGGATTATACTTGTAATTCAATAGTCTAGCTTTATTACATTGTTTCATGCTGTTTTGGCTTGGTTATTGCATCATGGTTAGACATGTCTGTTACATACTCAACCATTTGCATGCTAATTCAAGAGTTGGACTTTCATTTGATTGAACAACTGATCGCTCATTCTTGAAACAACTAAGAATCATCATTTCTATGTGTATGATAATGTGTGTGTGTGTGTGTGTGTGTTGGTATGTCATTGTGTATGTTTTTTTATGTCTATATGTATGATATTCTGTGTGTGTATTTCTATAGGTGTGATATGTGTTTGTATATTTTATGTGTATGATATGCATGTATTTGTATTTCTGTATATATGATATTGTGGGGTTGTGTCTGTATTTCTAATTGTATAATATTATGTGTCTTTGCATGTATTTTTATATGTGTGAACTTGTATGAGATATTGTGTATTCCTGTATATATGAGATATTATACGGCAGTACTCGGCGAATATTAATGAAGAAAATAAGATTTCAGCTTTATAATTACAAAGTATCATATCTGATAACTAGTTATTTAATGTTATCTTACTAACAAATAAAACAAAAAATTAATACCATCAAAATTATTAATCAATGCCCCCCCCCCCATATACACACACACACACTCTTTAAAGAGATTACATTGCAATAAATTTATAAAGATTACTTGTAAAATTTTGAAATTAACTTTTATAAGATCTCTCTTGGTCTAATACTATATAATCATTATTTTTTGTTTCTTTGTGCGTATTTTTATATGTGAAGTTTGTGAGTGTGGTAAACCCCTTTAATACCAATCTGCCTGAAACTGCCCATTTTAATGTATTCATATTTCTATTACAATTTTCCATTATAATTTTATATAAAAATAATTTAAGTAATGTTTTAAACAGCAGCTGAATAATGAAAAAGTTAGTTATATTATTCAATTCCTCTAAATTTTCAATTATTTTCAAAATAAATTGAAACACAGGCAGTATCACTCTTTAAAAAATTGGTAATAAAAGGGTTAAGGTTGTATCATCATTATCAATCATTTGTTCAGAAGTAATGTTGCTTTGTGATTAGGGCATTGGACTGAGGATCATAAGGTCATGGATTCGATTCCTGAACTGGGTAGCACACTATGTTGTTCATTTCAAGTTGTTTTTCATGATAGGATTGTGGACCCTATCATTAAAACACCCAATAAACCTCCTGCGAGATATAACCTTGTAGAAGATCAGCTAAGCCTGCATAGGTGTGAGCTGTAAATTTCATTTGTTAGGTTGAATACCATGGATTGCTCTAATGTTGACCATGGTTAACTATGTGTGTGTACATTGTGGTGCTTTTATCTCTTCCATAGTGACTGGTTGGTCACTATGAAATTTGAAATTGGAATACAAAGGGCCGCAACAAATATCACAAGGTATTCTCCCCAGCACTCTGATGATTCTGCTAGTCTATTTTCTTAGACTGTTACTTCATTTATCAACCCCAAAAGGATGAAAGGCAAAGTAGACCAGTGTGGCATTTGAATCAAAACCTAAAGAGCTGGAACATAAACAGTGCTCTAACACTTTAGCCAATGCAATGCTTTTTGTATACTAGAGGGAAAAGAAGGATATTATGTTGGGAGACTGTTCATTCAAATTCTAAAACTTGTTCTGCAGACATATCACTTTCTTTGTCACTGTCTCTGCTTTGATTGAAATAAATCTTTTCATCTCTTAGACAAAGGGACATTCTTGAAACATGAGATTCCTTTTCTCCCCATAGCATACAAACTAATCCAAGCTCATGTGCTTCATTATAATATTTATTTTTTCATTTGACACATAATTGTTTTGTTATAGTTTCACAATTATATTTCCGTATGAGCATTTTAAAATTAACATGCTTTATTTAATTGAACTAGGGTTGTTGGGTGCTAGTGGTTTGGTATCAAGAGATTTAAGTAGCCTCAAATCTCCATTTTAATACTAATACACCGTTTGACCTGATTGTGTTTTAACTCCTGCCATGCAGTTTTAAAATTGAGTGATACTTAGAGAGTATTGGATTCCTTTTGATACCAAACTGTCTGAAAACACTTTAGATTTATACAAAACTGCCCGTTTTAAAATGATAATCTTTATACGAAAACCTTCCATTATAATTATCTTTTAGGGTGGTGGATTGGCAGTATCGGAGAGTGTCAGACACCATGCTTTGCAGCATAATAGCCATTTACGTTCTGAGTTCAAATGCCACCGAGGTTAGCTTTGCCTTTCATCCTTACGGGGTCGATTAAATAAAGCACCAGTAATGCACTGGGGTTAATTGCTGGCCTTGTGCCAAATTTAGAAACAATTATAATTATCTTTTAGAAATGTTTATTAAGTAATATTCTAAATATCAGCTTACTAATGAAAACCTTAGTTATTTTCTTAAATTCTCCAAATTGTTTATTTTCAAAATTAAATGAAACATACAGGCAGTGTATTTCTTTAGAAATATGGTAATGATATGGTAATATACCATAATGATTTAGCAAAAAAATATCTAAAAAACATGTTTGTTAATTGAAATGTTTATAGTGTCATTACTACTGGACAGATCGTTGTGAAAATTTGCTGTCATAGAGTATTCTTTTCACGGTTGTCATGCTAATGTGGTTGCTTGCAGTACATTACATATTCTTTTCAAGAA
Organism: Eledone cirrhosa; assembly: GCA_964016885.1. Classification (NCBI taxonomy): domain Eukaryota; kingdom Metazoa; phylum Mollusca; class Cephalopoda; order Octopoda; family Eledonidae; genus Eledone; species Eledone cirrhosa. The sequence goes on from OZ024740.1 coordinate 286,546,648, forward strand.
TGTATTGCTAATATTGGCATTGTTGTTCTTTTTTTTTTGTTTCTTTTTATTGCACTGTTGATAGAATACCATCAGCATGGTATTCTTTACTACGCCTACAAACATCATCACTATCAACATAGGTACTTTGAATTGCTGTTTAGATAGTGTCACTTTTATAAAAAATGATGTCACTTCTCTTAAGCTCTGATCATTTTCAACTAAATCCCTAAAATAAATTAAAAAGCTTAAAGAGAAATCTCCAGTTTTATCAACTCTATGTAGACATAAAAGAAATGAACATACACACACACACACACAATAATGCATATAGAAATACAGACACACGCACAATATTAATTATGTAGAAATGTAAACAGAGATATACAATATCATATATCCAATCACGTTGGTCAATATGTCTGCTTAGCTCTTATATAAAGTCTGTCACCCTCTCTCCTTCCATTTCTCTTTCTTCCATTATCTAATAGTCCTTGCTCTTTCCCTCCTTTTCTTCACATTTATGGCATTTATAGTCCTTTCTTCTACTTTCCTATACAGCCAAATCTACCCTTGTTTAACCTTTCCCTTTTGTTTTTTCATTGTTTAATTTTTTAATTATTTTTTTTTTTATATTTCCATCGTTGTGTTTTGAAAATATTCAAGAATTTGGAAGGAAATTGTAATATAACTAACCTTTTCATTAAATTGTTTTATTTTAGCATCTATATTAATAAATGGCTTTTTTATGATAGGAAGTTTTAATTTAAATATAGACATTTTAAAAGGAGAGATTTTATGTCATAAAGGGTTAATCAGGTCTGACCTAAAGTTATACAATTACTGCAACATTAGGCATACAAAAACAGACCCATCAGTTGTAAAAAAGAAAGTAACACACCCAGATTGACACACTATTGATAAACTATTACACATTTGAGTAGACATTATAGCCTTTCACTTGATAGAACTGTGTATGGAATAATGTATCTGTAGTTTTTACTTAGCCATTCAACCAACTACTTATATATCATATCTGTGAATCACACCTAGCTGTTCCATTGACTGCCTACGAAGTTGACCTGTTGCTCACTCTTGGTTATTCAGCTGATTGTTCAATTGACTACTTATACATTACAATAAAATACATTCAGTACCCTCTTACATTTTGGCTGTGTTGAGGAATTGACTGTATCTCTACTGTTTGTAAAGAGGTTGACAATTGCATAAGGATAGTATAGAGCAGAGAAGACTCTTCAGTCTTGCCAAATACATGACAACTTCTCTAGTGCTGGTGCCATGCTAAAATGCACCAGTGCACTTTGTAAAGTGGTTGGTGTTAGGAAAAGCATCCAGTTGTAGAAATCACTGCAAAATATGGAATGTATGAGCAAGACTTGGTTCTCTGATGCCCCTAGTCTTGGATCATAATACCCCATCCAACTCACACCATCATGTAAAATGGATATAAAATGATGATGATAGAAATACATGTATGCACAGATACGCACAATACCTTACTCACACACATGTAAAAAACACACGATCATACATATAGAATTACACACACACATAGAGAGAAACAAGATCATACATATAGAATTACAGAGAGAGAAACACAAGATCATATATATAGAAATACACACACATAGAGAAACACAAAATTATACATATAGAAATACACACACATACACAGAAACATGAGATCATACATATAGAAATACACACACAGAAACACAAGATTATACATATAGAAATACACACACATACACACAGAAACACAAGATTATACATATAGAAATACACACACATACACACATAGAGAAACACAAGATCATACATATAGAAATGCACACACACAAGATCATATATATATATATAAATATACACACACATTCACACAGAAACACGAGATCATACATATAGAAATACACACACACACACAGCAACACAAGAGCATTCATATAGAAATACACACACACACTCAGCAACACAAGATCATACATATAGAAATACACACACACAAGATCATATATATATAGAAACACACATACACACAAAAACACAAGATCATACATATAGAAATACACATACACAATATGATACATATAGAAATACACATACACAATATGATACATATAGAAATATATCACACAGAAATTCACAAACATGTATACAATATGACACTTATTGAAGTATGCACACAGTACCATACAATGATGATGATTACTATATGATATTATTTTTGAGGATAATAAACTGCTGTACTAGGTGCTTTTTAGTACCTTGTTTACTGTTTCTTAGAATAATGTTTCTCAAAGTAGGTTCCATGAAGAAATTCTGAGGCTTCGTGAGATAAGGTATCTTTTAATAAAATTTGATAAATTTTATTATAAATGTACACATTAAACTTCATATATTTTCCATCTGCCATTTTCACCCACAAGGCTATATAGTAGAATACTCTTGTCCAAGGTTTCATGTGGTTGCAAAGTGAATGTATTAACTACATAACCATGCCAGTACCTTAGGAGCAATGCAATTTTCATAACCACAAGGTTGTAGAAGATTACATTTCTTTATAGATAATCACAAGTCATTACAGCTATTTACAAAAATGATGCTTTATATTGCTGAAAACTTACTTTTATCTTGAATAGAATTAAAAATATTTTGATATATGGACATTTTCAGTTTGAAATCCTGATACACTAAATCGTTTATTTACCAAACGTGCCTTTACAGTGTTTTAACTCTTTCGTTAACATATTTCTAATGAAAAACACTGCCTGTGATTTTCAAATAACTTTGAAAATAATCAAGAAATGGGAGAGATTCTCTAATATAAGTAACTTATTTATTAGTAAGCTAGTGTTTGGAACATAACTTAAATGTTTTTACAGAAAATTAACATGAAAGGTTTTTAAATATGTATAAACACTTGTACTATAGAACTGGGGGCGTTTTGAGTGGGTTGGTATCAAAAGTCACAGTCACTGTCCCTACATAGATTGGTTTACACTCAAGTTCTTTATGTATATCATCACTTTTACGTCCGTTTTTCCATGATTAGTATAGGTTGGTCAGGTCCTTTTCAGTGCAGTATTTCTCCACTCGCCATATTCCTTTGTCATCTCCTCTGTGAGCCTCAGTGATTTGAGATCAGTTCCCACCACTCTGCCCAAGTCTTTCTTGGTCTACCTCTACTATGGCTTCCATCCAGTGGGATTTCTTGGCACTTCTTCATCTAGAAATCATCATCCATACGCATCACATGTCCATACCAATGCAGTCTTCTCTCTTGCATACCACTTCAGATTCCACTTAAACCCAGTTTCTCTCTCAGTTCATCCAAGCTGTGCTTTTCTCTCATATTTACATTCCACATCCATTGAAACATGGCTACTTCATTTCTCTCCAGTCTATGCATGTCCTCTGCAGTCATGTCCATGTTTCACTGCCATGCAACATCACACTTTGCACCCAGGCATCATACAGTCATCCTTTTGTACTCTTTCAATCTTTTCTATATTTCGTCTGCCTGTCATCCACCTTGTGGATTGTCTCTGTCGAACACTGTTCACTGGTCTCTGTCCTCTGAGGCATTTTTGCCCATCACTGTCTTTGACAGCATTTGGCTGTTTTAACGGTTGTTCTAGTGATGAGTTTTCTCATTTTTTTATGTATATATAGTGTGTGTATGTGTGTGTGTGTGTGTCTAATATCCATTGTTGGTATGAATATTATATATCTTAATGATCCTACTTGAACTAACTCATCTCCAGTTGTAAACATTCCCATCACCATTCTGAAATCTCCAACACCATAGCCAAACAAAACATACTAATCTGTTTTTTCCATTGTAGGAATATTATTTATGCTATTGTTAAAACTACTAAATCATTCACCAAGTTTTCTATCCTGTTTAGTGATGACCCCCCCCCCCCCCCGGACTCATTCACCAAAATGTCTGCCAATAAAAGCGATTATCATCTTTATTTGTTATTAATGTACACTAGTTGTATTGTATTGAACATTCACCATTACTTAGCGCTACTTTGCCTTATATCATAGCACATAAATAGTATGAGATGAAAATTTTATGACGCTAAAAATTACTGAAGCTTTTAATAGTAGTAGTTTGTAGTCACTTGGATTGAAAAAAAATTACATTAAATAAATAGGTTTAACACATTACATTAATGTCATGGTGTTGAGCAATATTTGTTTACTTAAAATTTATGTTCAAATTCTGTGTGCATGTGTATGGGTGTGTCCAGAAGAATATGAAGCTTCTTCATTATCAAATGAAGTAATGTTACCACTGGGCAGCTAAACCGTTTGTCATAAGTTTGTAATATGTATGACTTTCTACCAAAATTTTAAAATTATGCCCCCATTTATACAAACTTAGAAAAATAGATACAAGTACACTCATATACCTTGTACATAGAATAGACTTCCCCAGATATATAGCAAATATCTGTTGTACAGGGTTTCCATTGTGGAGTAAGTTTACTCCTGGAGGATAAATTTGCTAATTTAAGATTTGTAAATATATATATTTTTCAAATTAAAGGTGTTAAGAAGATTTGAAGTAGGCTTATTTTGAGTGAAAAGCCAGAACAAAAGTCTCATTCATTGATTGATGTGTGCATATTGATTAACTGCAACAGCTTAGTTGAAAGTGAGGAGGAGGCACTTTTGGTAGGCGTTGGTTGATGTGTATTGTGTTGTGTTTCTTGGATGAGGCTGGAGAATTCAGAGACCACCCCCATACAGCACAAACTCTAGCTATGACCCCTAACTGACAGAATTTGGGCCTAATACTGGTATTAGTTTATTAATAGATGTTCATAAGTAAGAGAAGTAACATTTGTTTTGTGCTCTTATTGTTATTTAAACCTAAAATAATAATGTTAAAAACACTATCTAAAAATTGCCCCTTTGTCAGTTGCTATATTGTGGTAAAGGTGTAAACTCAAATTATTTAACAAAACAGGGTCAGGGGAAAATTTACTTTCAACATGTTACCATAGGGTGCACAGGATTAGGAATCTCTGCTGTAGTGGATTATAAACACTTAACTCAAGAACTAGTAAGTCTGAAATCTTAACTCTTTCCTGACTGTATCTCTAATGAAATACATTCTGTTGTAATTAATTAATAATAAATTTTGAAAGATTTACTAAAATTATAAATTATTTCATAACTCAGCATATGATATAAATTATTTCATAACTCAGCATATGATATTTATGTGAAATAATTGTTTCTACTTTAGGCACAAGGCCAGCAATCACCCAGTGCATTACTGGTACTTTATTTTATCGACCCCGTAAGGATGAAAGGCAAAGTCAACCTCGGCGGGATTTGAACTCATTTATTTGAAATTTATGTGAAATAATGTTGGAAAATTTGAATTTAAATGGGTGTTTTTTATTTTTATTTTTATAACCAGAGCTGATTGTAGGTGGGTCAGTATCAAGAGGGTTAGAAACTGGGTCTTTTGTTGGCTGCATATCTACACTATATGCTGTTAGTTCCACTATGTTATGATTCAAGAAAATGGTCAGTATCACCTTTACATTGTGGATGAGCACCATCAATCAGAAATCCAAAACATTCTCATCTCTAGTTGGGTGTAGTACCATTTGTTCCATGAACAGTCTGTTTGTAAGATCCAGCAGGGAGGATTCTGTCTGTCTTTGTTCATGTGCTGTCATTCCTGAGAGGAGCTGGCCTTCGAACCATTTGACTTTGGGGAGGTTATGGTCTCCCAGCAGTAGTGTTGAGATTGTGATCTAGTTTGATTAGTTCTTCTTCCATCATTTTGAGGCTACCTTGAAACTTGTCCTCATGACTAGGAGCATCTGGTGACTGATGTGTTATACACATTACCATTTAGAATTGCTTTGTGTGTACTATTAGTGTGTCACAGACTGAGATTGAATGTGACAACAGTATTAAGGATGGGGCATCTTGATGGATGTACAAAGCAACTTCACCATGAGTTCTTTCCCTCCTGTCAGTATGAAATACAACATACATGTATTTCTACATTTGCTAAGCTAGCTGCCAGGTGCATTTCAGTTAGTGCCATACATATTGCTTGAATTCTTGTGTGAATTCTAGGTTTCTCAGCTAGGGGTTTTTATTCATGTTGGTAAGTTTTACCAGGACCCTGATATTTAGCAGTAGCACTGGTGTGACCTTTCGGGTGTCAGTGGTGACCTCCATGGGTCTTTTATTTGTAGTGGTCATGAATGTTGGTATGAATGACTTTAGTTTTGTATCTGATGTAAAGTCAATTGAGTGATAGAAGTTTGATTTTTCGTAGCAGCCACTAGCAACGTTTTTCCATCTCTGCAGGCCTTTGCCCAATTTTTATAAGCTATTTTATAGCAATGGACTGTGGTTACAGTTGTTTTCTGCATCTGAGCTTCCTACATCTTCTTATAGGTTTATTTCTTTGGCACTTGGTGAGTTCGAAGTTTTGAGATTCTCACATGACGCTTGTTTATATTTTCAAAAGCTGATTGATTCATCTCCTTATTCATATATATATGTGTGTGTGTGTGTTTGTAGAAAATATCAATAGATATGAAAAAAGAAAAACAAAAAGTGCTCAATAAGGGAAGAGAGCTGATATATTATTTATACACAAGACAAAAGTGATATCTGGGGTTTCATGGCCAAATATTGATCATATTGTAAGAGGGATCAAAATTGTGACCTAATCTTCAGGTGCTGAGACGAGTTTTGAATATTCCGTTAAAAGTATAGCATGCTAAAATGCTAGTTTACAAAAAAATGTATCATAACAAAGGGAAATAACTCAAAGATGTAAATTTGAAATAGCAAAGTAGTTGTACACATGTTAATATTCATGAGCTATAGCAGATGTATGGTGTTATGTGGTGGTATGTAATATAAAGTAGAATAGTATAGAAGGTGTACTGTATTATGTAAGTGTGGAAAAAGGGAAAAAGAAAAGATATTAAGAAAGTATATAAATCAAATGAAGGTGGTTGAAAATCAGGTGAATTAGTTGAGTATTTCCACTTAGCAAGGAGTTGGCTTTTGAGATGGAGGCATACTCTAAAAATTAACTATAAAGTAGAGACAACATCTCTTTGTACCATTGGTGTAAGGCCTGGATCTTTCAAGTACCTTCCAAGTAATCTTATGTAGAACTCCTTTCTCCTTTAATTACCAGACTTTTTTTGCCAGGGCCATGCTGGTTCTCATATCTAGATTTCTAAAGGAATGGAGATATGAGTAAAATTGTTGTTTGAAATGATTTTGCACCATACTGATGTATATTTTGCTAACTTCAGAATATTCTGTGGTGTTGTATGTATGCTCTGCCACACACATTGGATTTGATATTATATTTCTGTTGAAAAGGGAACTTCTCTTTAATCCTACAAGAGCAGTAATTTTTGATCTCATAGACAGGCCACATGAATAGGATATCTTGACAGAATTGTGATTGAATATTTTACTGTATCTCTGTTGTGGGGAGAAATATCTATCTATTAAATCTAAAAACTTTGTATCTACATTAGTCTTTACTTTAAGGGAAAATGGGGATGTGAACCAGATAATTCTTCTTTTTCTGTGAGCATTTTTAGTATGGTTGGGTTGGTATTGATTGGGTGTGTGTTTAATTTTGTCCTTAAAACCACTACCTAGGAGGGTTTGATTATAAAAACCTCCCACCTACAACTAATATTAAAAACTAAGTTTTTAAAAACTTCAGGGTAGTGGCATGAGGCTTTATTAATATATTTCAATTTTTCGTTAGGCTTATGGTATGGTTTATACAAAGCTGTGGTTAGGTCTAAGTTTACATCAAGGAAATTTGCGTAAGTAAGGTTCGTATCAATCATAATTTTAAGTCCTAGTGCACAAAAGGTGTCAATTAAATTTTTACGGAATCTGTCTTGAGTGTATCCGTTAAAATCATGTGAAAACAAAAGACCATCATCTCAGCTATAAGGACCAGATCATCTGCATAGAGAAGTTCCCATGGGCAGCCTAGAGAATTACATGGCTTGCACTGCTCTCACCAGCCATTCTTCTGCACTTAATTTCCTTAAGGACCACCAGATAATTGATGAAGGTACTCTGTCAGAGGCCTGTTCTAAATCAACGAAAGTTAGGTATAGTGCCTTATTTTTTACTTGGATTTTTTCCTGTAATTACCTCACTAAAAAGGGGGCATCTGTAGTACTTTTCCCAGGCATGAAACCAAACTGCATCTTGACTGATTTGACTCTTTCCTTAAATAGCTGTGTTATAACTCTTTCTGTCACTTTCAAAACTTGGTCCTTTAGTTTTATTCCTCTATAGTTGCTCCTTTCTAAAACATCACCTTTACACTTGTAGCAATTTATGATTGTACTGCTGCACTAGTCATTGGGTATGACACTGTCCTGTATTACCAGATTGACTATGTGGGTTACTAGTTTTTGTCCTGCAGCTTTATAATTTTTCATCTCTTCGATTGCTTTTTTAACCCTATAACTGCTGACGAAGAAGGGTTTCTCCCTGCGTACGAAAGGCCGGTTGTATGATGCCTGTGTGAGGAGCACGATGCTGCATGGTAGTGAGACATAGGCAACTGCAGAGGATATGCAACGGCTGGAGAGAAATGAGGCAAGCATGCTCCGTTGGATGTGCAGTGTAAATGTGCATGAACGTCCCAGCATAAATGTGTTGAGAGAGAAACTGTGTCTGAGAGGGATAGAATGTAGTGTACGGGAGAGGAGACTGAGGTGGTATGGACATGTGATGCGCATGGAGGATGACCGATGGGTGAAGAAATGCCAGGAAATGCCAGTTGAAGGAAGACGTGGTAGAGGTAGACCACGAAAAACATGGGCGGAGGTGGTGAGAACAGACCTCAGATCATGGAAGCTCACGGTGGAGATGACGAAGGACCGTGACGAGTGGAGAGATGCTGTGCTGAATAAGACCCGTCCCACCCTTGCAAGCAGGGAAAAGCGGACGTAAAATGATGATGATGATGATGATGATGAACTGTCACCTTCAATGGCTGGTCCTTTTTTTTGAGCATCAGTGGTGCTAAATACATTAGTGTCATTTCTAACACACTTTTCCTCAACAACATCATCATTTACACTGATACACTGCCTTGCAAAGCAGAACACTTTGTGTCTCTTATCCTCATGTCTCGGCACATTGGCAAACTTTCTTTCTTCAGCCTCTCTCTGAGCTGTGTCCTCTAACTTCTCTTTTAGCTACCTGGTACTGGTCTCTGCTACCCTATTCCATGCCTTTCTCTTGGTTTTAGTGACTCTGTCCACTAAGCTATTCCACCACCAGGTCAACCTCTGTCTGGTTGGTGCTCTACTCCAGCCACAAGTCTTGTCAGTTGTTCGCAAAAGGTTGTCACAAGAATTTCCAGTTGTCCTCTATGCCATATGTATCCAGCTTGTCACCTCTCCCATCAAATGCATCCCATAGGGCCTTTCTAAACCTATATTTAACCAAAAAGCTCTTTAGTTTCCAAACCCTCCATCTCCGTATTTTCCTGTGTATCTTGTTCTGTCTAATGCCTATTTTGATGTCACTAATAACTAACTTGTGTTGGGGGGTGCATTCTTCCACAGGGATGGCCTTAGTATTTATTACAGTCTGTTAATCTCATCTTGCAAGTAATCAATTTGACTATTGTGTTCGCCTGCTTGATATGAGATCAAGTGGCTGGCTGGTTTCCTGAAATTTGTGTTACAAATGGTGAGTTCATGTGCGTCACAGAATTCCCTATTCATTTCTTGAGTCATAACCATAACCACTGTGAACTCTACTGAATCTGTCCTGGTACTGCCCCACTTGTCCGTTGAAGTCGCCTGCCAGGATGATGAGGTCACCTTTATCGGTACCTGAAGTCATCTGGAAAAGTTCTTCATAGAACCTGTCTTTTTGTTCTTTACTCAGTCCTACCTTCGAGGCATAGGCAGATGTAATTGTCCCCATTTTATTTCCTACTGCTATCCTAAACTTGATAACTCTGTCGCTTACTCTAACTACTTCTATTACTTTATCTATCCATCTCTCAGCTCGTAAGATGCCTACACCTCCTACCGCAATGCCAGTTCCTATTCAGTAAAGCTTTTATCTATGCTGTTTGCCTGTCAGTAGTTTTACTGAGGCACCCCTCCATCTCACCACCTCTACATAGCATATATCCACTTCTCTCCTCTTTAACAGTTCCTTAATTTCACCCGATTGAGGGTGGCAGTCCTGAGTTTTGTACCTTGCCAGTTGTTCTATATATATATATATATATATATATCATCATCATCATCATCATCAACGTTTAACGTCCGTGTTCCACGCTTGCATGGGTTTGGACGGGGGTAGTCCCACTTGAAGCAAGAGTGATTGTCTTGCTCGCATAGGACTGTCTGGCAGGTTTTCTACAGTTGGATGCCCTTCCTAACACCAACCACATTTACAGTGTGGGTCTGGGAGGTTTTTACCGTGTTGCCTACACGGCCACATTACAGCGTGGACTGTGTGTTTTTTTGTCGTGACACCTACATGATCTCATTTGTTTCGGCCTGGATGGCGCGGCACCAACATAACTTTACATAGAACGGGGTGGTGTGGATGGGGTGGGGGTGGGGGTGGTGGGACGGGGTGTATTTTGTTAGAGATGCCTACTGGCAAGGCGGGTCTTCTCTGTTACTGAGTACCGCCAAAGGTCTCGGTCCAGTGACATTGTCTTGGAGAGGTGTAAGTGTGTGAGGTCGGAGTTTATCAGCTTGTCCCAGGTTTTTCTAGGTCTGCCTATTCCGTGACTACCGTCTATCTTTATTGCCCTGCACTTTGTTATACAGCTATCGACTTTCATGCGCATCACGTGTCCATACCAACGTAGCCTTCTCTCGAGTAAACAACATCTGATCCCTCTTATTTCTAATTTTGTCCTTAGTTCGTTTATGCTTTGCCGTTCACGTATATTACTGTTACACATCCAGCGGAGCATGCAAGCTTCGTTCCTCTCTAGTCTGCGTATATATATATATATATATATATATATCACATAGTAGATAAGTGGTCACTACTCCTTCCCATGCAGAGTACTACCCAGATTTGTGGTCTCCCCAGTCTTGGCACCACAGACGTTCAATATATATATATATATATACCCTCTAATGACGATATGATCATCTATTCTTTGCTTAAATGATGGAATGGTTGGAAAGCCATAAGCTGCTTGCTTTGAGAGATTATCTTGTATTATGTCAGTAAGGTGAAGTAATTGTGCCAAACATCTCTCTCAGATCTTTATTCTTTGGTTATATTCATTGAATGGATTACTCTCTCACACATACACACACATATGCATGTATATATATATATATATATGCACAAATACATAATAGCATTAACAGCCATGACTGAGCTGTATGAATATATGTATATATATCATATGTATATATATATGTATATATATCATCATCAACACCACTGTTTAACAGCTATCTTTATGAGACAAGTTAGGTCAGGTGACCACATCTTGCTCATAAGAAACTGTATTTTCTCTTGAATTCTACAGCTGGATGCCCTTCCTATTCAGCAACCACCTTACAGTGTGTTCTCATTGCACTTATTATGTAGAGAGGTTGCACTGGAGAGGTTGTCGCACCGTTGATGCAGCTGTGTATGCATATATGTAACACCTACAGAGTTGCTTCACCACCTGGTGAGACATTGACTCCTGCATTTGGAGACAGAGTACAGCTGCACTCTCAGCAGACAAGTATATATATATCATGCACCCATTTTCACCCTTTAAAGAGGTTGGCAACAAGTAGGGCATTCTGCTATAAAAACCATGCCAGTACATCACAGAGATTATGGGTGTGCTTAAAGGTGGTGGTGAGTGGGTTGGGAAAGAAGCGAGAAGTGATGGATCAGAAGAATGTGTGGAAACAAAGGCACTGGAGAGGTGGGGTTTCGTGTGTTGGGAGGGGAGTGAGAGGATTGTGGTATGGTCGGTTTAACAATATTTTATACAGTTTATGTTTACGAGACAAAATTGCCTCAGGTTTTTTTTTTTATACATTCGTTGGCATAAAGGATTTCCAGGGCTTCAGTGGCACAAAGATTACAAGGTCTTTTATTTCCATTATACAATCTAGCTTTAGCTAAGATTTCCCAGCGTAACCTATATCAGATGTTATTGTCTTTTAAACTCCAAATACACGCTGAAAGTGAAATCATATTCCTTATTGAAGGATTTTGAAATGAATGAGTATGCATGTGTAAACACTG
>OZ024740.1:286561441-286563941 GCA_964016885.1 Eledone cirrhosa
AGCAGTCTGGTCGTTATGACTCTGCTGGCTTAGAGCCACAGGGAGGGCCAGTGGATGGTGGATCAGCTGTCTCTGAGACAAATATAAAGAATGCAGTTTTGTTCTGCAGAAGAGCCATCAAAATGGGCACTTTGAATGTGAGGACTATTCGGACGCTGGAGAAGAGAGAGGAGTTGGGTCATCTGTTCGAGGAGAGTGGTATACAGATACTTGCAATCCCAAAACACAGGATCCTACATGATGAGCCCGTGAGGAGTGTGATGATCGGGAGGAAGAGCCAGCTCATCACCACATCGGCAGTGAGGAACATGACCAATGCTGCAGTGGGAAGAGTGGGTTTTGTTTTCAGCACAAAAACCAGTCTATTGGTGAGGGAAATAATGCCTGTCTCCCCGCGAGTGTTGAGGGTGACCTTCAATGGAAACCCAAGACTGACATTCATCTCAGCCTATAGTCCAACCGAGGGGGACAGTGATGTGAGTGCGGAAGTGTTCCATGAGGAAGTGTGTAGAGCTGTCAACACCACTCAGGCACACAACATCCTTCTTGTTTTGGGGAACTTCAATGCACATCTGAGTAAGGAGGGCAGTGAAGATCCTTGCTGATACTTCCATAACAACACCAACCGAAATGGAAGACTACTGAGAGACACGCTGCTGGAGGCGAACTTGATAGCGACCAACCTAAGGTTTAGGAAGAATCTGGGGAAGATGTGGACCTACATCTCAGATATGCACCTGTCCAAGTCCCAGATTGATTTCATTCTGGTGAGGAAAAAGTGGCAGAATAGTGTTCTGAACACAGAACCATACAACTATTTCAGTACACTGGGTAGTGACCACCGGCTTATTATGAGTGAGGTCCGGGTGAGCTTAAGAAAGAGCAAGGCTCAGCCCCGGAGAGCAATCTATGACTGGGGAGCTTTCAAGGAAGATGATAAGCTACAGGAGAGGTTCACAGTGGAAGTGAGGAACAGGTTCAGTGCTCTGTGTGGAGAGTCAGAGGAGAGAGAGATTGGATGGACTGAGGAGAGTGTGACGAGGAGGTACGGGCACTTCACCAATGCAGTGGTGGAAGCAAGTGAAACCATGATGCCGAGGAAAGAGAACAAAAGGAAGCACGTCAGCTCTGCAAACCCAAAAGTGTGTGCAGCCAGAGAACACCTGAAAGCTGCCAAGGACCAATTCAATGATGATCCTACGGAGGAGAGGATGGAGACTGTGGAGGTGATGAGGGAAGAACTCTGTACCGCTTACACTGAGGCCAGAGAGGAGGCACTGATAGAGAAGATCAGAAGTGTGGAGAGAGCGGTTGACAGATCTGGATGTAAGGAGAGCTGGATGATCATCAGCGAGATCACAGGGAGGAAGAGAAGGTGTTCGAGTCAGATCCAGGAAACGGGGCTCAAGGATAGGAAGAGGAAATGGCTAGACCATTTTAGGACCCTACTAGGAGAGCCACCCTCCACAGCCCAGAGCACTGGGGAGATCAGGCGGCTGTTTGAAGAACTGGATATTGAGACAGAGCCCTTCACCAGAGAGGAGCTTCAGAGAGCCAAGAAGAGGATCAAGAAAGGGCAAGGCTTATGGAGAAGATGGAGTGGTATCAGAGGTGATGAAGAGGTGTGATTTTGATGATATCATCCTGGGGTTCTGTAACCGAGCACTGGAGAAAGGAGTTGCCCCGAATCAGTGGAGGATCAGTAACATCGTCCCAGTGCCAAAGAAGGGAGATCTCTCTAACACCAACAACTACAGGGGGATCTCACTGACGTCACTTGTGGCAAAGACCCTCAACAGGATGATTCTTAACAGGATCCAGCCTGAGATGGAGAAGAACCTCAGGGACAACCAGAACGGCTTCAGAGAGGGAAGATCAACCACCAGTCACATCCTGATGCTGGAGAGTATATTAGAGGGAGCTAGAGCAAAGTGCCTTCCTGCGGTCATGGTTTTCATTGACTTTAGGAAGGCCTTTGATTCTGTGGACCGTCACTGCCTGATGAAGATCTTACAGGCTTATGGAATCCCCAAGAAGATAGTGGACCTGATATCACTGCTCTACACCAATACCAAAGCCCAAGTCATTACACCTGATGGGATGACAGAGTTCTTTGAGATACTGGCTGGAGTGCTCCAGAGAGATGCATTGGCTCCCTACCTTTTTATCATCATGGTGGACTATTGTATGCGCCTTGCACTGGAGAAACACCAGGACTCTGGCTTTACTGTAGCACCGGCTCAGAGCAGGAGAGTTAAGGCGAAAAAGGTATCAGATGCTGAATTTGCCGACGACATAGTTTTGGTGACAAATACAGTGAAGGAGGCAGAGGATTTGATGCGGGAGGTTGAGACTGTGTCGATGAGTGTGGGGCTGAGAATGAATGAGACTAAAACAAAATATCTGGTAGAGAATGTTGAGAAGCCAGAGGGGATCACTAATGTAGGCGGGAAGCCACTAGAATTGGTTGAGGGCTTCCTGTATTTGGGAGCAAAGATTG
>OZ024740.1:286568941-287001441 GCA_964016885.1 Eledone cirrhosa
ATGCGCATGGAGGATGACCGCTAGGTAAAGAAGTGCCAAGAAATCCCAGTAGAAGGAAGACGCAGTAGAGGTAGACCATGCAAAAACATGGGCGGAAGTGGTGAGAGCAGACCTCAGATCGCTGAAATTCACCGAGATGACGACGAAGGACCGTGTCAAGTGGAGAGATGCTGTGCTGAATAGGACCCGTCCAACCCTTGCAAGCAGGGAAAAGCGGACGTAAAATGATGATGATGATGATATATATATATATACATACATACATACATACATACACACATATATATATATATATATACATATATATATATATATATACATATATATATATATACACACACATACATACATGAAGTTTGTCTGCTCCATACAAAGCTTGACCACATCTTGCTCTTTATGTCTGTTCTTTCCTGGCTTGAGATCTCAAATGGCTTTTGAGTCCTGAAAGCTTGTGTCCACAAAAAATACAACGATGTCTCATTTCGTTCTTGTTTCCACTTTGGGTTTGTTTGTTGTGTATATTCAGATGTCGCTTCAATACACCTGACAAACATGGCACTGGAACTGATTGTCTGCAACAAAGTTTGAATAGTCAGCTTTGACTTTAAAACATTTGAAAAGCACACCTTAGAGCACACAGTTCATTTGAAAACCAATGCTGCATAAGATTCATCATTATTACTCTGTAATCCCGCCGAGGTCAACTTTGCCTTTCATCCTTCCAGGGTCGATAGAATAAAGTACCAGTAATGCATTGGGTAATTGCTGGCCTTGTGCCAAAAGTAGAAACAATTATTACTCTGAGTTCAAATCCCGCTGAGGTTGACTTTGCCTTTCATCCTTACGGGGTCGATAAAATAAAGTACCAGTAATGCACTGGGTAATTTGCTGGCCTTGTGCCAAATGTAGAAACAATTATTACTGTTGGTCTCATTCTTCCACACTTTTCTTTTCAGTTATGCATGTTTTACCCTCTCCATTCCAAATGAAATTTCTCCAGACCATTCTATCTACTACACATGATTCAAGATTTTTGTAGGATATGTTAAGGTGAATATCTTGATTCTATTTTCAGGCCAAACCGGCCAACAGCTTCATTTGCAAATGAGGCTAATTAGCTCATGTACATAGGTGTCAAAACTATATGTTTTTGCCTACATTGAATACCAACAGAGAGCAGGGTGAGGGAGTGCAGCCTTGATAACAACCAGAGGTAGACACGGTAACAGTCACTGGTGACAGTTACCCATCCCTGTTTCTGTTGGAATCCGCCATCAGGCGGATGTCAAAATTCATAGCTAAAGGCTTTCAAATGTTATTTGTAAACATACCATATATTGCTAGATTTACAAAACACTCACACTTATATCTATACAGGTATGTCAGTGTAAACACCTTAATTATATGTACATATATATATATATAACTGTTTCTACTTTAGGCACAAGGCCAGCAATTATCCAGTGCATTACTGGTACTTTATTTTATCGACCCCGTAAGGATGAAAGGCAAAGTCAACCTCGGCGGGATTTGAACTCAGATTGTAAAGGGACGTAACTATGCTGTAAAGCATGGCGTCCGACCCTCTACCGATACTGCCAATCGTGAGATGTTCAGGATTGCGAGCCAGTATATCAGGGAAAATTGTGATGTCGTTGGTGAGAAGTGTGTCCAAGATGATAAAGGCATACTTGCCCTCACCGACACTGAAAAGAAAGTAGCATGGAAGATCCATTATAAAATATTGATTGAGGAGAATGCATGGGAGAAAGAGAGCCTACCCCAAGTGGGCCTAACAGAGAGCCCAGCCGTACAAGTCAGCAGTAAGTAAGGCAATTAAGGATATGAAAACTGGGAAAGCAGCTGGTCCATAAGGGATAGTTGCTGAGATTCTGAAAGCATCTGGGTCAGTGGGTCGCACCTTAACCACAACTTGTTTTGTAAACCAAGTAATACTAAATGGTGTCATACCAAACGACTGGTGCCACAGCATCATAGTCAACTGCTACAAGGATAAAGGAGATGCACTAGATGCGGGAAACTATAGAGGCATGAAGTTGATGGACTAGGGCATGAAAATAACAGAAAGAGTTATAGCACAGCTGATTAAGGATTAGGTTAACCTAGAAGAGATGCAGTTCAGATTTGTGCCAGGTAAAAGCATCACTGATGCCCTCTTCCTTATAAAGCAGCTACAGGAGAAGCACCTAGCTAAAAGTAAGCCACTCTACCTGGCATTTGTTGATCTTGACAAAACTTTTGACAGAGTCCCTCACACCATCAACTGGTGGACTCTTAAAAAACTATGAGTAAAAGAGTGGCTTGTGACGGTTGTACAAGCCATGTAGAGGGTAGGAATCAGCAAAGTTAGGTTTAACGACTATAGAGAGAAATTTAGTGTGCAGGTTGGCGTCCACCAGGGCTCTGTTTTTAGCCCACTCCTGTTTATTATCATTCTGCAGGCTATAACAGAGGAGTTTAAGACTGGCTGTCCATGGGAACTCCTGTATGCGGATGATCTTACACTCATAGCTGAATCTAGGGCAGAATTAGAGAAGAAATTCCAAATCTGGAAGCATAGCTTAGAAACATAAAGTCTTAAAGTTCACCTGACAAAGACTAAGGTCCTAGTAAGTAGAAGGGAAAACAGCTGTGATCCTCTCTTGTGAGTATGTGGTGAGTGTGTATACATAAAAACATGTACATATATACATATATATGTGTATGTATCATCATCATCATCGTTTTTATGTCCTTTTTTCCAGGCTTGCATGGGTTGGACGGGTCCTTCTCAACACTGCATCTCTCCACTCGCAGCCCTCCTTCATCATCTCCTCTTTGAGTCTGAGCTTTTTGAGGTCATATTTCACCACCTTTGCCCAGGTCTTTCTTGGTCTACTTCTACTGCAGCTTCCTTCCACTGGCATTTCCTGGCAATTCCTCATTTAAATCAAGCTGCGGAAATAGTTAAAGAATTCAAATTATCTAATAAATTATCAAAATCATACGAAAGCTTACTTGTAAAGATATTGTTTATATAACATCAGATGTGGTGGTGGTGAGGGGAATGATTTATGGTAGAAGTGGGTTAAATAGAAAAAAGTGTGATCTAGGTTGTTTACTATGTCATGAAATAAGACAGCTCAGAATACAACCATAGTTACTGATAAAAAAAAGTGAAATAGAACAAGATAAATGAATAAAATAAAATTAGAAAAGGTACAATAAAGTAAAATGAAATTATAAAAAAAATTATGAATAACATATGCACAGGATACATAAATTTCATGACAAAAACTGTAGAAATAAGCAAAATATTTATGAATCATATACTTTCAAAGCAGTCCATTAAATTAGTATGAATGTGCTTGATGTAATGATAATTTTGTACATTTAAATTTGAGATCTAAAGGTTTTTAAATTGCTATTAAGTTAAAAACAAATGTGTCAAGAGTTAAATTTATAGTAGAGGGTTCAAATAACTAAATGCAATAGATAGAAATATGTGCAAGTATACATAAGAAATGACAATCCAGAAACTCAGATTAAATTACAAAAAAGAATTATCAACTGATATTTTAATATAAAAAAGTTTCTATACCTGCGCCTGTAATATTAAGAATATTCGAAAATTTTCCCATTCAGCAACACTGAATCCTTTTCCAATCCTTATCAAATATGAAGCAAACTAAACCAAACCTTGCAATTCATGATACACAAAATGTATAATCTTACAACTGCATATACCTGTCAGAATTCCCACTTGGCCATAGATGCACCTTTCTAGTCTTCACAAGCCTTTTGCATATCTCACTGACATGCATCATAGCAAGTTGCATGCAAGCATCATACAATCTAACCTTGTCTTTGAGAGATAAATTTTTTGTTTCTAGTAGAGATAATAGATTCCTGAACTTTCTCCAGCCAGTTCTTATTCTTGCTACTATACTTTTAGAACACCTATCTGTATTGCTGATTAGGTAACGAAAGCTGTCAACAAAGAAAGCTAATGCTTATCACACCTGTGCATCTTCTTTAAAAAAAACCCAACTTCTCCATTAATCTGCTTGTAGTTCCATTACATCTCTTCGTTTTACATATTTGTATATTTCCACATTCCTTGATGTTGTTCAATCATCCTTTTCATGTCACTGGAGAGTATATGTTTGTATGTGTGTGTGTGTGTGTGTGTGTATTTTGGTTTTCTGTATTTTAAATAGTCTGCTTCTCAGAGATGGTTGGTGTTATGTCATCTTCTCTCAGGCACTCTTGATTCATTTGTCTATCCTCCTTTCGTCACCCATGTTGTCTCCCCCTCCCTCCAACCCTACATTAACCCTATGCCCAGTCATTCATGTCTAGAATGTAACTCCCTCCTTGGCCATATCTTTCTTACAAGAGTCTACCTTCAATAGCTTAAGTGGAACATAAACACCACCAATTTCTGCTTGTGAAGATCATGGGGACTGTCCCTTCATCGCAACCTACCAAATAAAAACATAAAATCATCATCATTTTCCCTAGTAGCAAAAGGAAATAAGCAACAACAAAAAACCAACAGCCTTCTGAAAAGGGTTGGTGTAAAAGCAGAACACGTCTTACTCTGCATCTGAAAAATTATTATATTTTTATGTTGTACTTTTAAGAGGGACATGGTTGGCAAAATTTGCAGAACAATTTGCAAACTAGATATATTTTAGTTATTAAATTTCTGATCTCCGTATTTTTAAACCTTTTTGTTATTTTGTTTCTTTTACATTCTCATATATATGTTCTTTTATTCTTTTACTAATTTCTGTCATTGGACTGAGGTCATGTTGGGGAACTGTTTGAAGGGTTAGTCAATCATGTTGATCCTAGAACTTGTATTTTAAAGTTTGGTGCTTATTTTATCAATCACTATTTGTGGTATACAGATATGAGGACACTCATGTATGTACACACACAACATACACAAACATACACACACACACATATACACACAAACACACACACATACACACACACACATACATACATGCATATAGTCCAACCCAAGCTAGCATGTTAAATGATTCATCATTATCATGACTATTCCTGTTTAACATCCAATTTCCACACTAGCATGCATTAGATGAGTTGTCCTGTTGTGAGACAAGGCAGATCAGATGACTGTGTCTTGCTGATACAGAACTGTTTCTGGCTTTGTTTCTATGGCTGGATGCCCTTCCTAATGCCAACCACATTTACAGTGTGGACTGTATATATATATATATACTATATATATATATATATACTAACAGCAGGACCCGGCGTTACACGAGGTAGGAAACGTGAAATAGCAACACGCATATGCAAAGATTGAGGAATGTAGCTGTGTACTTTTTGAATTCCCTTATTCTCAGGGAATGATTGTTCAGCTACTGGAAACATAGAACACCAGCACGCCTGAATCGTGAAACATCTGCATGCATGTGCAAAATCTGAAGAAAATTAGCTGGAAACTCTTTAAGCGTACTGAATCTTAGAGTATGACTTTTCTTCCATTTGGAGAAAATCGGTTAAGTACTTTTCGAGTTTTATAGATTCGCACCCAGTCATCCAGACAGACATCATCAGTTATGTCTATTGCATCTGCATGCATACTGTGCAGAGTAAAGCCTGCAATGCTTGAGTAAGACATGTCATGCAACTGCACAGCATGTTGAGCCTCCTCCACAAGAGACCATAGCCTCTTCGTAAATCTACCCAATCTGATATAGACCGAACTGTTATATCGAATGCCGAATGCTTCGGAGTTACTATTGGGGTCACCATCAACAATTTCAAGAGGGGGTCACTGCGGAATTAGCACAACCGCTGTTCGGTGTACTTGTGCAGGGCGTTCATACTGCAGTGTAGGTGCAACAAAAGGGGTCTTAGTAGAAATAGCACAGACGTGAGTTTTACGGTGTCAATAACATGGCAACGTACACAAGGTCCGGATTTGCGCGTGATGAAAGCATGAAGTGTCAACAGGGTGGCAACAAAAATTTTAAGGTCCTCTTCATCTCCTCAATCCCCTGAAAATGGTCCTGCTTAAAAGTAAGTAAGTGTTGTGTCCTCTGTTAAATAAACCAAATTTTGAACGAAATATTATACACTACTTACGATGTTTAAGTAGCATTTATATTAAAAATGAAAATGGCATCTAATGCCCAATGCTAATTCGTAAATTTCCTAGAAACCATTAATGGAATTGGAAATTTTTTTTGTCCACAGCAATACGAGGGGACTAACTAATGTGTGCTGCAAATTTCGAGGAAATCGGCTAGATTATCTTTAAGTTACACCTCAAAAAAGCCTAAAAATGCCTTTAAAATGCGGTTTTTCGCCTAGGGCAAAAAAAGTTAAAATTCTTTTAGCCCATTGCACTTCAAGAAATATAAGTAACGCATGTGTAAAGCTTGAAAAAAATAGGTCTGGTATTTCTCGAGTTTTAGGGATTTACACAGACAGATATCCTCTGTTTTATATCTATACTAGCAAATGACCCCCGTTCATTGGACGGTGTCAGTTCTTGGTAGGGCTGCAATGTTAATGGTCAATTTCCGTGTTGTATGTTTAACTTGGAGGATAATTTTACCTGGTCAACTCTTTCAATAAAAAAAAACGAGACGGTATTCAAAAAGAGCAAGTTTTATTTACAGATATGTGTCATTAAAATGTGAACATAGAGAAATGTATCGTTAGCCGTGTCGGTTGAACAATGTGTAATTTTTTTTATTAATAACCGAAAGACAAACAGTAAATGAGACTGGATGTCAAACCATTTTGGATTGCATGTAAAGGTGATAAAAAGATCAGGACGGCCACAATGGTGGACATAGGTCAGAGCATCCTGCATTTTTTCATGCATGTAACGGGGGCCTCCAGTGTATGATGATGGGAGAATGACAGAAATCCCAACATCCGAAGCATTAGCCTGATCATTTCGGTTTACTTCGTCACGTAGATTGCCGTATTCTTCTGAACGCAGTTCCTTTTGATGATGTCTTATCCATTGGAGGCGTTCAGTGTCAATCTTAGCAAATATGTCTACACTATTGATTGAGGAGCATCCGTGTTCTATGCAGAATGTTGACGTCGTTTTTGCGAAACATAAGTCTAAATACATAAAATTCCATTTGTGAAATGGTTTTCCCTGGTGTAAGATGCATTAAACTTACAGGATTACACTTTTGCAAATCAATGCGGTAGCCATCGTCGCCAAAGGGGAACAGCAATGGATACTGGAGAGCATCATATGCGGGATGAAGTTCATTTATTTTTTGAAGATGCGAGTCCTGCCATTCAATAACAATATCACGGTTTGAAGCGCTCTCATTAGGACGTGTTATAATCACCGCAACTTCATCGGTTTGGGGTCTATTAAAGCAACCCTGATGCTGCCCTGGTGGAGCGCGGTCATTTCGAATGACAACCTTGTATTGATTGTTGTTAGCATCTCTACGTTGTAAAGCAGTTTTGAAAATGGTGATGTACGGGTTTATGGAATGAAGCATATATTGAAGGGGCTGCAGAAGAGAAGGTGTCGTTCCTTTAGCAACTGAAGCCCTTCGTGCAATTTCTTGCTCATAAAGTAGATCTGGAGAAAACTGTGTTCTTTGCCATCTTGTGGAATAAGTGATCCTATTTGATGGTAAATTTGGCCTTGCACTTTAAATGTGGGCATATAATTCCCATCTTTTATTGGTGTATGACCAAAGCTTGTCATTTGGAAAGCCGAATTGTAGGCTCTTATATTTCTGAAAAAGTGTTTAGAATCAGGGTGGTCTCCAAGCAGCAGAGAATTCAAAGGTTCGGCACCGACTTGTAAATAAGGCAATCTAACCGTTCCATTGGAGCAACATATACCGGTAGATTCCGCTGGCCACCTCATTGCATTACAATGGACGCAAACAGTTGACATACTACCAATGATGATATGTGGATGGGATGCGTAGTCCTCTTGGGGGTTGTATTGGAAACCTTTCTTAGACCAGTAACAGGAAGAATCCCTCGGAAAGACATAAGTACGCATTTTCCGTTGAGAATCAGCCGCAAGCCTTGTTGCTCTTTGGTCAACAGTCTCTAAAGCACGGCTATTGGAATTAGAAGCAGCATTGCGAGCACGCCGGAGTTCTGCTTGTTCAGCTTTCTGTAATGCTCTGATGTTCAAAGTAGAGGCAGCATTGTGAGCACGCCGGAGTTCTGCTTGTTCAGTTGTTTGTAATGCTCTGGCGATCGAGGTAGAAGCAGCATTGCGAGCACGCCTTAGCACACATTGTTCTTCTGTTTCGCTTGCGCGCAAAGAACGCAAAGCAAAAGCATTTTTTGTTTTTTTCCAATGTTACTCTTTCTTTTTCGAGGCATTCTACCGAAAATATGTAATTGAATAGAGCTGATACAAATCAATTAAAAGAAATAAATAGTTGTGTACAATGTGTAAATTTTGTAATAATAAGCAAGATGAAAAAGTATATTTTATCATCTGCTTTTTCTACACGGGAATTATATATTAGATTTTCATACTTACAAAATAATTTTGCTAATATCGTGTTTAGCAGTGTCGGTTGAGCAATGTGTAAATATTTGATTAAAAACCAAAAGACAAACAGTAAATATATTTCAACCTCTGAATAAGTATTAAAGAAATGACGATTTTCATTTTGAAAATATGATTTATGACATCAAAACTGCTTTAGCGTTTAATTTTTTGAATAAAAAGTATCGTCTGTTATTTCTTACAATTAACACATTTATACACACACATGCACACACGCACACACATACGCACGTACACACACACACAAACACATACACACACAAACATACACACACACACACACAATCCCAAGACGTGACGTTGTGGAAGGGGGAGTACTCTCTCTCTCTCATTCCTCTCTTTCTATCTCCCTCCCACACATCCTTCTCTCTCTGGCCGTTATGGAAATTACACACACACACACACATGCACGCACACATACACACACAAACACATACACACACATATACACACGCACATACACATACAATCCCATAACGTCGTGTTGTGGAAGGGGGAGAGTCAAGAAGTGTGTAAAAGGAACGCTCTCTCTCTTTATGGCCGTCATGGAATTTGTTAGTGCAAAAGTCTATAAGATTATAAAATCGAAGTTTGTGACTTCGAAATTAATCATTATGAAATAATTTTTTCTTGATGTTACAAACCGTAGCCTATTTTGGCTATGTGTTTAATTTGACAGAGATCGATGGAATATTTTCCAAGTGAAACTCTTTTACACACACACACAGAACGGGAATTATATATATAGATATATATAAATCTGTAGTTTTCTGTATGTATGTGTAGATGTGTGTGTGGACAATTTTTAATGAGGGCTCATATATTCTAAACCATTCATGCGATTTCTTTGAAATTTTTTACAGAGCTTCTCCTTGCACAAAACCTGTACATGATCTTCAAAGGCTTTAAAAAATCGATATTGGGGCCTTTGGAGACATTAAAAAAGTTTCGGTTATTTGTGTGAATTTTCGTGATTAAGTAAGACAAGAGTTATCTTTCGTAATTCGGCTCATTCGGATTTTAATTTACTCTTTGTACTTGAAAGAAAGAGACTAACAATATCATTTTGTATATTTCACAAGCAGCAATTTCTAACAGATTACTAAGTTAAGTTATAGATTTGACATTGTATAATTTATCGTTTCAAGCTTGATGTTCATACATTAAGTGATGTCATAACTTTTACAATATTATTCTTAAATTTATCTAAAATTATTTCGCTGGAATAGTGCCTAAGGTTTTCATGTTTACATAAAGTACGTTTTTCTTCTATCTATTCAAATTTACTTTGTTTAGTTTAATGAGCTACGTCCAAACAACGGGTAGTTTAGCTAGTATATAGATATATATAGATATAGCAAGCTTCCACAAAGCATTTCACTCACAAAGCATTGATCATCTCAGGCATACTGTAGAAGACATTTTCCCATAGTGGTGTACAATGGGATAGAACCTGAAACCACAAAGTGAACTTCTTAACCACACAATCTTACCTGTGATTATCATAGTCATCATTGTTTTTATGTCCACTTTTCCATGCTGGCATGGGTTGGACTAAACTTTTTGGGGTAATATTTTATTTTACAGCTGGATGAACTTTCTGACACCAACTCTATTAGTACCACTTACAACAAATGAGGATACAATATACACCTATTCTACACTAGATATACATGGCAACACACACACCCACCCACACATATATATATATATATATGTGTATGTATATATCTATATATCTATATATATATCATATATAAGAAGTAAGCCATATTGAGGGAGGGAGAGAAAGTGTGTGTGTGTGAGAGAGAGGGAGAGAGAGAGCAAGAACAATATAATCATTTTTTGTGGAGGTACCTGATTATGATCCATTATATTGATTTGTTAATAGGTATAATTGAATAAGTCCAGTATTGTTGGCATGTGAGTGTTATATTGTGCATGTCATGTTAACTAGCTGTCTCTACTGACACCTACATGTACATATATTTCTATTTTCTGTTGACTCAGAGCAGTCATTTCTGGCAACTGTTATCAGATCACTGTAGTCTACTATTTCTGTACTTTAATTATAAATTATCTACACTCTTTCTTTTATCTTTATTACTGTATTTTTATTCTGCTGTTAATGAAGGTGTGTGGCTTAGGGAGCTGGGCTCACAATGGAAATATTGTAAGTTTGATTCCCAGAGTGGACAGCTCATGCTGCTCCTGTCCACTCAGCTAGAACAAATGAGTTATGACAATACTGGTGTCAAGTTATATCAGCCTTTGCCTTTCCCTTAAACAATATTGGTATCACGGAGAGGAGAGACTTGCATGCATGTGGAACAGTTGGTCTTCTACAAAACACCCTGCCCTGTCATGGAGAGGCAAATCCATGGTCAGTCAGTGATAAGTGTATAATCCATGACTAGTCATAATTGAATGAATTGAAGTTATTTCACTACACCCAGGAAACATCCCATTACCTCATTTTTATTTTCCTATAAATGAAAGTATATGTAAAAATATAAAATTTGTTGAAAAGCAGTGTTTTAAGTCCATTTCCCCTGCTAAAGCTTTGTGGATCCTTTAAAAGTCTTCACACTCATAATGGAGTCCTTTTTGAAGCAGTGTTTTATAACCAGATGCCCTTTTTGATACCAACCCCTTTTTTGGTCACATGTTGTGCCTACTCTAAACTGGATACACATAGTTGAACATTTTGTACGAAAGAGAGAAGACAAATTTTGAAAGGTTAATTTTTTTACAATTCTACTATGAAATGAATTAGTTATATATAATTCAATTCAGTAGAATTATCTGTATTGCTACTTTCTGCTTTTATTATTATTTTTTTTTTTTTTTACTGTTTAGACAGCAAGAGAGGGGCTGTGCCCATGACTCTTTGCTGGTCCACTGAGACTGGTGAGGAGAGAGAAGGTACCTTCAGACTAGAGACCTGGCTTGAATGATTGCAACAGAGTGGATTCGAAGGGCCTGGTGGCAGTGTTAAACAAGGTGATGGATTAAGTTTACTATTGAAATAAGCCACATTAGGATTTGTGTTCAGAATGCAAAGAGCCAGACAAATACTGCAAAGCATCTAATCTTATACTCTAACATTTCTGCCAATCAACCTCTCTGGACTGGTATTTTATCCACTTTGAAAAGGATGCCCAGAAAATTTGACTTCAGTGGGATTTGAATTTAGTGTGTTGTGAGCCATAAAAATACAGCAAGCCATTTGTTTCCATGCTTCAACCTTTTCATTACTGTATTTCTAATGAAAGATACTGCTTATGATTTTTAAATAAATTTGAAAATAATCAAGAATTTAGAGCGATTTACTAAAATAACTAACTTTCTTATCATCGAGCTGCTGTTTGGAACAAAGGTTCTTACATAAAATTATGGTGAAAGGTTTTTAGATAAACACGTTAAACACGTTTTAGATAAACACGTTAAAAGAAACAGCTTTGTGTGGTAGATCCAGGGGTAGTTTCAGACAGGTTAATGATAGCAAAAGGTTTAAAGACTTCCAATTAAACAAAAAAAAAAAATATTATTATTCATTTAATATAATAAAGGAACATTAATTGAATGTATATATGAGAGTTATTGATCAGTACGTGATTACTCCTGATTACCCCGAGAGAGCAAGAGAGAGGATATCTATCATACATTGGAGTAACTTTCTCCAGGCTATTGAGAGATTTTGACTCAGTACTGCAAGCTTATTCAGTGACTCAGCTGTTTAGTGTTCAACTGTATGGACTTTTCTTTGGTACCTATTTTCAGTAAAGAATCATCACTAGATTATAAAAAAAAATGTTAACTCCTTGGCTAGTAATTAATCCAGCCAACTGTGAGTGGTTTATTATGAAGTGTCCTTTTGTACTGAAGTGAAATGTCACAGAGCTTATTGGTGGTTAATGGTTTGAGAAATTACATTAATTAAAATAGTTAACATTTTTTATTGCTTGCTAAAAGAATTTATATATCTTTTTGTGTATTACCTTTCTAGGTTATCAATCATGTCACAGTCCCCTCATTAAGTAACAAAGAAAAAAAATTCCTTTCTTCATAAAATAGTAACAAAACCTGTTTTTTGGTGTGTGTTTTACTGTACTGGTTCGTGTTAACATAAGTCATATTTACTTCAATCTTAGTGATGATATTTAATTCTGTGATAGTTTACAGCCTAATGGTTAAGGTGTTGGTCTCATGATCATAAGGTTATGATGGGTTTGATACCCAGACTGGGAAATATGTTTCATCCTTGAGTAAAACACTTCATTTCTCAGTCGACTTAGCTGAAAATGAGTATCAGCAACATCAACAGTGGGAATTCAGTTTTTAAAGCATGTGCTACATGAGATAGGAATGTTGGCATTGAAAAACATGTAAAAACTGATGATAATGATATTTAATCAACCATCAAGTACTATGGTTGCAATAATCAAGTAACACTTCTCTCCAAATTTCTGGCCTGGTGCCTCTATTAGAAACATTTGTTATAGATTCAGCATGACACAATGTATGACAAATGTATATCTGATTTAGAATAAGCCAACTCTATCCCTGCATGTTAGAAATGACAAAATGGGTGAGTGCCAGGAAAGGAATCCAGCTATGAAATATTACCTTAGAAAGGACCCCTGGAATATGAAGTCTACCATGACAACTTTTGCTTTAGCAGGGAAATTGGTTTAACCCTCTAGCATTTAAACCAGTCGTATCCAGCCAGAATTCCCTCACCTCTTTCTATTCTAACATGCCCGTAACTGGCTGCTCATGTATGTTAAGGTATTGTTGTCAAAATAAATATCAAAATCTTGTAGATTCAATATCATGTGAGATAATTATGTTAGATAAAGTGTTTACCATGAAACTACAATAGTAAATAAGGGTTAAAACATTTCATTTGTTGCAGTGGATAAAAAAGCAGAGTAATTGCATAGTACATTCTTCTCTTACAAATTTATGATTTTATACTAATATTAGAAATCATTCAAAACCTCTCAAGCTAGTCAAACACTAGGGTTGAGTTCATTGACTCTATCCCTTCTTCCCCAACACCAAATTGTGAGGGAGTATTTTTGTGTCACTGTTTGTTGTTCTTATCTATTATTTATAAATCTTATTTTTCCTTATTATTGTTTTGATGTTGTTTTTGTTCAGAGGTGTCAATGTAGGAGGTATGTACAACAGTGTTGTTGCTGTTGCTATATTAGTTTTGCTCTGTGCTCTTTCAACCTCCACCTCAACACAATCACTGTTGTTTACACAGTAATCAGTGTTTTATTAAGAATGATGTATTAGAGTTATTGAATTGATAGATACACCTAATATTACAGATTTATTTCTAGCACAGTGCTAAGTTAGTTTTACCATCACCAATGTAAGCTAACTGATTTTGCTTTAATATTTACCTTATATATGTATGTATATGTGTATACATAATGCTCAGCAGTATATATATGTGTATATACACATATATATACTGCTGAACATCATTTCTGTGGTATGTATAACAAAGCTAAGACCTTTCTTTCTTCTTCCATCTTTAAATAATGCTTTTCAGTCAGTTATTAATTTTAGTGTCAATATTTTTAGTAATATCCGAAAACTCATTTTATAATCTAAACTATAATATTAGTGTAACAACATTTATCTTTTACTGACCTATCTATCTAACTAAACCTCTGTTTCCTTCTCTCACTCCCACCTCAACCACCACCATCAACACCAGATGTGTGGGAGTTTAAAAGCATATACATACTGCTAAACTTCACTTCAACAAAAATGGATTCCAAAGCTAAATCTTTCTTTCTTTCTCTATTTTTAATCATGTTTTGCAGTCAGCTATTCATTTTTGTGTTTATATATCCAGTAATATCTGAAAACTCATTTTATAATCTAAGCTATGATGAAAGTGTATTGTACACTTCTCCCTAAACCCCACCTGCCCACTGTCCATTTGCCTCCCTGTTGAAGGCCATCTGCCACTTCCTGTCCATGTTTTATATCTGCCTTTCCAATGACCACTTAATGAACTTTCTAGTGATCCAAAAGCAATTTCAGTAGACCTACAAATATCAAAAGCAACAGCTAAGTTTAATGAACTGAGAACAGTACTAACAGACAATGTTAATATGAACAAAAGAAGAAAGTTGTTTGAAGCATGTGTGAGATCTCGATTGATATATCGAGTGCAATTTGCCTTCCAAAAGAAACTGGAATAATCCGTGCTGGATTCAATTTCAAAGAAGCATGGTTAAAGGAGGCTGGAGCAGAGTCAATCACGATGAAGGAGAATACAATTTTGTATACACTAACATAGAAATTCAAAATATTGTCAAGACTTTCTACTTACAAAACTTCAGCCATCTTGCTCGGGGTCTGCTCCAGAGCCTCCTGCCAGTACGTTTTTGCTCGTAAAATCTATCCAGTAATTCTTTCCTGAGACATTCTAACAACATGCCTGTTGTATCAGAGCTGTGATCTCTCAATTTGGAGAAGTAGCAGCTCTACCTGGAATGACTCTCTGATCTCTGAGCTACAAACTTTATCGAATAACATTACTGCAAAGAGCCTTCGGAGGAATCCCATTTTGGCTGCTTGTAACTGCTATCATGTTCTTTCTGTCATTACCCAAGATTCATGACCTTAGATAAAGGTTGGCATGAATACCAAATTGAAGATAGTGAAATTGGCTTTTATACCTACCTCCTTTCTTCTGATTACTGAATGCTGAATGCATAGGCTTCCTTGAGAGGATGAATGTCTTAGTTTTCGCAGCACTTATTTTCATTTCAGCCATGCAGCACTCGGCATCAAACCTATCAAGTGCAAGTCAGTGGTCACCTTCTGTCGAGTTAAGTAACACCATGTCGTCTGTAAATTCCAGTCAACTGATCTTAAACCCGCCTACCATGATACCACTTCCAAGCTGACTGTGTGTGTCAATCCTGTTTATGTAAATGATGAACAGGAGAGGTGACAGTACGAACCCTTGGCGGAGTTCAACTCCCACATTGAATGGTTTCATTTTAGCATCATTTATCCGAACAAAAATACTCAGGCATTCATATAGAGAGATTGGCAACAAGAAGCTGACCATCGATCCCATATTCCTGCAGAACCTTCCACAGCAGGTTCCGAGGAATGCAGTCATAGGCCTTTACGAAGTCTACAAAACAAAAATATAACTCTTAACAATACTCTTACGATTTCTCAAAGACCTACCACAGTGTGAATATTTGGTCAGCTGTGCTGCATCCGGGGCGAAAACATACTGTTCATCAGCTAGCTTGGACTTGACAATATTCTTACCTCTCTTTGCCAGATACTTAGCATAGACGTTACTGGGGAGGCTTAAGAAGTAAATCCCTCTGTAATTGGAACCATCTCTCTTGTCTCCCTTTTTGAAAATTGGGATTATTACTCCTGATTACCATTGTTTAGGTGCCTTTCCAGAGAATACCTTCTCTATTTAAGGCTTTTAACATCTCAGGCCGGATTTCGTCGTCCCCAGTGGCCTTGCCACATTTGAGCTCTTTAACTACTCTTGTGACTTCAGCCTCTGAGAGATTAGTCACCACTACCAGATACACCTCATGTACTTCAGAAGATGCTGTTATGAACGGGTTTAGATCAGCAAAGTTTTCTCTCCACCTCGCAAAGATACACCTTTCTGAAGACAGACAGGAGAACTCATTCCTGTTAGCAAGTGTGGAGGAGGACTTCTTACGTCGTCATTTAATGGTTTGTCGGAACACTTTATTTGCTAATTTCAGATTTCAGCTTAACACCCAAACTCCTTCCATGTCTCTACTTTGGATACCTTTACTCTCTCTTCTGTGATTCTTCATGCCTGTTTAGAAGGAGGACTTATTTCCAAGCCAAGCTTTGTAGCCTCGACTTCTTGATTGAACCGAGGGGTCCTCCTGCCATCCTTCTGCCACATCAAGCCTCTTTCACCCACAGCATTTAACAGCTGAAGTAGAAACTGTTGTAATGAACAATCTCCACTCAGTCACAACATCCTCAGTTTGCTCAGGGAGTCCTCTGAATTTGGATGCAATAATATCTGCAAACCTGGTCCTGGCTCCCTTATCCACCAATGCTTCCCACTTTAACCTGTAGGTCGCCCTGGACCTGCCAGTTTTGTGGGCTTCTTCGATGTTAGGTACTCTTATGTACCCCCTCTCTTAACACAATCATCCAACACAGAATCAAAGAGATCAAAGACAATAACAAAATCGATTAATGATCTCTGTCCTTTATTCCCCTTATACCAAGTATATTTATGCATGTCTCTGTGCTGGAAGAAGGTGTTCATAATAGAGAGTCCATTGCTAGAACAAAAGTCTAATAAGGTCTCTCCATTCGTTTTTAGATCAGAATCACCGTTCCTTCCAATCACTCCTTTCCATGGGGGTCAGTGCCAACATGTGCATTGAAGTCTCCCAGGTTTGAGAAAGTACCAGATTGGTGACTGGCATGAATAAGACCACTAAAACTGCAATATGGTGAGTAGTACTGAAAAGAACCATGCCACATTGTCCTTCATGTAGGCTAACAGGGGATGCATTCAGGCCTTAGGTAGAAGGACCTGTCCTGGGTGGTGTGGAATGAGTGTACTAAGATTGCATATCCTGAGACCCCAAAACGGTTCGGAAGGGAGCAAACCTTGACAATTGGAACCTGGAACTTTTGATCTTATGCTAAAATATATATATAGGAAGAGATTATTTTCTGCCACTTCTCATTCTATTTTTTGATGAAGGACTAGCGTCTGAAACTGAGGATGTTGATGAAGGACTAGCGTCTTTTCCTACTACATCAAGCGTAAAACTAATATATTTCTTCATTCTGCTGTGTCATTTGCTTTGTTATTTCTTTTGCATATATATATATATATATCATCATCATCATCATCATCACCGTTTTATGTCCGTTCTTCCACGCTAGCATGGGTTAGACGGGTTGTCCTGTTGTGGGCAGTGTCTGGTCGGCTGACCTTGTCTTGCTCATACAGGAACTGATTCTGGCTTGATTTCTACAGCTAGATGCCCTTCCTAACACCAACCTCATTTACAGTGTGGGCACACACAAGTACTCTCTTCTCATCCTTCTTCTTCATTTGTTCTTCCTATTGACTAATTTTGGCTCAGATTCTTCAACCTGTTCCAACACTAACTAACAGGACAGCATTTTTCTTCTTGATTGTTTTCCCAACCATAATTAACCACTCCTTGGTCAATATGATTGAGATTCTGAACTCAGAAATATTATCTATCAGAAAATAACTAATTAAATATTAACAACGGACAAATAAATAAATAAAAACTCCTTAAAACAGAGAAAAGTTTTTTCCCAATTAATTAAAGGTTAACATTTATATCAAGTTATCACATAATATAACTTAGCTTTAATTATCTCTTTCCATTTTGTGTAGTTTGCATTTTTTCTAATATTTAGCAATAATCAGAAAAGTTGGCAATAACTATTTTCTTTTATGTGTGCCACATATTAATGATCTTTCTGTGAGAGGATTCAATCACAGCACTAGAAACCATCAAATTGTGAATTTTCTCTTAGTTTGTTGTTCGACCGCCAAATAGTTGTCTTTATTTTCTTACTTGTTTAGTTGCCAGGTAACTGAGGAAGCAGTTTTGTTGAATAAACCAGTCGGCTTTTAATAAATCTGGCATGGAGAAGCCATATTGTTTCAGTTTGGTCTACTACCACTACATCATATAATAGATAATTGTATGGTGTGTGATGTGACAGTGTAGTCATGTTGATTCTGTTTTCTGGAATAGTCTATTTATGTATAATATGTGCAGCTATGGGTATGTAGTAAAGAATCTGCTTTGTAACCATGTGGTTTTGGGTTCCATCCCACTCCATGATACTTTCATCAAATGCCTTCTATTATAGCTTCATGCATTGAACAGATACTGTAAAAATAGCATTATATATATATATATATATATATCATCATCATCACCGTTTTACATCTATTTTTCCACACTGGCATGGGTTAAACGAGTTGTCCTGTTGTGGGCAATGCTAAGTCAGGTGACCATGTCTTGCTCATAAAGGACTGATTTTGGTTTCGTTTCTACATCTGGATGCCCTTCATAACGCCAACTTCATTTACAGTGAGTACTGGGTGCTTTTTGTCGTGACACCTACACGAACACATTACAGAGTGGACTGGGTGCTTTTTGTCATGACACCTACACAACCACTTTACAGTGGGAGGGTGGGGTGGGGGGTCATACTGTGTATATGCTTCAGCTTTCGACTGTGCCCATGGGAAGTTGGGTCTTCTGTAGTACTGCGTAATGCCAGAGATCTTGGTCATGTTTCATCACCTCCGAGAGGTGCAATTGGGCAAGGTACCCATTATCACTTCATCCCAAGACTTCCTGGGTTCCGACTTTGAGTGCTCTGCACCTTTTTATGCAGCTGTCATCCTTCATAAAGATCTCATGTCCAACGTAATCTCCTCTCCTGCACACAGCATTTTATTCCTCTTATGACTTATATATATGCCAGACAACAACACAACAGTAACATAGACATGGACAACATAGAAGTTAGAATAATATCTAAACATAGAAATGACCCAGCAGATAGGCAAATCAGAGAGGCCAGCGAAATAGAACTTAGAAGGCCAAGGCTAAACAGAAAAAATGAATGGAATAACAACAACATCCAAACAAACAACACTGACCTAAGAGAAGTATAAATAAATAAATAAATAAATAAATAAATAAATACATACACAAGTACAATAACAACAAAAACATATAAACACACACTAGTAAACTAAGATAGAATACACAGTCACCCAAACAAGAAGAAACATCAAACAAAACACTATACACACACGCAAACGCATGCACAGAGAAGACAAAAAAATAAACAAGTAAATAAATAAATAAACAGACTAAATAAAGATGGCGTAAGCATACAATGCAACGGGAGGAAACATAATAGCACCACTGACGATGTTGCAGATGTGCAACAAAAGAACTTTGATAGACTATATATATGTGTTTGTGTCTATATTGTATCTGTATTTTTAACCGTTGGTCAGTCAATGGCAACATTGAGGACTGAATAAATTAAATTAACCGAGATAAAAGACACAGAAGCGAAAACCAAACAAAACAGTGAGTGTGTTCTGTTATTAATTCTGGCAATATTATTACACAAATATGCCCCCCCCCCCCCCCCCATCATCACCATCATCATCATCGTTTAACGTCCATGTTCCACGCTTGCATGGGTTTGGACGGGAGTTTTCCCACTTGAGGCAAGAGTGGTTGTCTTGCTCGCATAGGACTGTCTGGCGGGTTTTCTACAGCTGGATGCCCTTCCTAACACCAACCACATTTACAGTGTGGGGCTGGGAGGTTTTTACCGTGTTGCCTACACGGCCACATTACAGCGTGGACTGTGTGTTTTTTTTTTTTTTGTCGTGACACCTACACGAACTCATTTGTTTCGGCCTGGATGTTGTGGCACCAACATAACTTTACATTGAAAGGGGCGGTGTGGATGGGGTGGGGGTGGTGGGACGGGGGTGTATTTTGTTAGAGATGCCTACTGACTGTAGTAGGTTTTACTTTGTATTTCAGGTAAGGCGGGTCTTCTCTATTACTGAGTACCGCCAAAGGTCTCGGTCCAGTGACATTGTCTTGGAGAGGTGTAAGTGTGTGAGGTCGGAATTTATCAGCTCGTCCCAGGTTTTTCTGGGTCTGCCTACTCCGTGGCTACCATCTATCTTTATTGCCCTGCACTTTGCTATACAGCTGTCGTCTTTCATGCGCATCACGTGACCATACCAACGTAGCCTTCTCTCGAGTAAACAACATCTGATCCCTCTTATTTCTAATTTTTTCCTTAGTTCGTTTATGCTTTGCCGTTCACGTATATTACTATTACACATCCAGCGGAGCATGCAAGCTTCGTTCCTCTCTAGTCTGCGTATATCCTCTGCACACAATGCCCAGGTCTCACTGCCATGCAACATTGCTGTTCGTATGCAGGCATCGTACAACCTGCCTTTCATTTTTAGGGAGAACCCTTTAGCGGCTA
Source organism: Eledone cirrhosa (assembly GCA_964016885.1). NCBI lineage: Eukaryota > Metazoa > Mollusca > Cephalopoda > Octopoda > Eledonidae > Eledone > Eledone cirrhosa. The sequence continues at coordinate 286,589,613 of OZ024740.1, forward strand.
ATAGTGGTATAAGCTCTCTGAACTTTTTCCATCCAGTTCTGACTCTAGCTACTGTACTTTCAGAGCACCCTCCCCCACTGCTGATTTTGTCACCCAGGTAACGGAAGCTGTCCACTATTTCTATAGAACCCTCTGCGCAATTGAAAGAGCTAGTATTTTGTGGGCACTTGCTGCTACTTATTGCACCAGAGCACCGGCCACATGTAAAATCTGTGTTCTTAATTAGCTTACCTGTGATCCCACTACATCTTTTATGCACCCATACTTTGCATTTGGGACATAAAATGGAGTTTCTACCTACGCCTTTCCTACACACTGAGCATGGCCATTTCCCAGATGGGACCGGCGCCTTATTTTCTTTCCTACAAACTAGAACTTTAGTCTTAGCCAGGTTAATTTTAAGGCCTTTTGATTCTAGGCCATGCTTCCATGTTTGGAATTTCTTCTCTAGCTCGGCCATTGATTCAGCTATGAGCGTTAGATCATCTGCGTATAGGAGTTCCCATGGGCAGCCGGTCTTGAACTCCTCTGTTATAGCCTGAAGGGCAATAATAAATAGTAGGGGGCTAAGAACAGAGTCCTGATGGACACCAACTTTTACGCTAAACTCTTCACTATATTCGTTGTTAATTCTAACCTTGCTGACTGTTTCTTTATACATGGCTTGTATAGCTCTCACAAGCCATTCGTCAACACCTAGTTTTCTAAGAGCCCACCAGATAATGGAACGGGGGACTCTGTCGAAGGCTTTCTCCAAGTCGACAAAGGCTAAGTATAGGGGTTTACTTTTAGCTAGGTACTTCTCCTGTAGTTGTCGTACAATGAAAAGAGCGTCTGTGGTACTTTTGCCTGATTCAAACCCGAACTGCATTTCATCTAGATCGATTCTCTCTCTGATTACTTGCACTATTACTTTTTCCGTGACCTTCATGACCTGGTCGATTAATTTAATGCCTCTATAGTTACTCCTATCTAGGGCATCTCCTTTACCCTTGTAACAGTTAATGATGATGCTGCTACGCCAGTCCTTCGGAACAACCCCATTCTGTATGACTTGGTTTACTATCCGGGTGACCATGGTGTGTCCCACCGTTCCAGAGGCCTTCAGCATCTCAGCAACTATTTCCGAAGGCCCAGCCGCCTTACCCGTCTTCATATCTTTGATTGCCTTACTTATTATACTACCTTCAACTAACACTGCTGGTCCCTCTATTGGATCGATCTGGGGGAGACTATCCTTCTCCCATTTATTCTCCTCATTTAGTAGCCTCTCGTAGTGACACTTCCAAGCGACCTTCTTATCAGCGTCAGTGATGGCGAGTACGCCATCATTATTTAGTACACACTTCTCCCCAACAATATCACGGTTTTCCTTGACACATTGCCTAGCAATCCTGAACACCTCACGTTTTTGGTCCTCGCGTTGTAGAACATGCTTGAACTTTCTTTCCTCTGCTTCCCTTCTTGTGAAGTACACTTGTCTCCTAGCTTCCCTCCTGGCCACTTGATAGTCTTCTCTACTTCCCCCATCCCGCCATACTTTCCAAGCCTGCTTTTTGGCCTTAATCGACTCCTCCACCTTATTGTTCCACCACCATGTTACTCTCCTCCTGCCTATAGGCCTGCTCCGGCCACAGACTTCGTCTGCCGCCATCAGCAGGTTTGCTTTCAGGAATTCCCACTGTTCCTCTATATTGTACGACTCTAAATGCTCTTCCTTACTGTCGAAAGCATCAAGTAATATGCTTTGAAATTTATTTCTGGCTGTGGGGTCCTTTAGCTTCCATATTTTTCTCCTGAGGATAGTCCTCTTCTGCTGTCGAGTACGTCTCGTCCTGACTATGAGGTCGCTAATTATCAGTCTATGTTGGGAGGTGCATTCTTCATGGGGGAGGGATTTAGTGTTTACAACAGTCACTCTGTCACGTCTTCTGGTAAGGATATAATCTACCTGGCTGGTATGTTCCCCTGATCTGTAGGTGATCAAGTGATTGTCTCGTTTTTTGAAGTTAGTGTTACAGATTGTTAGGTTATTTGCGTCACAGAATTCCAGGATTCTGGAGCCTTCCTCATTTCTAGTACCAAACCCATAGCCTCCATGGATTCCATCATAGCCGTCACAATGTTGTCCAACGTGACCATTTAGGTCGCCAGCAATAATTATATAGTCACTGTCGGTTATTTGGGAGGCAGTGAGCATCAGTGTCTCATAGAAAGTGTCTTTTATAGCGCCAGGCAGTCCAGATTGGGGCGCATATGCAGATATTATCGTCACAGTAGTTCTATTTAGAACAAGTCTTATTTTAATTATTCTGTCGTTTACTCTATTTACGTCTATTATCTTATCCGCCCATTTTTCTGCTAACATGATTCCTACCCCACCCAGCCCATTGTCATTTCCCACCCAGAAAAGCTTATAGCATCGTTTTTTACCCACAATGAATCTAGCAGACCCGCCCCTCCACCTGGTCTCTTGGATGCAGCAGACATCAACCTCCTTACGTTCAAGCATTTCTACAACCTCGTTTGAGCGGCCTTTTAAGGTCCCTACATTGATGGTACCAACTCTGAAGTTTTGGATTGCGTTTGGTGGGTGGGATGCAGGGAGGGGTGAGGTTGATGGGGTTGGGGTTATGTTGGCCATCCGCGGCCGCAACAAAGAGGGTGTAGCTCTGCCCTTTCGTCCGGCAGCATGAGGTGAATTTGTCGTTATCTTTTGCATTGTCTTCGGGTGTCCAGATTCTTCTGACTCTCCAGAAATTCCCTAGTTCATCCATCATATCGAAAAAGCAACCAGAAGTGCTAGCATAGGTCGTTTACTTGTGATTGGTCCAAATAATAAGGTGGAGAGTGGGGGCGGGGTATGGAGTAGTTTGCGAGGAGCAGAATTATTTTTAGAACAACGGTGAGACAGAACAGAATTATAGAAAGCCAATTTTGAATACAACTTTTTTTTTTTTTTTTTTATTCTGGGGGATTGTAAGATATATAGATGCGAGGAGCAGAATTATTTTTAGAACAACGGTGAGACAGAACAGAATTATAGAAAGCCAATTTTGAATACGATTTTTTGATTCTACCATCTTAAAAATTGAAGGCCACATTGGACAATACAGTCCTAGATATACCAAAAGACAGGATGGTTTTGGATGGATTGCCTTGTGATAGGTCTGCTCAATCAGGACTGACCTGAGGCTAAACAACAATAATAAAAAGAACAGGAAGCCAACACTATTCATGTTACTTAAACCCTAATCTAATGTGTTTTACATTCAGCTTGGTCAGTTTTGCTCATGCAGAGGCAAACTGGGATAGCACTAACTGATCACTCTTGAACATTCACTTGGGTAACAACAGAATATACTTATATTCAAGCACAATGTTATTGCAAGTCTTCGTGATTGAGCTGATGCAGGTACTGTGTCTAAAGATAAAAAGACATACTTCTTGTCACTGGAAATATTGAGAAATATGTAAACATTGTTATTTTCAGATGCAATACTTATGTTACATTTGGATAGACAAAAATATATGTGCATAACTACACATGCATGAAGGCACATACACACACCTACACCACTTTGTAATAGAAAAAAAAATACTATAGTATTTTAGTCTACTATAATTACACTAGATATTTATGTTAGTGTTATATTTTACTTCTGAATTACAAATGAAAACAATAGATAAACTTCTGAGTTGTACTTGTTTGACAAGTTACTTGATCTGGGATCAACTATTGAAATTGAAACAATATCATTGAAGAGGCATGATAGCCATTTAATAACATAAAATATGTTACATTCACTTTTGTTTATTTCTAAATTGGATTCATTGTCATCACCATTGTTTTTATGGCTGCTTTTCCATGCTGGCATGGGCTGATTGAGACTTTTTTGAGGCAGTATTCTATGAGGGGTGGAGATACCTTTCTTGATGACAACTCTTGATTTCAAGTAAGGTACTGATCCTTGCATGCCAAACTGCTAAGTTGCAGGGCATATTGTTTATGCAGGATATAAACAAATGTCACTGTCTGCACAAGTGTTGTCAATGCTAAGAAACACCCAGGTATACAATAGAGTTCCACACAGCTTCTATTTATTAATTTCACCAACAAGAGGTTATACCCAAGGTGCCATTAACCACACTACTATTCTTGCCCCTGTGGCATTTGACCATTTCCACTACATCTGTTGAAAAGTCAGTTACTAGGCTCATTTTCTATTTTAATTCTTCAGTTTCCTTAATTAGATCCCTCTTTAAGAATGGGAGTGGTTAATATCTCTTATGTGTGTCAGTTTGATATGTAAAATAATTCTTTTATGATCTTGCCTACTGTCGATTCCTGTGTAAATGATCTTTTATTTGTTGCTTTCATTGTTTTTCTTCTCTTCACTCCCACTTCCTCCTTCCTTCCAAATTGCTATGTGTTTAATCATTCATTTACTTATTGAAGTGGTAGACTGGCAGAATCATTTGAAAAATTGCCCCCCCTCCCTCAGTGTACATTCTGACTTCAGATTCACTGAGATTTTACTTCACCTTTCATCCCTACGGGGTTGATAAAATAAAGTACCAGTTACATACTGGGGTCAATTAATCAACTGCCCCCCCCCCCCCCCAAGATTGTTGGCTTTTTGCCGCCTAAATTTGCCTTTCATCCTTACAGGGTCGATAAAATAAAGTACCAGTAATGCACTGGGTAATTGCTGGCCTTGTGCCAAAAAGTAGAAACAATTATTATTATTGACAACATGCTTTATGGTATATAGTTGCAACTCTTTGTGTTCTGAGTTCAAATCGTGCCATGGTTAGTTTTGCCTTTCGTCCTTACGGGGTTGGTAAGATAAAGTACCAGTTACATACTGGGGTCAATTTAATTGACATACCTTCCAAAAAAGAATTGTTGGCCTTGTGTCTAAATCAGAAACCGCCCCATGCTTTGCAGCAAAGAGTTACGGCTCTTTATAGTCTGAGTTCAAATCCTGCCGAGGTTAACTTTGCCTTTCATCCTTATGGGGTCGATAAAATAAAGTACCAGTAATGCACTGGGATAATTGCTGGCCTTGTGCCAAAAGTAGAAACAATTATTATTATTGCTATTACTGCTTTTCTTTTCTCATTATGTAGTGGAAATGTGTCAGATGCCACAGGGGCAGATATGGGGATGTGGTTAATGGTTGACCAATGCATTGTGGGTGGAATTAATAAATAGAAGCTGTGTATTTATAATTTATCTCAAAGTATGTTTATAATATTTCTCTATAATGCTAAGTGAAGGCGCGTGGCTCTGTGGTTAGTGTATTCAGCTCACAATCGTAAGGTCATGAGTTGTATTCCTGATGGCACGCTGTGTCCTTGAGCAATACACTTTATTTCACATTTCTCCAGTCCACTCAACTAGCAAAAATGAGTTGTACCTGATAGCCATGTCACATTCTGTGTCACACTGAATCTCCCTGAGAACTACGTTAAGAGTATGCATGCTTGTAGAATACCTAGCCTCTTGCATGTTAATTTCAGAAGCAGGCTGTTCGTTTGATCGGATCAATTGAAACACTCGTGGTTACCGACGGAGTACCTTCCATAATCATCAATATAGTTTCCATTAGAGGTTGAACAAAAGACACTTCTCAGTTTGTCAGTTAGTAATCTGATACTTGATAATTACTTTTGAAGTGTCTGTTTTCTCTTGAATTTCAAGATTAACCATGTATTTTTTAAGATTCAGAAAATATATAAAAGTGTCATTGTCAACATCTCACTGAAAAGTTTTAGTTTGATTTCTTAGGTGTTTATTTTACCAGACATGTTTTAACAGATCCTTGTAAATTAGTGTTGCAATAATCTAAATGTGAGAAGGAAACTGTAAAAATCATTAATCTAAAAATTCATGCAAGAAAGTTTTTCATTCCTCAAAAACATGAATTTTATCTAAACATCAAATAAATTGTTGGACAGAACTCAACCTAGCCAACTATCATATTTATATATATAAATAGTCTTGTGTATATCAATTTCACCTCACTCAGTAAATTGTGAAATTGTCTTTTTTTTTTTTATTGCACACACAGACACAGAATTAATTTCCTTGCTTACAATTTTAATCACATCTTCAAGTTCTTTAACCCTTTAGCTGGCAGTATCTGGCCAAAATAAATATCAAAATCTCATAGATCCAATATTATGTGAGGTAAAGCCTTTACTGCAAAAATATAATAGTAAATATAGAGTAATGTAAATGCTAAAGGATTAAGACCTAGTTTTCCACACCAAGCTTCCTTGTGTTTTATATAAGGTTGATGCTCAGCATATTTTGTAAATGTGTTTACAAAGTTAATTTCTTTACCATTCATGTTGGGTGCACCATTAGTTGTCACAGAGGTCAATATATTTATTAGACAATTTACTACTGCCTTAAATAGTTAAGTCCCTGTGGTATGCTTGGGTAATTTTACCAAATTAACCAGTTCTTCACATTTCATTACCTCTATAAAATTGAGCTTCAATAACTCACCCATCAGATAATGTAACATCAGTGCTCTCAGCTAAACAAAAGAAAAAATATTCACATGAATCAGTACTTTTGTTAACTGTTCTGATATGCTTGGTTTCATCTTTAACCTGATCATTATCATATTTTGAATGCTTCTGACAAATAGCTCTATGACCACATCACATCAAAAATTAAAGTCTTTATTCTAATGTTTTACAAATTTTCACAAAAAATCTGTTCACTAGTCAAAATACAATAAATATTTGAATTAACAAACTTGTTTTAGATAATTTCTGCTGAATCATTTCAGGATGTTAAGAATTTAAAATTCTTCATAAAGTTATAATGGAAGGTTTTTAAATAAATATAAACACTTTAGAATAGACAGCTTTGTATCATAGAACCAGGAGTGCTTTCAAGCACTTTCGTATCAAAAGGGTTGATATTCCATCATTTACTATTTCTACTTACTTGCGAATTCTTGGAAACCCACCAAAATGGAAAGGAGCATATTCTAGCTATGATTATTTAATATATTCCTCATCACAGAGTTTTTCCATGTTTAGCAATAATCTTTGAAATTTTGAAATTAGCAGCAACACAGCATGTCTCCCACACCATCCTCCTGGAGATAAAAATCAAAAGAAGAAGTCACACCTTTGACAAGGACAAAATGGTTTAAGCCAGAATTTAAGTGTTTTCACTGACCCCCCCCCCCCCCCTCCATCTTTATAGATATAAGCTTCCACTGTTTTAAACATATTACCCCATTTTATTGTATTTAAATAAAATGTGGCTTTTTCTCTTGACTTCTTTTGCTTGATTCATGCTTTATCACCTGTTTTAATCCTACTAAAGCTTTCCATATTTCATGAAAATTCTCCTTTCATTTTAACATTTTTATTTATTTTGGAGTTGAGCTGACATTCTGAAGAAGCTGAAAGATTAAATATAATTCAAAAGTATCAAAGGTGTATAATATATTGTATAAGACTCCATAATTTACAAACAAAAATTGATTTATTAATAATTTACATTACTATGATTCAATGTACATCAAACTGACTTCTTTGCAGCTGAAGTTATTTAGAATGGGAAAGAAAAATTAAATTGTATTGGTAAATTTTGTCAAGATTTACATGTGATGGTTATGGTCCTGGCCTCATACAAATGTAAATATTTAATAAGAAAATTCATATTAATTAATAAAGTACATGACATTTTTAAAAATGTATGAGAAAATAGACTTACAGGAGAGAAGAAAATAGATATTGGCAACAAGTCAAATTATCTGAAGCAGTCTCTATACACTCAGATGTGAGAAATTAATCATTCCCTCCACCAGAGTGGGCTCATTACAGTGTTTGGGGAGAAACACCATGAATAATATATAAAACCACAACAACAAATATATATACACACACATATATAAATATATATGCATAATACACACACACACATATATATATATATCATCATCATCATCCTTTAATGTCCATTTTCCATGCTAGAATGGGATAGACAAGTTGTCCCATTTGAGGCAAGTTGGGTCAGGTGACCATGTCTTACTCATATAGAACTGTTTCTAGCTAGGTTTCTACAGTTGGATACCCTTCCTAATGCCAATATATATATATATATACACACACACATACATAGCTATCTAGTTAAAAAGTTCACTGAGCAAACACCTGGTTTTGGGTTCAATTCCACTGCACAGTATCTTGGACAAATGTTTTCTACTCCAGCCTATATATATTAGGATTGTCTGTAAGTCAGTTCTAATTACTTAGTTGATATTTTAATATGATATTCAATTGGATTCTTACCTTTAAGAATTAAAATTTTCAAGTGGCAATAATCCAAATTAAAATGATAAAGTGCACTCCTGAAACATAATGTAATCTCCTCTTCACAGCCCAATCTGGCAACCATCAACAAATCTCTCTCATATAACATCCTAATGTAATCATTAGATAATGGTTTCTGATTTAGGCACAAGGCCAATAATTTTGGGGAAGAGGAAAGTTGATTAAATTGACACCAGTGCATTACTGATACTTTATGTTATCAACCCTGTAAGGATGAAAAGCAAAGCTAACCATGGCAAGATTTTAACTCAGAACGTAAAGGGCCACAACTCCATGCTACAAAACATGTGATGCTCTACCGATACTGCCAAACCATCATTAAATAATATAATTGTTTCTACTTTAGGCACAAGGCCAGCAATTACCCAGTGCATTACTGGTACTTTATTTTATCGACCCCGTAAGGATGAAAGGCAAAGTCAACCTCGGCGGGATTTGAACTCAGATCGTAAAGGGAAGTAACTATGCTGGAAAGTATGGCGTCCGATCCTCTACCGATACTGCCAATCCACCGCCATGTCTTATAAACATACACAATTCATGAACAAAAAGGATAGGATGGTTATGGCTGGAATGTCCATCATATGTCTACTTAAAGAGGGTTGATTTGGTGCTAAACAACTACATAACTCCAAAATAATCCTGATTGAACAGACATATGATATAAGGCAGGCATGTCAAACATGTGGCCTCCGGGCGACATGTAGCTCTTTACAAGCACACCTGTGGCATGCACAAAGGTTTTTACAGTGCGATCATGTTTTATCTTTGAAAAATTAGTTGTAATGTGCACAATTAGTTGTTGTGTGTGGCCCTCAGGCAACACATATGTGACCCATGTGACCCTCAGTTTGACATGCCTGATCTAAGGGGTTCTAACTATGATTATTCCAACTTTTCAGACAATAATTTACCTCAGATTATATCATGCAACAATCCCCTCCACATCAATGTTTTATTTAGGAAGGAGAAAACTTAGGAGCCATATTTCTCAAGAAATCAGAATGAGAATAAAAGAAAAACCTATAGGGAATGATTCTCAGGGAGGGAGGAAAACCTGTGTCTCACGAGGCCTCAGGTGACACATGAAAACATTTTATTGACATGCAGTAAATATATTTCGTTACCATTGCCAGATTTAGGACAACTGAGGCCCTGTGCTAGTTAAGTTATGAGGCTCCAAACATTTGAAATGTGTGTGGGGGTGGCAGGAAGATAGGCCAACCCCCTGGCCAATGAGGCCCTGTGCTTAAGTTCATCTAAGCACAATGGTAAATCCAGCACTGTTTGTTACTGATATTATTTATTTATTTATTTTTTTAAATTTGCAACTTTTGTTTTATCAGCTGTCATCTTATGGTTTCAGTGATACATTGCTTCAAGAAAAATGAAATAAATGAAATGAAAAATATTCTTTAGCAACAAGTGTTCATCTGATTAAGGTTATAATATGGCGGTGGATTGGCAGTATCAGTAGAGCGTCAGACACAATGCTTTTTGACACAGAGTTGTGGCCCTTTACGTTCTGAGTTCAAATCCCATCGAGGTTAACTTTGCCTTTCATCCTTACAGGGTCGATAAAATAAAGCACCGGTAATGCACTGGGGTAATTACTGGCCTTGTGCCAAAAGTAGAAACAATTATTTCATAACACTATGAAATCAAAGAGACCACATTAGTATATGACACTCTAATTAGTCAACCCTTTTTATATGGCATTGGTGAGGTGATGGTCATGGAGGGACACAGTGATCTAGTATTATTTAGGTGGATTGGCAGTATCGGTAGAGGGTCGGACACCATGCTTTGCAGCATAGTTACGTCCCTTTACGATCTGAGTTCAAATCCCGCCGAGGTTGACTTTGCCTTTCATCCTTATGGGGTCGATAAAATAAAGTACCAGTAATGTACTGGATAATTGCTGGCCTTGTGCCTAACGTAGAAACAATTATTTAATTTGGTGATTTTATGGACGTATATATATTTACTAGCTACTTTCCTTTTTTAAAAAAATTGCTACTTTTTATGAATTTAATCTGGCAGACCTGTATTTGACTACTATTTCTAGCAGGCTACTGGCCATGCTAGAACTTGTGACAATGAGTGAGTCAAGTCTGCTTCTGCTTCCACTAGTCATTATCATGTCTGACTCCTACTCCACCCCCACCTCTATTTTTAGTATGACTTTCTCCTATCTTTTCCCAAACAACAGTTAACTTTGGTGATCACTGAGTAAAGGGATGGTAGCTAAGTACTTAAAGGGAAAAAACATAAGGACAACCAAATATCAGTCCAGTAACCAGATGTTTGAAGATTATACTAAAAAAGAGAACAGGATTCAGGGACATAACAGTAGTCACTGTATAGCATTAGACCTAATTTGAATCTTTCTAGACAAATGGTATTGTGTGTCTAGCCATCAGCTGTCTCTTTATTTGCACATGGTTGTATTTATGTGTGTGTATAAGAGAAAAGAAGTGTGTGTGTGTCAGTGTAGTAATACATAAGGCATTATTGACCAGCTTGTTTCTTACTTTCTACTGTTTTTAAAGGTCTCTCAAGCTCCACTCCATTCCCTCCTATATATATATGCTGTCATAATACTTTAACCTAGATTAGAATAGTCACTAGAATGGGTAAGCTGGTGATGATGATCTGCATTGGCATTGGCAGGAATCCTTTAGAAAATATAAACAAAAGTAATGTTGGTGTGCTGTAAGAAGTAGGAGTGAATGGTTTTTCATGCAGGGTACTTCAGTCAAAGACAAATTGGAGATGTTTTTTCTTCTTTCTTCTCAAGTCACACCATCATACTGCTTGTTTATATTTTATAACCTAGATTTTTTTTTCTCCAAACTGGAATCATTTTCAGTGTCTACTTGCTTGATTTGTTACTATTTTACCAGAAGACTAAAACATATTGCCATTTTTCTCCTATACACATATGTGTGTGTGTGTGACAAATCACATACATACATGCACACATGCATATAACAACGGCAATTTATTTAATCACGAGCTGGTAGGATGAAGAATGTGTTAAATGCCAAATGAAATCATTCATCATTTCAAAACTTTGTTAATATATTTTAGTTTTCACTTCAACATATTTTCTCAAAATTATTATTTTCAATCTAATTATTTTCAATTTCAAATTCTATTATGTTTCTAAAAAAAAAAAAAAGATATGACAAACAAATTATATATCACTTTGAAATCTTTTTCTATGTCATATTAGTGAAATTTTCCTAAGTCTAAATAGTATAAATTCTTTATCAGTGTGAATTCTGTGCATAACTTTATATTATTTATGTTTTTACCTCTAATTTTTTCTTTTTGTTTTAAATTTAGATAAATTACAATCTTATATTCACAAAAAAAAAAATGTATAAATCTTTTGGGTTTCCCTCTGAGACCGACATATATTTTCCAATGGAAAATGGACGATGACAATAGTGATATATATATATTTGTATGTACATACGTGTACACGTGCATACATACATGCATACATACACATTCATACAACCTACATACATACATGTCGGATTCACAATCATAAAGTTGTAGGTTTGATTCCTAGACTAGGCAACATGTGTTCTTGAGTGACACGCTTCATTTTATGTTGCTTTTCATAATATGACTAGGGCCTTTGTCATTAAAACATTCTAGAAACCTCCCACCACATGCAACCTCTTAGGAAGCCAGCTAAACCTGCATAGGGGTGAACTGCAAATTTCTTTTTCTTTTTTTCCATAATGTTTTTGTTTCCCTTGTACAAAAATACAAGAAATACTTAATACACTCTTATATTAGAAGTCTGGAGAATCTTATGTACATATACACGCACACATATGGAGTGGTGCAGTGGTGAACCTACTGTGAAGTTAATGCTACGTAAGCTTCAGGATCCCTAACCTCCAGAGGAGCATCAGAAACAATTGTTGCCCTATTGTCAAATGTAGGTCTGCCATTGCATATATGTTATCCTAAAGGTTTCATGCAGCTAACCTTGTTTGATTGACTGTGCTCATCAGTGCCAATGTATTTTGTACAAAGCCCTTTCAAAATTGAATTAATAATTGCCATTTTGAGACTAATGCTTTCCTATGACGACAATATATTCCTATCATATATATATATGTATATATATATGTATATATATATATATATATATATATATATATATATATTAATACTAAAAGTTATACATATATATATATATATATATATATTAATACTAAAAGTTATACATATATATATATATACTAAAAGTTATATATATATATACTAATAATTATATAATGCATCTGGTTTTTATCCACCAAAAACTTGTTTAGTTACATTTGTTATCTGCTGCAAACATATTTCTGTATTAGGTCTGGACTAATTTTGTTTTTTGTTGTTTATTTTGATTTTTTTTTTTCAAGTCTCTGTGCAGCAGTCTGCTTGCAGTGATACTTGCTTCTTTATTAATGGAAAACAATATGCCAGAATGTATGGAGTATGGTTAGGGTTAAAAAAATGCATTTCTTCTTATTATTATCATCATCATCATCGTCATCATATACACATACACTTGTATAAAAATGAAGTGAAGCTTTTGTTGTCTTCATAAATGCTGTCTGCTGAAGAGACCACGTTTTTTTTCTTGTGATTTTCCAGACTTATTATACACAAGAATGAAACAGCATCTCTTCCACATAAGGATTTTGTAGGCTGCCAGCAGCTACATCTTAGTATATAAATTAGAATAATATGAAATGGAATGTTTGTGTAACTGCATGTGTGTGTGTTGGTAAAATTGAGGGAGAGAGAGAGAAATTTGAGTGCACGCAAAAATGCATATTACTGTATTCAATATTCAAATATGACAAGAGAAACATGCTGGATTATGTTAATAAATAATATTTACGTTTTATTTTTTTATTTTTTTCTATTTTCATTCATTCTGTCTTCATTATTCATAAAAATAAACAGACTTTATTTTATTTTTTACTTTTGTTACTGATGAGAGTTGGTAGGCTGTTTTTTCTTAGTTGACTAGGGGAAAAAAAGGTTGAATGTTTTTTTTGTTTTTTTTTCTGTTTTAAGGAAGGTAGTGCTATGGACAGAAGCATGGTTGAATGGTTACAAAGTTTGCTTCACATTCATGACATTCTAGATTCGATCCTACTGTGTGACATCTTGGGCAAATGTCTTTTACCATAACCTCAGTTCTATTCAAGCCTTCTGTGTGAAATTTGGTTGATGGGAACAATGACATGTAGTTGTGATTCTAATAGCTAGTCTTGTCACACACTGTGTTGTGCTGAATTTCCCTGAAAATTATACTAAGGGTACACATATCTGAGGAGTATTCAACCACCTACATGTTCAAAGAACAGGATAGGCCTATTCCATTGATTGAAGAACTGGAACACTCATTGTCAAAACCATAGGTCTATTTACTAATGGATGTTGGTTGAAGAGATGAAAGGACACACTTGTATATACATATTTAGACAAACATTGATTTTTTTTTTTTACTGAAGCAAACTTAAGTGTCCTCATGATATCTTTATTAAAGTAATCTATTTTAGGTTCATTACTTCAGCACTGATACATCTCTCTTTCTCTCCTTCTGTCTGTCTCCTTCTTTGTCAGAGAATGTCCAGTCATAATCAGTGTAAGCCTATAATCTCATACTAAGTTCTATTTTTCGTTTCATTTCTTTGATTTATCGTTGGTCATCTATGTAAGTAGTTGCTACTTTGTAGCATCTTCTGATTGGTGATTTCAGTGATATGGTTTTTGACAAATTCTGGAAAATCCTCAGCATCATTATTATTTTACATCCACTTTCCATAATGGCATGAGTTGGATGGGTTGCCATGATAAGAGTCAGTTCTTATTCAGAGTTACTACCCTCCCTGGTGGATCAGAGGATAACGTCTCACTTGTACAATTTATTTGAAGTATAGTTTCTATGGCTAGATGCTTTTCTTAATCCCAACGATTTTACAGAGTGTACTGGGTGCAATTTATCATTACACCAACACCAGAAAGGTTATTAAGTTGTTGGCTAGTGTCTTCTTGGCCCTAGATTATTGCTGTTTGTTCACCAACTATTTTACAGTGTCAGCTAGGTGCATTTTATTGTGGCACAAGCACTAAAGGGGTTGGCATGTTTTCAACCAGTAACAAATCCTTTAAACCCTATATTGATTCCACTCATTTGCTAACCATACCAATAGATGTTGATATAGGTTTTTGATCTCCTCTTCATAATCATGATTTAATGAATTTTTGTGAAGCTTGTTTAGAGGATAAGTTATATCCATGTTACAGTGCCTGTGGATATAGTACTAGTTCAAAGAATGTCAGTTGAGATACATGGGAAAATATTCTATCTCATAGCTGCTAGGATTGGGTTGTAGTTTGCTTGAAAAAAAGTTAGCCAAGATAGACTAGTATCTTATTCAGGTCAAGAATTGTCTCGTTTTTTTTTTATTACTTGCTTTAATTCCTTACTAAAATTAGTGTAAGGGGGGTTATCTGTAAAATATATGTAGGAATTCAAGTTCCATCTACCATAACCTCAGGTTGACTAAAGCCTTATGACTGAAATTTGAGAGAAACTGTGTGGAGGGGATTGTTCCAGTTCTTTGAGTGTAATTTTTATCTGGCTCTTGGTTGTCTGTTGAAGTAACATAGCCAAGTAGATATAATGCCAGTTCAAAGGTCTTTAGTTGAAATTCGCTAAAACACTTTTTAAGCTGTGCACTTGACTTTATGTCTTACTGTGTTGCAAATATTAGGGCCATGTTTCTGGTCTATAGAGAACTTCCTCACCACTCCCCCACCACCAGTTTTGGAGGTCCTGAAAAGAGTAGTGTGTGTTGCCTTATTCCTCTGACTAAGACTGGGTCTTATATATCATTGGAAGTTGTACATCTTGTAAGCACTTTTCTCCTTGAAATGTACATATAACTTCTTGGTAGTTTTAGCTTTATATTCTTATCAACTATTTACTCTAAGATCTATTCTCTAAGCTCTTTTATCAAACATTCATGTCCTTTTAAAAATCACAACAAAATAAAAGTGATACAAAAGGGTGAAAAATATCTAAAAGTTAAAGTTAGATATTTTCTTGGCCTAGAGGCAAATCCAGCCAGAGCTTATCTCAGTTTTATATGATAGTAAGTGAATGAGAGTACAAGGCTTCTCTTTAGATGAGGTGTTAGTCCATTGAAAGGTTAATCTTCAGCTGCTGTTGCTGTTCAATTCTTTAGCTGAGTGGACTTGAGCAACATGAAATGAAGTACCTTGCTTAAGGAGATAACACACTACTTGGTCCAGGAATTGAACCCACAATTATATGATTGTGAGACCAAAACACTAACCACTATGTTACACTTCCTCACTAATGTCTAACAACTTAAAGCTGTTTCTATTTTCATTGATAAACCTTTTTATTTGAGCATGTTCTTGTTTGTGGCTCACTTGTTTTTTAAACTGATTTCTGTGTGAAATAATTGGACAGCCCAGAAGGAAAAAACAAATTGAAGGTCAAGGTTGTTTCTGAGAGAATTTGACAGACTGAATTGTTGATATTTAAGTTAATTGAGGCCAATTATTGAAAGAACATGGTCACATTTTGTTACTGCAAATATCACTGAAGGATCTCAATAAGCAAACTGTTTCATTTCTTCTCAGTAACAATGTGTGTATGTCTTTACAATGCTTACATTTAACTTTTTATTGTCCATGTACAAGTGGTGAATGGTTATTATCATCATCACCGTTTAATATCCATTTTCCATGCTAGCATGGGTTACAAGTTGTCTCATTCTGAGACAAGTGGAATCAGGTGACTATGTCTTGCTCATACAGAACTGTTTCTGGCTTAGTTTCTATGACTGGGTGTGCTTCCTAACGCCAATCACATTTACAGGGTGGACTGGGTGCTTTTTGTCATGTCACCAACACGACCATACAGGGTGGTCTGGATGCTCTTTTGTTATGTCAACGACATGAGCACCTTACATCGTGGACTAGGGGTTTTTGTTGTGTCACCAGCAGGACTTCCTTACATGAAATTATATCTACATTCAGTCTGAATAAATGTGGTAGTATAAGACAAAGTGTGTACTATCTCTAGTTATTTCAACAAACTGTTCAAAACTCTGCTAGTTTGGCCGCACACTCTATTGCCCACAAGGTAAACTCCTATGCCAAATGAATCATGTGTCTCCAATTATAGCCTTGTGAATTAAATTTGGCAGATGGAAACTATGTGGAAAGCCATCATGTATGGATATATATTTTATGTGTGTGTATATCAATCAGTTTTTGCATGTTTTCAAGTTGACACCATTTAAACAAGCAGTGCCTGTTTGATTATATCCTGCCAACTAATGGTTCAACAGGTGAAGATCAGTATAAAATAAGTACAATAGCATCAGAAAGGGCTGATTCATGTTATCTTGTGCATGTATGTATATGTTTACACATGCATGTGCATTCTCACTTTCAGCATTTGTTTGTCTCTCTCTTCCTCTCTTAATTTTACCTTTCATTCAATCAGTATGTATATGCCTGCAACCTTATTATTTCTCTCTCTGTCTCTTACTCTCTCCCCTCTCTCTATACAATGTAGAGTGTGACATCTGACACCAGACCAACCAACACATCCCCATATTATTTCTTTCTCAAACATAAACAATAACTAAAACACCCAGGAGATTTCTGTGGAATGGTAGTAATTTAAAATATTTAATCTTATGAATAAACAAATAAAACTTGAAAAGAAATGTGTGTGTGTGTGTGTGTGTTGTGTCTATATATATATATGTTTTTTTTTTTCTCGATCGACTTTCGTCAAATTGGACCGAGGAAACAATGTTTCCGTTGGTCTTTCCAATTTTCTAATACTATCTATAGGTCGCAACTGCAGGTAGAAGGAACAATGTGAAATAAAGTGTCTTGCTCAAGGACATAACGCATTGCCCGGTCCAGGAATCGAACTGACGACCTCACGATTGCGAATCCAGTTCTCTAACCAATCAGCCACATGCCTTCACATGTGTGTGTGTGTGTGTGGCCCTAATGTATGGTTATAATAACTAAAGAAAGAGCCCACAATATGTAATCATAGAGGTAAATATACTATATGAATTTCTGAAAGTTGAAAAACAAAGTAAATCAACTTGCTTTGGGAAACTTGGAGTATTTAAGAAGGTATATGTCAGTTTGCCATGTATTTCATACAGCATAGTGTGCATGTGTGTGTATATATATATATATATGACCACACACACATATGCACACTAGTGGTCCCATACCATCAATAAAGACGGCAATAGCATTGAACAGTTTTAATGTTTGGTGTCCAAGATTGGTATGTCATATGGACAATCACACAATGATTTGCAAAAGAGAAACCCGATACTTTATGTTGATTACTGACACATAAAAAGGATGTTTTAATAATTTATTTCTAGGATATATAATTACATAAATGTATGAGTAATTTTGGAGAAATAACTATCATATTTACAAGGGAAAATGTAGGGTTAGAACCCAGGGCCTTGTGATTGGAAAGTGAACTTATTGTAACACATGGCTGAGATTGGGAATTCATTGTTTGTAAATTTTAAAGTTACAAACACGTGCGCACACACACACACATGTATATAATTGTATCATACCACACACATTTAAAGTGTTGTGTGTTCTACTTTTTAATCCTTTCATTCTTTGTTTTTCTTATATTTCTGTTTTGTTGTTATTGTTTAACCTTGGTTTAGCCTTGATTGATAGCTATCCTGAGTTTTTTCACACATTTTATCTAGGATAGCATTATCTCATCAGTAGAGGGTCGGACGCCATGCTTTCCAGCATAGTTACGTCCCTTTACGATCTGAGTTCAAATCCCGCCGAGGTTGACTTTGCCTTTCATCCTTACGGGGTCGATAAAATAAAGTACCAGTAATGCACTGGATAATTGCTGGCCTTGTGCCTAAAGTAGAAACAATTATCTCATATGCCTTGCCTTTTATTTTTTTTTAAGATGGCCTGGTAATAATTTGAGGGAGATTTGGCTGCTATTTCTAGTTGAATGATCAATTATATAGAGGCTTCCTCATTGGTTCATTGGTGGGTTTGATAGTTCAGATAATACCAGTCAGGTGTAGTGGACTTCTGAAGTCATAAGAGCATCAAACAGGATGCCTTGCAGTATTTGTTTTCCCTCTTCATATTCTGAGTTCAAATCCTACTGTATTGTCCTGGGATGGTATAGACGTAATTCGTCACATGATTTAACCCCACCTGGCCCTTGGTTGTTGCATGCATTTAAGCCAGGTCTCTGATTTGGGGATACCATCCTTCCTCCCTCTCACCAAACTTGGATGCTTTGAAAAGGGTTATGGATATTGTGCTTCCACCTGACTAATCAATAAAAAAGAAATAGATAACTATAGAAACTGGGTGGGTGGGGGGGAGTTGTCACTATTTCATTTAGAACAAATTAATGATAACAGCAGATATGCCATTTGATCTGAGAAATTGGTAAGCAAGAGAGCAGAGGCTTTGTGGAACTTTATAGTTATGGAAATTAGGTGGGAAATTGGCAGAGTTGTTAGAATGTAAAGCAGTATGGTATTTATTCCAGTTCTCTGCATTCTTAATTAAATCCTGTTGAGATCAATTTTGCCTTTCATCTTTTTGTGGTCGATGAAATAAAGTGTCAATCCAAAGTGGTGGTTTGATGGAATTGCTAGAGCATTGCAGTATACATTCCAAATCTTTGTGTTCTGAGTTCAAATCCTGCTGAATGGAAAAAATACAGAAATTCTAATAAGTGAAAAAGCTTGGACATATTAGATAGTTGTTGTTTTTGTTGTTTATTGATGATGTTTATTAGTGATAAAAAGTGTCAGTTATCATTATTATGATTAAAACAATGGTGTTTTTGTTTCTCTTTTTGTCTAGAATACAATTGAAGTCTCTAGTGGTCAGTTTATAGTTATGTCCAAAAGGAAAATGCTAAAACACTGACCAAGTTGATCTACCCAGTCTTATGGTATAAAGTTTTTACTCTATGGTAAGTAGCAGAACATTTTCAGTTTTGTATTTGTTTGACAAAGACTTTTCATTTATTTTGTGGTGTCAACATTTTTGTTACTCCCTCTGCAACCTGAACAATGACACAATTCCACTGCAACTCAGTGCAGTGGAATTATATTAGTAACCAGGTTGCAGAGAGTGTAATGAAAATTTTGACATCACAAAATAAATGAAAAGTAAATATAGCAGAAGAATTGCTTATTTATTTCAAGCATTAAAAAAAATTAATTGATTTTCTATATTTCACTTTTTACATTTTTTCTTATCTAACAATTTGATGTTTTTGTTGCTGTTGCTTAGCATCAAGTTATTCCTGATTGAACAGACCCATGATCAAACATGCTTGACTTTTTCATAATTTCTTAATTTATTCAATCAGTTGGAAATTACTTTGATTAAACTTTTCTTTTTAAACATTTTGCCAAAAAATGCTTTTATTTTCTGGACAGCCTAATAATTGTTTCTACTTTTGGCACAGGGCCAACAATTACTCCAGTGCATTACTGGTACTTTATTTTATCAACCTCATAAGGATGAAAGGCAAAGTTAACCTCTGTGGAATTTGAACTCAGATCGTAAAGGACGTAACTCTATGCTACAAAACAGTATCTGACCCTCTACTGATACTGCCAATCCACCGCCCTGTACAGCCTAATAATATACCTAAGACAGAACACATTCTCCAGTGTGAAGTTTTTGAGACAGTAAGTTGTGATTTGAGAGAGATTTGGCTGCTATTTCTACAAAGTCAAATGGTTACATAGTGGCTCCCTAATTGTCTCAGTGAGTGTTGTATATTCGTGTAGATTCAAATATTTACGACAGTTATTGCAGCATGTAGTTGTGGCTATGCTGGGGTATAGCCACAACTGAATGACTGAAACCAGTAAGATTATTGTATTTCCTTGTGACAGACTACTCATTGTACTGCATGTATGGTCCTGTAACTCCTGGGGGAGTCATAGGGGCGCCATATTGACACACGGCATTTCTTAGGGTATTTTGAAACCTGGCAGAGCCCGTTTCCTCTCCAGGTCTGAATACAGCAGATTTCTTCCAGAGAAGGATAGAGAGTGAGAGAATAGAAGTGAGAAAGAGATAGAAGAATTGACCCCAGTATTTGGCTGGTACTTTTTTTATTGACTTCGAATGGATGAAAGACAAAGTTGATCTCAGCTGGATTTAAACTCAGAGAGCAGAGAGTTGGAATCATTTCATCATTTCATCATTTCATTTTACATCCACTTTTTCCCTGCTTCCAAGGGTGGGATGGGAACTGATTCTGGCTTAATTTCTACAGTTGGATGCCCTTCCTAACACCAACCTCATTTACAGTGAGTGCTGGGTGCTTTTTTGCCGAGGGCACCTCCACGACCACTTTGCAGTGGAATGATAGGGACCCCAGTCCCTATCATCTCATTTCTACAGCTGAGTAAAAACTGGAGCAATGTGAAATAAAGTGTCTTGCTCAAGGAAACAACACATCACCCAGTCTGAGAATTGAACTCAACCTTTCGATTGCAAGGCCAATGCTCTAACCACTAAGCCATGTGCCTCCATAAACAATACAAAGCACTCTATCTGACATTTTAATACCTTTGCCAATTTGGTGCCTTACTCATTGGTATTAATAGAAGGATACAGTGAAAGGCTACATGTAAGTTATTGGCTTTGTGCACCATTTTAAAGAAGCTATTTTTAAACTTTCAAATCTAAAGTATTTCCAAAACATCTTTACCCATTTCCTTTTGACTTGAATTGAATAATGTTTAAAATTTGAATATTTGCATAAATTGTGAGCAGCAGATAATTTTTAACTGGATCGTAAATTGTAAACCGCCTGGAGCCAAGTGAACTACTTAATGTTAACCACTCAACTGTGAAATCAGAATGGTAAAGCTTGAATAAATTGATGAAAATCTTGTAGCTTGCTTAAAGTCACATTATAATAACTGTAGTTGTTGTTTAGTGATGGCCAACCCTGATTGATCATGCCTTTGAGTAAAAGCATTCTGGCCATGACCATCCCATCATTTTAGAGATATGCAGGACTGCATTAGCTATTTAAAAATCTGAGATAGATTTAATGTAGGATTACCTCCAGTTTAAATTCTAAACCTCAACGTGAAAATATAAACAAATCTAAATAGATTATTATTCCTTTCACACACAGAAAAATATTAGAATTGATTTTCTAATATATGCTGTGTTGTACACAAATATGTATTATTTAATTAATCATGTCACCAATGAATGCAGGAGTGTGCAATTAAACTGGCTATTTTAGATGAATCTTGATATGTGCTTGTTATAAATAATTCTTTGCTATAGTACTTTTTGCAGACAGAAAGTTATGGTACTTTTTCTGTATATGAAGGGGATAATAATTGTTTCTACTTTTGGCTCAAGGCCAGCAATTACCTCAGTGCATTGCTGTTACTTTATTTTATCGACCCTGTAAGGATGAAAGGCAAAGGTAACCCTATGCTACAAAGTATGGTGTCCAACCCTTTACCGATACTGCCAATCCACCGCCCTGAAGGGAATAATAATGTATTTACATTTGTTTACATTTCACAGTGAGGCTTTCATCTAAATTATAAGTATTCTTACATTAAGCACTATTGAATAGAGAGTCATGCCAAGGATAAGGAAACATCTGTAGTGCTAGTGCCATAATACTTTTTGTAAAGTGGTTGATGTTAGGAAAAGCATCCAGCTGTAGAAACCATGTCAAAAATTAGAATGCATGAGAAAGACATGGTCCCTAATCCATTTAGAAAGGCAGTAACTGAATAAGAACCGACCCCATCTGTGACGAACTGTCTAACCCATGTCAACATAGAAAGGGGATGTAAGATGAAGATAATTGTTTCTACTTTAGGCACAAGGCCAGCAATTACCCAGTGCATTACTGGTACTTTATTTTATCGACCCCGTAAGGATGAAAGGCAAAGTCAACCTCGGCGGGATTTGAACTCAGATCGTAAAGCATGGCGTCCGACCCTCTACCGATACTGCCAATCCACATGAAGATAATGACCATTATCATCATATATATATTTCTCTTTGTCCATCATTTTCTCTATCTTTCAGTCTCTCTGTCTCCTTCCGCCTCTTTAACTTGAAATTTTGAACACTAAAAATAGTGAGATTATATATGTTAGGACTGTTAAATCTTTTTAGTGTCTCACAAGCTCTTTTTGATTACCAATTGTAAGGAGTACTCCGATATTCCCCCCGAGTCTATCATGGCTTACTAGTTCTATACTGACATTTAAATTGATTAAATAAATAAATAAATAAATAGAACAGATGTACCACCATACAATATTTTTCTAACATTTCCTATTACACATGTCTGAATTTGAAATCTAGAAAATTATGTTAGTAATATGAAATGTATGTAAACATTTAGGTTTAGTGTATATATGTAAAGTACATGTATATCTGTAAAATATTGTATGTATGTGTGTGTGTTGAACGACAATTGAGGATACATCTGAAGAATGTTGAAAGTTAATTAACTTACCTAGTGATATCTAAAAAAAATTTCTAAATTTATATATAAACAGGCACATAACTGATACTGTACATGTAGACATGATAAAAGTATTAACAGCAACAATTACGTCCATTGTTCATATATATATATATATATATATATATATATATAGAGAGAGAGAGAGAGAGAGAGAGAGAGAGAGAGAGAGAGGCACATGGCTTAGTGATTAGAGCATTGACCCTGCAATCGAAAGGTTGTAAGTTCAATTCTCAGACCGGGTGATGTGTTGTTTCCTTGAGCAAGACACTTTATTTCACATTGCTCCAGTTTACTCAGCTGTAGAAATGAGATGATAGGGACTGGGGTCCCTATCATTCCACTGCAAAGTGGTCGTGGAGGTGCCACGGCAAAAAAAGCACCCAGCACTCACTGTAAATGAGGTTGGTGTTAGGAAGGGCATCCAGCTGTAAAAATCAAGCCAGAATCAGTTCCCGTCCCACCCTTGCAAGCAGGGAAAAGCGGACGTAAAATGATGATGATGATGATATACAGGGTGTCCCAAAAAAATGTATACATACTTCAACAGCATTCTAATAAGTCTGTATATATTTTTGGGGGACACCCTGTGTATATACATACACACACACACACACACACACATATATATATATATATATATACACACACACACACATTCCTAACTTGTGCAGGTGGGCTTTCAATGGTTTCTTTCTTAACTATCTGGCATATTGATGTCTGTTCATTCTTCTTTTTTGTAAAAGTTTTATTTGCTAAAATTTCCCCTTAGAATTGTGTGTGTGTGCATGTGTGTGTGTGTGTGTGTGTGTGTGTGTGTGTGTGTTTTACCATCTGGAATGTTGCCCAACTTCCAATTTGGCTGGATTAGGTTCAATGATTAAATAAAGAGTGATTGTAACGGCAATAAGATTTTTTTTCTATTATGCAGTAAAAGACTTTGGAATTCCAAAGAATTTTTTTCTCTAATAGTAATAGTAATAATGATAATAATAATAATAATAATAATAATTATTATTATTATTATTATTATTATTAGCTTCATTATCATCATCATTAATCGTAGTAGTTACATCACCATCATTATTATTATCATTGTTGTTATTTCTACTCATTATTTTTACTCCCAAGGGAAATTTCCGCAGGGTTTTTTTTAATGAAGTAAAAGAAAGGAATTATTAAAAAAAAAATTAAATTAAGGAATTTAAAAAAAGTTAAAATATTAGCAAAAATATCTGATACATCATTGGAAATGATAGGAAATGGATTTTTTTTTTTCTTCTATAAATTACAATGTTTCCACATTTCCAACTTTAGTGAATATTTTGGCAAATTAGTCTTAGAGCTTACCTACTTTCTTGGCTTCATTAGCTGCTTCACCGGAATATTTTTTTAACATTGTTTCCACTTGCTATTATTATTATTGAATATTTCATGTTATGCTTAAGGTGCTATTTTATCCATAATGGATGTTGCATTACTTTCAATAGTTGATAAAATCCATAATGAAGCTTGAAAGTTATATGCAAATGAGAGAATTTTACATTTTTACTTGGTTTTATATTGTTTACTATCTGTGTATCTGGTGTAAAAACAGATATCTGGAAATTTTGATTAAAATGTGCTCTGAATGTGGTTACTCTTGTTGTTATGAATTTGACAACACTAGTTGTTAAATGTTGTCTGAATTTCTGAGATGAAGAATTATCATTATTATAAGTGACATTGGGGTGGCAGACTGGCTGTATCAGTAGAGCATCAGACAACATGCTTTGCAACATAATTACAGCCCTTTATGTTCTGAGTTCATATCTTGCCATGGTTGGTTTCGCCTTTCATCCATACGGGGTTGATAAAATAAAGCACCAGTAATCCATTGGAGTTGATTTAATTGATCGATTTTCCCTTCTCCCCAAAATTTCTTGGCCTTCTGCCTTAATCAGAAACCATTATTATAAGTGACGGGCGGTGGATTGGTAGAGGGTCGGACGCCATGCTTTGCAGCATAGAGTTACGGCCCTTTTAGGTCTGAGTTCAAATCCTGCCAAGTATAACTTTGCCCTTCATCATTACGGAGTCAATAAAATAAAGTACCAGTAATGCACTGGGATAATTGCTGGCCTTGTGCCAAAAGTAGAAACAATTATTATAAGTGATATGCAGGAGAGAAGATTATGTTGGTAGAAGATGGCTATTGGGTGAAAAAAAAAACCAGGAGTTCCAAGTCGAAGGAAACCATAGGAAAGAAAGACCTCAGAAAAGGTGGTGAATGCTGATCTCAGGCTACTGAACCTCATTAAGATGACAAAGGAAAAAAAAACAAGTAGAGAAATGCTGTTCTAGAGAAGACTCAGCCAACCCTAGCAGAATAAGCAAGCAACATCACAAGTAACTAAGTAATTAATATGAAGATACCTCAGTCAAGGACAACAGAATAAGAACTATCTAGTCCTGTGATTTGTGTTTGATATTCCGATAATATTACTAAATATGACAGGTACCTGAAGGAGGCAGGAGGGTATAATAGCTGAAATATAATTATAATTACTAAAATGAAGACGCTAGTCTGTATAAATCAATCTATCATAACAATAGTTGTTAATTTTATACAATCCTTTCTTTATTAGTGTTAAACCAGCTTTGAGAAAATAACTGAAAATATAAACAAGGGAAAGTTCTGTTCTGTATTTGACAATGTAGGCTATAAATATTAGAAATATTTTACAGTCTTGGATGGTATGAGATGGAATGGTGGTTGTTTCTGTTTAGTCGTTTATTTCTTGATCAAGTAGACTTACAATCAAAGTAATGATGTAAAAATTGAGATTTCGTTGAGCAGGTTGGGTAACTATGTAAGAGATCCCTCTTGGGCTTGGTATCCGTCATTT
Source organism: Eledone cirrhosa (assembly GCA_964016885.1). NCBI lineage: Eukaryota > Metazoa > Mollusca > Cephalopoda > Octopoda > Eledonidae > Eledone > Eledone cirrhosa. The sequence continues at coordinate 286,615,524 of OZ024740.1, forward strand.
TTGTGTAGGTATTGAAATGATGAGGACTGAATAAATAGTAAATAAGAGATAGTTTGGGTTTTCCATAATGTAGAAGTTTCATCACCATCATTATCACCATCATTTAATATTCACTTTCCCTACTAGCAATGGCTTTACAGGTCTTTACAGACCAAGTCAGTACTTAAGTAAATTTACCGACCTCCCAGATAGGCTGGGAACCCGTATCTTACTTACATACAGTCCTAAGCTCTACTGAGTGTATTTTAGGGGCCTTACAATCCATTGTTTTGCAAGGTTTCTATGGCTTGATGCTCTTCCTATCATCAGTCATTTTACAGCATATAATGGGTGCATTTATCATATAGATCACCAATACTAGGGAGATTGTTATGTCCTTGACACAACTGAAGTGTGTGTCGTCCCCCCCCCCCCCCCCCCCCAATGGCTGGATGCTCTTAAAACAAATATTATATTAGAGATAGAGTAGATAATGTTTATTTGATTTGGTATGCATTTCTATCTATGTATGTCTTGTTTGAAATATATATATTGCACTGAGTACCATACTTTTTTTGTGTACGGGACACAATATTTTTACTCCAATTTTGACATCAAAATCTGCCTGTGTACTATACACTGAAAGTATGAATATGATAGTAATAATGGTTTCGAATTTAGGCACAGGGCTAGCAATTTTGGGGGGGAAGGAAAATCAATTATATTGACCCCAGTGCTTGACTGGTACTTTATTTTAGCAACTTCAGAATGGGAAAATCTGTATATTATACTCATGTGATGTATAAGTATGGCTGTTTATTTATATTGGCATGTATAGTTTAGTTTATTTTGATACTGAATAACAATATTGATATTTTTCTTCTAAAACATTTTTTTTTTTTTTTTTTTTTTTTTTTTTTTCAAAATAAGAGGGCTTCTTATATCCTGAAAAATACAGTGACTAATATATGACAGTCCAGAACAGAAAGAAGATAATGTACAGTTACATGACTTGTAACAGGAATAAGAATATGTAATGGGAATAAAGCCAGTGATATGTGTTGTGGAATGAGATGGTTGTAGCATGTGTTGAGGAAAGATGAAAGTGACTGGGTGAGAGGAGTTATGGAAATGGAGGTGGAAAAAAGCTAAAGAGGAAGACCAAGAAAGACATTGCTAAAGATGATGGTGGAAGAAATGAAAGCCAGGATGTTGGTGAGGGGCTAAAGAGGATGAGGCAAAATAGAGAGGCTTGTCAGTACTCTCCTCTCCTCCCGTAAGGCTAAACACTGCTTTAGCAGGGCAAATGGCCTTAAAATGCTTGTTGTATGACATTTAACAGAAACTGATAAACAATCACCCCACTTGACATCATGTCATTATTGTGTGTCATAATTTACAAATGTAATCCAAGCAACATACCAAAACTATTGGGAACAAAGAAACAAAAAGTACATTTTATTTAGGCCTATTGTTCATTAGAATATATTATATAATACACATACACGCATGTGTGCTTGTGTTTGTGTGTAATTTTAGGTGTAGATTTGTGTTGGTTTTGTTGTTTAGTTCTCGTTAAGCCCTAATCAAGCAGACATGCTCAAAACCATTCTGGTCATGACTTTTCTGGGAGGTTTTTTTTTTATAGGTATAGTGTATCTAGGACTACATTAGATAGTGTCCTCTAATAGTTTTTCTGGTTTTGCTATCACACACATTTGCATTACACATTGATTATTCTGTTTAAAAAATCTCTGTAGGATGGTGCATCTCATAAATAGTAAATTATATATTCTGGTCTGGTCTGGTAAAATGTAAAACGAAACTGATATATATATATGAAAATAAATTACTTGGTTGGGAACCACCCAGAGTATACATCAGCTTATTTTGTATATTTTATGAAGTATTGATTTGCAAGTGATAGAAACAAAATTTACAATTTGTGTGGAAACTGGTTACATTAATGTAATTAGTCAATTACTAAAATTAAAACTCTGGTAGTGATTTGTGATAGTAGAAGAGTTAATGAGAGAAACTTAGGGCAGCCAAGTAAATTTATTATTGGAATGTCCTGTTTAGTATCATATATTTGATATCCTTGTACATAGTGATAGACCATAAATATGATTTATTGCTTATTATAGTAATGACTATATATCAGTTAGTTTCTACAATAATATATTATTTGATATCATTTACAGTAGGTTTGTTTATACATTGTATATAATATGCAGTATAATACCGATATAATACCAATATAGTACCAATATGTATTACAATAACAATATATTGCCAACATGTACTATAATCTGATTTAGGCACAAAGCCAACAATTTTTGGGGAGGGGAAAGTCGATTAAATCAACCCCAGTGCATTACTGGTACTTTATTTTATCAACCCTATAAGAATAAACGGTAAAGCTAACCTCTTTGAACTCAGAATGTAAAGGGATGTAACTATATACTACAAAGCATGTCTGACGCTCTACCGATACTGCCAATCCACCATCCTTACCATCATGTACTATAATTCCTGATGTACTACAATACTAATATACAATGCTTCATGGAAGTGAAACTGGGGCACTGTGTGGAAAGGACTTGCAATGATTGGAAAGAAATGAAGCTCACCTGCTCTGATTGATGTATAATAGTATACACGCACTGAGAGAAAACTGGGTAGAGGTGTGAGATGCAGTGTGTAAGAGAGGAGATTGCAGTGTTATGGACATGTGATGCGTATGGATGATGACAGCTGTGTAAAAAGGTGCAGGGCTTTCAAAGTTGAAGGAAACTATGGAAGAGGAAGACCTAGGAAAGCTTGGAATGATGTGGTAAAAGCTGACCTTGCACAATTAACCCTTTTAAAGGCAATGACACAGATCATTGGCGATATGCTGTACCTTTCCATGTGCACACATAAAGCAAATATCTAGAGGATACTAGTCAGCACTCAAGTTAAGTATGATCAAGTAGACATATGATCATATGCATTTTAGCCATGACCATCCCATTAGTTTAGAGATATATATCACTATATTATTTAATGTCTTGTCTGTACATAAGTAAGGTGTAATTTTAGGGAGATTTAGCTGCAATTTCTAGCAGGTTGGGGTGCCCTCATTGTTGACTTATATATTGTAATATTTGCACTCTATTGGCTCTAGGTTGGTATGTTATCAATGTATTATTTTAGACCTTATATCACTGTATGATCGTTACTTCAATATCATTATCATCATCATCATTTATATGTCTGTTTTTCCATGTTTGCATTGGTAGACAAATCCTCCTCAGCACAAACACCCTCCCCTTAACTCTTCTGTGTGTGGGGTTCATCATCCTGAGATTCATGTCCACTACTTCTGCTCAGGTCTTTTACAACCTATCACTACCACATCTTCCTTTCATTTGGAATTCCTGCAATATTTTCATCCAACAATCATCATTTATATGCATTACATATCTTTACCTGCACTCCACATAAGATTCCTCTTATATCCAGTTTTTCTCTTAACTTATGTGTTTTGTTATACATCCAGCAGAGCATACCTATTTCATTACTTTCTAACCTTTGAACATTCCTCTGTACTCAGTGCTCATGAATCACTCATTTGCAGCATTGCACTACATACACAGACATCATACAATCTACCTTTCACTTAAAGAGAGTGAATCCTGCATTGCCAACAAAGGTAATAACTACTCAAATTTGTTATCACACACACGTGTGTGAAAAAGAAGTTGAAAATGCAATTGGAGTCTTTAAGAAGGTTTATTTACAATAATTTATAACTTACCAGTTTCACAAGTTTCATGATTTTCATAAGTTAAGAGAGATGGAGAGATATTGTTAAGTCAGCATAGCCACATATCCGGTAAAAAGTTATTGTAAATAAACCTTCTTTTTCCAATCAACTTCTTTTTCCAATATTTTTATCCATGTGGGATATATTAGAAATAACCTTACTTTTGAATATATATACAAAAGATATTTATTATATTGTCTTTCGATTATTTGGATCAATAAATATTTTAACATCAATGTTGTAACTAATAGACTTTTTAGTTGCATTTGGGGATTTTTTCATTGAGATTAGAAAAATGTTAATTTATTCTGTTACTTAACTGAATAGCATTTCCCTGAACCACTTTAAAAGTGGTAAAGCTTACCATTAATTTATGCATAATATCAGTATTATCTGTGTTCCAGTCAGGTAATTCTATGAAGGCTTAATTTGGATTGGGTTGAAGTTCAGGCTCAAGGAGAAATAAGCTTGAGAAATTGTTGAAAAATGAATATAATAACTATATATAATAAATAAATCAATAAACATAATAAATACATAATATAATGCATAAGTAATAATAATGAGTTGAAGTCAGAGAGGAAAGAAAGAAAAAAACAAGCTATGAAGGAAAGATGCAGAAAGGAAATGAGATGGAAGTAGAGAAAAAAATGTGATGGATAGAAAGAAAGGAGAAAGATAGAAAAGGGAAGAAAAAATGTTAGGAAATAGAAAGAAGGAATGAAGAAAAATGCAAGGAAAGAAGGTAAAAAGGAAAAAAAAATGTTCATGAATACAAAAATGAAAATTACTTCCAACATCAGCACTGCCACATATTTGTGTATGTGTGTTTTAATCTAAACCTCACTGCCTCCCTGCTCAGTATTTGACTGGTACTTTATATCATTGATCACAGAAGGATGAAAAGCAAAGTTGGTCGTAGTAGGATTTGTGTAAAATACCAAGAGTGAAGCTAAAGCTCTGAATAAGATTTTAGTAATCCTACATGAGACTTGTGTGAACTGGCATCTGTACAAACTAAGACACCTGTGTGAACTATATTTATATTAATATATATATAAAATTGTACAATGTCAAAATCAGACATCACTGTCGACTTTTTTCCATCTCCAGGCATACATTACCCAATTTGTTCAACTATTATTTATAGCTATCAACTATTATTTACGGTTACAGTTTGCGTACTCAGGGACTCCGAAGAGGGTTTGGATGGAACAATCTTTGGGCATCCATCCAACACCTCTATTTCTTCTTTTTTTCTTTCTTTCTTTCCTCTCTGACATCAGCTCATCCGCCGAGGTTAACATTGCCTTTCATCTTTATGAGGTCGATAAAAATGGGGTAATTGCTGGCCTTGTGCTAAAAGTAGAAACAATTATTATTACCTATGTATTATATTATATATATGTATTATATTATATTCATCTATTTATCCTGTTTATTGATTTATTATTATGCTTATTGAGCCAGTAACTTCAACCCAATCCAAATCAATCCTTCATTTACCTGACTGAACAACAGATAACTATTTATAGTTATCAAATATTATCATAGCTATCAACTCTTATTATATTATCTATATTTTCAAATTTCAAAACATCCTCTCTAAAGTCTATTCTTTAGCTTCATATTTCAGATGCCACTTACCAATAGAAAATCTTTTAATAGCTACAATGGTGAATTCCAATTTGTCTTCCATTGCTTCATCTGCACATTTCTTTTTTCTTTTTTTTTCATCATTTGTCTTCAATAAAAATTGAAGTGTAATAAATATATTCAAACAGTATTTATTAATTAAATTTAATTAAATTGTAAATGACATTTTAGTTAATATTTTTCACTTCATTATATATATATATATATATATATATATATATATATATATATATATATATATATGTGTGTGTGTGTGTGTGTGTAAATATATATGTGCGTGTGTATTACATTCACAGTTATGGCTGTCATGATGGAGATAATCTCGAACATATGTCCTGTCTTCCAAAATCAGCTCATAGAAAAAATTCAAAGAATAAATCTGAGCATTTAATCATTATAAAATAGTGAAGGACATATATATATATATATATATACACATAAATATCTAATGATATAAATGTATAATAAGACATATCAAATTTTAACAAGAGACAATCTGTATAGAATGTAAGAATATATAGCTCATTACAGTATCATATTAAAATTTAACAAAAATTTAAGACATAGATACCTGATAAAAATCATATAAATCTCCCTCATATGTATCCTTCATAAAACATGAATACATTTCACCAAATATCGGTGAAGTTAGATAATCGATTTTGGATCGTCAGTGAAGGAATCGATCTATCTAAACTTACACCCGTTAACATACAGAACTGAAGGCGAATAGAAAAGCACATGGTATTATTAAAAAAACCAATGCGTGCAGTCAAAGACCGCAGTGACATGAAAGGCTTCAGGCCAACTAGAAATAGCAGTCTAACCTCTCAATATATTAAACAGCTCAAACAAATAGGAGCATAAATATATTATATATATTACATTCAAAGTTATGGATGCCATAATTGAGATAATCTCAAACATGTGTCCTGTCTATATATATATAACTAGCCAAAACCACCGAGCTCAAGATAGATCCTCTACTCTCATTAATATACCCACTCTGCATCTTACCATATATCGAGTACTTCTTTGATTTATGGTCTTCCTGGCTCCAGTACGACAGGCTATCAATATATGTGTGTGTGTGTGTGTGTATATACACACACACACACACACACACACACACATATACATATATACACAGAATTAAGGATAGTTTTCCAAACAAGAACAGTTAACTAAGGTACTCAATACATTAGCAGGGAAGGTACATATTCACTTCTTATAGAAAGGACTAGAACTGTTCAATGCATTTGAAATCACTAGGATGATTTCAAACGAACGAAACCGTTCTAGTTCTTTAGAAGTTACTTCTATATGATATATATATATATATCATCACCATCATCATCATTGTTTAGAAGTTACTTCTATATGATATATATATATATATATATATATATCATCACCATCATCATCCATTTTCCAAGCTAGCATGTGTAGGACGGGCTGTCCCTTTGTGAGAGATCTGGTTGGAGGACAGTGTTTCACACACATAGGGCTTACTTTGGCTTGGATTCTATGACTGGATGCCCTTCCTAAAGCCAACCAGGTTTACACACACACACACACACACAAACACACACATGTATATATACTTAAATCTAGTGATGGTACCATCATAAAATGTACTCTGTACACTCTCATCTAGGAAGGCAGTAACTCCAAATATGAACTGAGTCAAGCGACAGTGACCTATCCAACTCATGCGAGCATGGGAAGTAGATGCAAAATAATGATGACAATGACTATATATAGATATGTTGGCACTATGATAAAATACACCCAGTACAACCTGTAAAGTGTTAGTATTGGTGCCAGAATAAAACACACTCGGTGCACTCTGTAAAGTGGTAGTACTGGCACCATGAAAAACGCACCCAGCACACTCTGTTATGTGGTAGTTAAGTGTGTATGTATATATATATATATATATATATATATATATATATATATATATATATATATATATATATATATATATATATATATATATATATATATATATGTGTGTGTGTGTGTGTGTGTGTATACATATGTGTATGTATATGTATACCCATGCTAGTGTAGAAAATTGGACGTTAAATGATGATGATGATGTATGAGTATATATATGTGGGTGTGTGTATATATATATATACATATAAGTATATATACATATAAGTATATATACATATATGTATGTATACATATAGACATATATATATATGTGTGTATGTAATGAGAAAAAGAAAGTATCAGATAGAAATGGCAAGCTAAGAAAGAGAAAAACGAAGGGTGGGTATTATTTCAGTAATTCTTTAGGTGGGTGTACAAAAATGAGAATCTATTCTATTATCTCTAGGCAATATTGATTTATCATTGAAATGATTACATATAGACATGTAGAGTATAATTACATACACTGTATTATATAATTTCTTTTTTTTTTTATCATATTGAGTAGCCTAATTCTACTTTCTACTTTATTTTTTCCCCCATTCAATATCATTTTTTAAATATCTCTTGTATTAGTGAAGGACATAGAATTATAGGGGTAGTTTAAGTCTGTAAAACCTAGGGATTTTTCTAAAATAAAAAGCTGAATTATTAAATATCATGAAGGCTTGGCTGTGTTGTTAAGTAGTTTGCTTTGCAGCCTCATCATGGTTCTGGGTTCAGTCTTGCTGTGTGGCACCTTCTACTATAGCCTCTGGTTGACCATAGTCTTGTGAGGGGAATTCGGTAAGAGGAAACTGCAGAAGCCTGTCATATATGTGTGTGTGTGTCTTCACGTCTGTGTTTACATTTGTGTCTGTGTCCCATAACTTAGCGGTTTGACCAAAATGAGATTGATAAACTAATTACCAGATGTGATCCCAACCTTATCAATTTTTGGCCTTGAGTTTAACTTGTCCAAATCTGAGAGAATAATTCTGAGCTCTGATGAAGCTCAATGTGAAGATGCTGTACTCAGCATTCAGCCCATTCTAACTTAGGTATGTCTAACTCTGAGGGATGATACCTTCATTCACAACTCTCCAATACTCTCGAATGTCACATAAAAATCCCTGGAAACCAAACAAGTTGACCTGGTGAGGATGGCAGACAGATTGCACCTTATTAATGCACATCCCACTCTTTCCCCCAAGGAACTGTTTCACTCTCCCCAAATTTCTCTTTACATTGTGCAGTACATCTCGTGACCCACACATTGATCACCTCAACAAACTAGACACTACTACTAATATTACTGCACTGAACTCATTTGCAATGTTAATTTTGATAATTGTTTCTACTTTTGGCACAAGGCCAGCAATTATCCCAGTGTATTGCTGGTACTTTATTTTATCAACCCTTGAGGTTCGGTGACTTAGGCCTCCATGCAGCATCTGACCGTGCACTGCCAGCCTATTTACCTTCTATCACCTTCAGTAGTATTCACTTCAGCAAGGTTCTCTGCAAGATGTCAGAACTGAACAAGGACCAGAAACTTGTGTCAGCTCTGACTGTTTAGGTTGGCTATGGCCTCATTGTTCCTCAGTATGCAGGATACCAATACAACTGAGATGACATCAAATGCAGATCAGACTTCATGAAGATCGAGTCTTCCTTGGATCAACACCATCTTGCCTTCCTCCATTTTACCTCACAACCAAACAGGGATGCATGGCTCAATTCTGTGCCCTCCTTATCAACTAGTTCCGTTCTTGATAATGAGTGCACTCACATCAGAGTGGCCCTGCACCTTGGCCTCCACATGTGTGAGCTACACAAATTCCATTGTGGTTGACAAGTTCAGACTACATCTGCTCTCTTGTTGCTACAGTGCAGGTTGGTTCCCTCCGTTCACCATCTTGGACATTATCAGAAGTAGCCTTGATACAGCCGATTTCCCATTACAACTGGAGCCTGCTGGCCTTGACTCTGGTGATGGTAAAGACACAAATACCAAGCTCTATCGGCCCTTGAACGGCATTGGTGGTGTGGCGAATGGAAACTTGCATGCAAGAAAACTGCTGGTCTTCCATAAAAAACCTTGCCCAAGCTTGTGCTTTAGAGAGGAATTTTCTGGTTGCAGGTCCATAATTTCATGTGACATACAGAGACCTCAGGGGAAAAAAATTATTTAATTTTGTATTTTTGTGTATTCATGAAAATGGCTGTTGTATTAAACAATTAACCTTTGGCAGAATAGAATGGATAGACCTACTATTTGGTAGCTCAATCTACTAGAAATAGCAGCTAAACTTTTCATATCACACTCCACCATTTTTAATGTAAGGACATATTGAATATAATTGTTTCTACTTTTGGCACAAGGCCAGCAATTACCCAGTGCATTACCGGTACTTTATTTTATCGACCCCATAAGGAAGGATGAAAGGCAAAGTTAACCTCGGCAGGATTTGAACTCAGATCATAAAGGGACGTAACTCTATGCTGCAAAGCATGGCGTCCGACCCTCTACCGATACTGCCAATAGACCGGTCATATTGAATATAATATTGTTCTAGATACACTGCTTGAAAAAGAAGCTGACCTGGGTCTAAGCAACAAAAACAACAAAAATATTACTAAAGATTACTTTAAGCACCAGTATAGAAGACTGAAAAATTGGGATGAAGGTAGCTGTAATCCCTCTCCTTTTGAGATGTCTCCTGTATGCTTGCAACAGAGTGGATGCTGATAAAGCTCCCAATGGCCAAGTGGTGGAGTTAAACCGGGTGACCAATTAAGTCAACTATCCAAATAGACCATGTGGGGATTCAAATAATAAATACCACAAAACATATTGTCCTATGCTCTAACCACTCTGTTAAAGAATACTTATAATTAAAGTAAATAAAAATAGTGTAATATGAAATATGCATTGAGAATGAAATAAACACAACAATGAGTGTTTTTAGACCATCTTCTTTGTTAAAGTAGGGTTTAGCATTGAGGGCCCCATGACAAGCTTCTCCGGTTTTTTTCCTATCATCTGCACTTCTCTTACTAAACCTCAGCTTTGATTTTCTCCTCCATCTTTTTTAACCATGTCTTTCTTAGTTTTTCCATTCCTCTATTTCCTTCCATATTTCTTCCCATCACTTCTCTCACCCAGTCACTTTTATCCTTCCTCAACACATGACCCAACCATTTCATTAAATAACAAATAGAAATAATAATACAGCAAAGCTTTACATATATATCTAGGATTTATAATTTTGGGTGCCAAAATTTACCACTCCCACAATAAAAAAAATCATTTTAGTCATTTGCTTATGCATGCATGGAGATAAGAAAGTTAATACCATTAAAATAGTTTTATTATCTTGGTTTATTTTGTTGTTGTTTTAGAGACCACCTTGTTGTAAAATGTGAAATATGTCTTGTGTGTATGTGTGTAATATTATTTTAAACATAATATTTAATGATGATAATGATGGTGATGTTGATGAGAAAGAGAAGAATGTTGATGAAAATGATGCTGGTGCTAATGGTGATGATGATGATGATGATGCTGAGGATGAGGAGGAGGAGGAATATCAGCCATGAGGTGTATGTATCAGCTTGACAGTCAAATCAAAATCAACATGAATGGCAGCAGATTAAAAGTGCTAAAGTATTTCTTATCTACACAACAATTTATTCAGTGATTTATTTGACTTTCCAATGGATTCATATGAGCTGGCTTTAGTATTGTTATTGCTATAACTGTTATTTCTAAAATTTTAGCTATCACTGTTGCTGTTACTACCAGTACTTGAGAAATGGAAAGTGTCTTTTAAGACAAGTAATATAGAACAAGTTGCAGCATTATCATGGGAGTAATTCTGCTTCATTTCCATGTTGATCGCAAATGGTATATCTGGCTTTGAAAAGAGAAGCAACAAGTATAAAGAAACATATAAATTAACTAAAACAGACAAATTTTTATAGCCAAAATCATTTGATATTATCCCATGTGATTTGTAAGCTTAAGCAAAGTTGTCACAATGATGTTGCTCTTCTGAAAATGTTGTAAGCAAAGTCACTAAGATAAAGGGAGATAAAAATAAGATTCTCATTAATAAACAGTACATTTAGTGATTACATTAATGAACTCTAAATTTAAAATATACAGTTTTTACCTGTCAGTTGTTAGCAACTCATAAGCAACAAGCATCAGAATCCACCATAGACGTTTGTTTATTCATACTTTGCAATTTTTAAACTGAGATTGTTATTTGAAAGCAGTATCTGCCATTTAACATTGTAGTAAAGATACAAGATTCCCTTCTTGTGGGTTTATGAACAGTATATGTCAAAGAGTACTTTAAAATAGTGAACTCAATTTAGTTTATGTAATACATGTACTAACATTAGAACAGGTTGGAATGAATGCTAATTGCTATAATTCACGACTAACAACATATTCTGATTCTGTTAATGTGGTTTCAGTACATTTATAACATTCTAATGATTCTCTTCATTTTGGCTGCTCCTGGAAAAGATTATAAATGCTTTTTTATGGTAGTAACATTCATAAATGACAGGATTGCCTTGCGATTGTCCTTGTCGTTCATGAATTAAAAAAAAAAAAATAAATAAAAATTAAAAAACGTATCACTATTCAGAGATATGCTGATCTAATAATGATTTTTAATTTAGGCATAAACCCATCAATTAGTATGGTGAGCAAAGTCAGTTAAATCAACCCATTAAATTGCTGGCCTCAAACATAAATCATTATTTATAGTAATTGCAACAAATAGAAGGATGAAAGGCAAATTGAGTATGGTGGGATTTGAAAATAGGAGATAAAAGGCTAGAAGAAATACCACAAGGTTCTTTGTCTAATACTCTAACAATTCTGCCAATCTGCTGCCCTCTTGCTGATCTAATAAGTCATCAAGTACTATTTTTGCAGTTTTTGCAGCTGTTTTAGATTCCTCACAAAAATCAATTGTTGCAATTACTGTAAATAATGGTTTATGTTCTAGGCCAGCAATTTAATGGGGGAGTGAGGAGTCAGTTAAATTGACCTAGTACTTTATTTTATTGATCACAGAAGAATGAAAAGCAATGTTGACAGTGGTATGATTTGAAACCAGAACATGTGTCTGCATTGTATTAAAAAATCTGAGACTGAACACCCATGAAAAAAATATATTATTGTTCCTTATCCCACTGGACACATAATTCTAGTATTTATTTTGATGTATAAAACAGTAATTTGTATTAAATTCAATTCTATTTATTTTCCTGTATTCACATAAAGACAATTTGGCGAATTTTTTTTTTTCTTTCTCCATTATGTAGAGGACAGAGAGGAGGAGAGATTGGAAGAAAGAGGATGTAAAAATAGAGAAAGAGAGGGGGAGAGGTTATAGAATAAGAGAGGAGAAAGAGAGAAATATGAAAGAATATATGAATGAGAGGGAGAGAAAGAAAGAGAGTGAAGGATGACACCATCTTTTGATTATGTGGTTTGCAACACTACAAACACAAACACACACAATGCTACATTACACAAACACACACACAATGCTACATTACACAAACACACACACACACAAACATAAGTGTATAATTGTGTTACTTTCATCATCATCACCGTTTTACGTCCGTTCTTCCACGCTAGCATGGGTTAGATAGGTTGTCTTGTTGTGGGCAGTGTCTGGTCGGCTGACCATGCCTTGCATATATGGTAACTGATTCTGGCTTGATTTCTACAGCTGGATGCCCTTCCTAACACCAACCTCATTTACAGTGAGTGCTGGGTGCTTTTTTTCTGTGGCACCTACTCGTCCACTTTACAGTGTGGGCTGGGTGCTTTTTTGCCGTGGCACCTCCACGACCACTTTGCAGTGGGAGGGTGTGGGGGGGCATATTGTCTATATGCTTCAGATTCGGCTTGTACCCGTGGGGGGGGTCTTCTGTATTACTGCGTGACGCTAGAAGTCACGGTCATGTGTCATCGCCTTTGAGAGGTGTAATTGGGTAGGGTCGGCTTTTATCACCTCATCCCAGGTCTTCTTGAGTCTCCCCACTCCGCGGTTTCCATCGACTTCTAGTGCTCTGCACCTTTTTATGCAGCTGTCATCATTCATACGCATCACATGTCCATACCAACGCAACTGCCTCTCCTGCACACAGCAATTGATTCCTCTTATGCTCAGTCTCTCTCTCAATTCCTTTATGCTTTGCCGTTCGCGTATATTACTATTACATATCCATCGGAGCATGTAGGCTTCGTGTCTTTCTAATCTACGCAAGTCTTCCACAGACAGTGCCCAGGTCTCACTACCATGTAACATTGCTGTTCGTATACACGCATCATACAGTCTGCCTTTCATTTTGAGGGAAAAGACTTTTGCAGCTAGCAGTGGCAGTAGCTCCCTGAACTTCTTCCATCCTGTTCTTACCCTAGTTATTGTACTTTCCGAACACCCACCTCCGCTGCTAATTCAGTCACCTAGGTAACGGAAGCTGTCTACTGTTTCTACAGAGCCCTCCCAGAGTTTGGTGGTACTTGTTTCCTGTGACTGTTTGCTGTTTGCTGTCCCAGCACACCTGCTACATGTGAAGCCTACATTCTTAGTTAAACTTCCTGAGATCCCGCTACATCTCTTGTGTACCCATTGTTTGCATTTGGGGCAGAAAATGGAGTTCCTACCTACACCTTTCCTACATACTGAGCAAGGCCATTTCCCTGAGGGGATCTGGGTTCTGTTTTCTTGTCTACTTACAAGGACCTTAGTCTTTGTCAGGTTGACTTTGAGACCCTTTCTTTCTAGTCCTTGCTTCCAAGTTTGGAATTTCTTCTCTAGTTCTACCATAGATTCAGCTATAAGTGTGAGGTCATCTGCATACAGGGGTTCCTATGGGCATCCGGTCTTAAACTCCTCCATTATTGCCTGCATGAACAGGAGTGGGCTAAAAACAGAGCCCTGGTGGACACCGACCTGTACGCTAAATTCCTCACTATAGTCATTGCTAATCCTAACTTTGCTGACTGCTCCTCTATACATGGTTTGTACAGCTTTCACAAGCCATTCATCTACTCCTAGTTTTCTAAGAGCTCATCAGATTATAGCACGGGGAACTCTGTCAAAGGCTTTCTCGAGATCGACGAATGCCAGGTAGAGCGGCTTACTTTTAGCTAGGTACTTTTCCTGTAGCTGCCTCACAAGGAAGAGGGCATCAGTGGTGCCTTTTCCTGGCACAAACCCAAATTGCATCTCATCTAGTTTCACCCGGTCCCTAATCAACTGTGCTATAACTCTTTCTGTTACTTTCATGACCTGGAGTCCATCAGCTTTATACCTCTGTAGTTTCCTGCATCTAGTGCATCACCTTTGCCTTTGTAGCAGTTGACAATGATGCTACTGCACCAATCCTTTGGTATGACACCTAGTATTACCTGGTTAACAATACGTGTGGTTATGGTGTGACCTACCGACCCAGATGCCTTCAGCATCTCAGCAGCTATACCCGATGGACCGGTTGCCTTCTCTGTCTTCATATCTTTGATTGCCTTACTTACTATGCTGCTGCTAACTTGTACTGCTTGCCCCTCTATAGGGTCTACTTGTGGTAGGGTCTCTTCTTCCCATGCATTCTCCTCATTTAGTAATCTTTCATAATGGCTCTTCCATGCATCTTCTCAGCAATTGTGAGGGAAAGCTCACCTTTACCATTCCGTATACACTTCTTTCCAATGACATCACAATTCTCTCTGACACACTGCCTCGCAATCTTGAACACCTCCTGTTTCTGGTCCTCACATTGCAAAACATGCTTACATACATATATATATATATACTATTTTTGGACACGTGATGCACATGGAAAATAACAACTGCATAAAGAAATGCAGAGAAACCCCAGTGGTTGGGACCCACGGAAGAGGCAGACTCAGGAAGACATGGGATGAGGTAAAGACACCTTAAAAAACTAAACCTCACAACAGAAATGACTAAGAGCCACAAGACCTACCCAATATATTCACCCAGTACATGCTGTAAAGTGGTTGGTGATATGAAGGGCATACAGCCATAGGCAGCTTGGGAGGACCCTCAGTTGTGTCAAAGACATGACAATCTCTCCTGTGCACTCGGTAGAACATGAAAGTGTACATAAGTGAGATACTCTTCCTTGGTCTGTTCGAGAGATCAGCAGTCCTCCTTCAATATTGATTTAGTCTATGTAGACCGATCCAACGCTTGCTAACAGGAAAAGCAGACGTTAAAATGATGATGACAATGAGGAATTATGAGCAATCTGAATGTAAAAATACTTTTTTTTGTTGGATAAAAGAGTTCCTATATCAGCTGATAATGTTTTACATCAAAGTGAATATATCATGTGTCCTCTTGAATATTGAAATGTTGTGAAATGTCATGGGCCAGCTACTTTAAACATAATATCAACCATAGTGCTCATATATTAGTTCAACGGTCAACTGAAAAATATCAGCAGGAATAATATCAGACATCCTCCTCCTCCTCCTGAGAGGGGGGGGGGGGGGGGGGGTCCAAATCTTTCTTTTCTCCCTTTTTGAAAATTGTGATTTTCACTCCCGATTGCCATTGTTTAGGTGACTTTCCAGAGATCCAGGTCACCTGGCACACAAATCAGCCAGAGAATACCTTCTCTATTTAAGGCTTTTAACATCTCGGGCTGGATTTCATCTTCCCAAGCGGCCTTACCACATTTCAGCTCTTTAACTGCTCTTGTGGTCTCAGCCTCTGAGAGATTAGTCACCACTCTTAGATGTACCTTGTGTACATCAGAAGATGCTATTGTGATCGGGTTTAGGAGATCAGCAAAGTTTTCTTTCCACTTCACGAGGATGTACTTCTCTGAAGAGAGAACCCCAGATGCATTTCTGATAGCAAGTATGGAGGAGGATGGTCTGCGAGAACACTTTATTTGCTGATATAAAGTCGGATTCCAGCTTAACCCCAAAGTCCTCCCATGTCTTAATTTTGGACACCTTTACTATCTCTGCTGTGATTCTTCATATCTGCTTGTACTGCAAGTGCAAGAAGGGGGACTTATTTCCAATCCAAGCTTTGTAGCCTTTTTCTTTGTCAGATGGCATCTTTCACCTCTTGATTGAAACAAGAGGGCCTCCTGTCATCCAGTACCACACCAAGCCTCTTTCACCTGAAGTAGTTAACAGCTGAAAGAGAAACTGCTGCTTATAACACTTCAAAATTAGGGATAATTCATTCCAAACCCACGATCAATACTGAAAGTCTAAAAATTAATATAACACTAATAACCAACAAAGAATAAACACATATAATGAAACCAATGCAATAATAGTCCAATATGGTTATATATTGCAAGAATAAATTAGCAGAAATAAAAACAATTGCTTCAATTTATTTTGTTTACATACTTGATACACATCATTGCAAAGAGAGTGAATGAAAGGAAAAAATTCAACACTCTTACACAAGCACACAGAATTTTCACAATTGAGCCCAAGTGACATTTCATTACTGGCATAACTACAGTTTAGACTGCTCTTGAATTTGTTTTTTCATAACTTTCTTAACAATGTATATTTTTTAACAAATGTTTCCAGAGAGACATTTTCAAAGGTTTAGATTACAATTATGTCAATGAAATTTGTCAATTTGCAATTCATAGCTGTAGAAATGACCTTATATGCCTGTCGAAAATCTGTAACACTGTTCTAATTATTATTCTTCATTATTCACCATGCAATTGGAAGACATGATAAAAAGCATTTCAGCATTTATATTTAACCTACTACAAACACAAATCAAAAGTATTCAGTAAATGGGTCAGGGGACTAAACTGCAATGATGCCTCATTACCCTAGTTTTTCATTCATTATTTTTGTATAGAAATCATTTGGTAACAAGAATTTATTTATTACCATGATTTTCATAACCATAGATATTTGTTTTATTACCAAAGTCTCCATTATGTGTGTATGTATGTCAGGTCGCTCTTCAGCGTAACATGTAACCCAGTATAATCTGAGGATCAGGTTGTTGGTGACTAAACTGGCAACCCCACCAAGCTTGCTTGTTTGGTTAGGGGTGATTTTGGACACGCTACGGGATGAAAATCAAAACCCGTCAAAGGACAGAAGAACTCAAGAGAATCAACAGCCATCCAATAAAATATTTTCTTTTGTGGAGCAAGAGATTCCTAGTCTTCATTAACCCTTTAACATTTAAACAGGCTGTATCCAGCCAGAATTCTCTCACCTCTTTCTGTTCAAACCAGCTGTAACCAGTCGCTTTTACTGATGTTAAGGTATTGTTTCCAAAATAAATAATATCAAAATCTCATATATTTGATATTATGTGAGATATTATGTGAAGTAAAGCCTTTACAATGAAAACATAATCTCTCTCTATATAAAATTATTTGTCTCTCTGTCTGTCTGTCTTTTCCTTATGCATTCCAAAACAGATTGACCAAATCAAATCAAATTTTACAAGGTATTAGACCCCGGGAGTAACAACATATGATTTTTATTTTCATTTGGATTAAAGACAACTATAAACGGATATTTTATAACATGATGACGACATCCCATTTTGTAAATTATGTGGCTGTGAGTATGTGTGTTTGCACATTAGTTATGTATGTTACACCTTAGTAAGTTACATTCGCACACATCTTCATGTAAATACTTAATCAGATACACGATTCGGATGTTGGTTTACGCACACACACACACTCACACATATTTATATACAACTAGCAGAAAAACCACCCTTTGGGTGGTTTTCTGCTAGTATGTGTAGTGTGCATATTGATATTAGCCTCGCCATCACCCGAGGTAAAACTGTCAGTGTGCTGGCTTGCCTCAAAAATCATTAGAGAGGTTGCACAGCACTCCTCGCTGCTGTCTTTTACTCTGGTGGTGGCTCAGTTGTTCACCCCTTCCTTTACATTTTCTTTAATATTGCAACATTAAAGGAATATACCCTTCTGACAGAATCGCGAGCAATTTATAATGTTATGTAAGCATTTGTAATGTTATTTATGTATATATTTAAAACATATTTGTTATGTTCTACTGTAAATTTATTTATATGCTTTGTATATATCATATGTGTTCATATTTTCACTCCCATTTGTAACATTATTTAATAAAATAAAAATATATATGCATGTAGATATACATCAAATAAAATAGTAATTGACAATATACACAGAAATTGAACGAAGATTGCGTTACACTCTCTTATGTAATCAGTAACGTAATCCATGATACATTAAAAAAAGATGATATTATATATAAACTGCATTAGGAGATAATTAGTGACAGAAATATATTAATGTTTATTTAAGCGATCGCTAACTGGAAGTGTTGACATTTGAAAATTTTAAAGAAGTGAATCTTTAAATAAACAATAAAATATATTTAATCAACAGCTACGAAATTTAGTAGATAAATTATGCAATATTCATTTATTATTTATTCAAAGTAATCCAACTTATTTTACTAACTGGATTAAAAGAAATAAACCGTACGCAGTCCCGTACTCCTTACTTTATTATAGTTTAGATTATCTGTATCTATATATCTATATCTACATATCTATATCTACATATCTATATAAAATATTTGAACTTGCATCATCCTTTTGAGATACGTGGACCTGCTACTTTTATGCAATGGCACACACTTTACAGCCAGGAGGATGATGAACCATCTCCTAGAGGTCACTATTCTTGGAGGATATCATAATGGAGAAAATGCATTTATTCCCAAGATTCCTCTTATCCCTTCCTCTACCGAACAGCCATTTAAATTCTCAAGACTTCAGTTCCCTGTTAGAGCCAGTTTTTCTATGGCTGTACATAAATCTCAGGCTCAGAGTTTCAAAGTTGTAGAATTGAATACAAGAGAATCGCTTTTTACACATGGACAGTTATATGTAGGTTGTCCATGAGTGGAAACACCTAGAAATCTTCATATACTATGTACAAACAGTAAAACAAAGAATCTGGTGTAAGCTTCAAGCACAGGCATCGCTTGATATGTGACATTTTTTTTGCAATGCAGGGCATGGCTGGCGATAGGCAAGCCTCTAGAAAGACTAAAACACTATGTCAGTGATGCTCATGCTTAAGTATCAAGTGATGGCATTACTCAAAATCGAGTTGCAGCCATCATCATCATCCTGTGTGTGTGTATGTATTTATGTATATATGTATGCTTGTTTGTTTGTTTTTCACAAAGGAGGCACATGGCTTTGTGGTTAGAGGATTGGCCTTGCAATAAAAAGATTGTGACTTCAATTCTCAGACCGGGTGATGTGTTGTTTCCTTGAGCAAGACACTTTATTTCACATTGCTCCAGTTTACTCAGCTGTAGAAATGAGATGATAGGGACTGGGGTCCCTATCATTCCACTGCAAAGTGGTCGTGGAGGTGCCACGGCAAAAAAGCACCCAGCACTCACTGTAAATGAGGTTGGTGTTAGGAAGGGCATCCAGCTGTAGAAATCAAGCCAGAATCAGTTCCCGTCCCACCCTTGCAAGCAGGGAAAAGCAGACGTAAAATGAAATGATTGTCACCATTTTCTTTGAAAAATAAAAAGAATAAAACTTATATTCTTTTCGCATGTATCGAGTGCTCATTCAGTTAATGTTTGACTGTTCTTTGTATGTTTGTACATAAAACACCTCTCTCGATATTATAAAGTAAAGCCATTCCTCAGTTTACAATTGCTTGTTTTAATAAGGTTTATTTATTAATACCAAAACCTAAATAATGCACAGTTGAAAAAATGAATAAGATTCAAATTTGAAATTTTCTGATTATATTTATGTAACAAAATGAATATCAGTTTCACACCGGTATCACATTTTGAAAGTATTATTGTTAACACAATTGAAACACTTAAGGTATTTATCTTAGGTTTCATCATTATTGTACCTGCCATCATCATCTGTACATTTTCCTATGCTAACATGGGTTGGATGGGTCCCACTGTCCATTACAGTCTGTCTTCTGGCACACATAGCAACAGAGAAAATCATCCAACTTTGTTGTTGTGTATACCTTACAATGTGAACTAGGTAGATTTTATTGTCACTAGTTAGTTTGTGTTTTCTTCCAAGAAAGTATAATTTAGTGTGCTTCAATTCAGAGTGTGGAGGAATGTGGCCTAGTAGTTAGATTTTGGGCATATGATTGTAAAGTTATTGGTTTGATTTCCAGATTGTATGGCATTGTGTCTTTGAGCAAAGCACTTCATTTCAGTTGAAAATATGAATACCAACAGCACCTGGAGGTTAACTTTGCAATAGAATGGCATCCTGCCCTGGTACTTGTACTCTTAGTTATTTAGCCCTATGAAACCAGGATAAACTCTGGCCTGACAAGCCTTTAGGCTTGCAACTGACTTTTAACTAACAACTCTGATAAGCCTTTAAGCTTGCAACTGATTTGTAACTAACAACTCAGAACATGTTTCATTGAAATATACCGCGAGAAGTTTTATTTTATGTGAAGAGACATTTTAAACCACATCACTTAAGTGACTTATTTATAGATGCTGGTTATGATTTTTTTTTTTACCTAATGCAATTTAATTTCTTTTTTGTATTAAACAGGGACAGTTTAAAATACATTTGTAATAAAAGTATTGATTTTTAAAAAAGAAACTAACAGTAATAACTCCTACTTGTACAGTTTGTTTTGTGCATTCATTTGTTTTATGTGTTTTCTGATATATAAAATACTGCTTTTGCTATTTGTCTTAAACCAAGGAAATAACTTTAGGTTTGGTCATATAAATTATGACTTAAAGAGTGTGAAAGGATCATGAAAGATATTCAAGTAAGAATAAAAACAAAATAAAAGCAGTTGATGTGTGTTAACAGTTCTTATCTGTTTCAAAGCCAGTTAAGTTCTCTCATAGAAATAAAAGCCAGGGTAATAAAACCTGTATTCATACCAATGTTGATATATCTGTATCAAATTTAGATTCTAAACAAGATTGAAGAAAAGGCAATCAGAATATCCAAAATTAATTTCAGAGAAAATCAAAGAAAAAGATGAGATAGAAAGATGGATGAGTTGATATCCATCATTGAGTATATTGTGATATAAAGCACTAAGTCAGCTACTCCTTTCAGCTTATAATATTAAAATACTTTGGTTTCATAGCCAGAGAAGGTCTTTATGTCAGTAATAGATAGAATATTAGAAGTATTGCTTTCTCCTAGTATAATGTTGTAAGCATCCCAATGTGTTTTACTGTAACATATTATTTTCACTGTAATACCATTGACAACATTCAGATGATGTAAAATGAGAAGAAGATCAAATTCAAAGTGGTTGAAATGAACTACATTATCCTCATCATCATCATCTCTCATTCATTTTTCCATGCTTGCATAGGTCAGACTCACAATTGATATGATATTTAATTATATAGGTGACTTCATTGATATTCTTATTTTTGTTGTTTAATCCTGATCGAGAAGACCTGTGGTCAATGGCATTCAAACCTTGATCATCCCATCTTTTTGTATTTTAGGGACTGCATTGTCCAATGTGCCTATCCTTTTTTAAGATGGTCAGGTGGGATTTAAGGGAGATTTTGGCTCTATTGACTTGGGAGGTACCCAGAAGTGAACACTATAAGTTTCGAGCTTGTAGTTGTAGAGAGCAAATTAATGAAATAAATACAGATTAGCTAAAAAAAGAGGAATCATACTTTGGTGTATAGTATGCCAAATAGACTGAATTGGTTGAGGCTTTCAACTTCAGTTTTGCCAAAGCCTAAACAAAGTTAATTTATATAAGCATATCTTAAAAGAAATATGTATCTAACATGTTTGACACTGACCTCCTACCATGTGTATGGTCATGATGGGTGTCTGCATGAAAATCACTGAAAAAGAAATTATATATGTCAATTAAATCTGAAACAAGGAAGATAAATTTGTGAGCTTGATGATATCCATGGCAATGGTTACTGCAGAGCTTAAACTAAAGCAACAAAGTAAAATGACCACTGATTCATAGAGAAAGTGGTGTAAATGACAATAACAAATAGAAGTCTGTGGCAGAATAGAATACTGGCCTGGTGGGATATAGCCAAACATCATCGGGACTGAAATACCAAGTTAGTGGGTACAGTGAGTTAAGGCTTTGGAAAATTTAACCCTAACATTATTCTATATATAATATTGTATTTTCATGGTAAAGGCTTTATCTGACATAATTATCTCACATAATATTGAATCTATGAGATTTTTATATTATTTATTTGGAAAAGAATACTTTAACATCAATATGAACGGCCAGCTACAGCTAGTTTGAACAGAAAGAGGTGAGAGAATTCTGGCCAGATATGGCCGGTTTAAATGCTAAAAAAAAAGACAATTTGATTAGTAATTGTTTTTATGAACATGAATGTACTGATGGGTGTTTATTTAGTCTGGAGGTTTTATAAGATGCTTTAATATCAGCCATAATTATGTTGGTGGAAGAAATTAGAGTGTGTCAGAATGTTACCAATTATTGATCTGTTTAACTTTGCTTGTTTGATAAAACATGTGTTTTAAATGTGTATTAAATCTTTTTTTTTTATATTCACAACTGCATGTTTATTTTACAGTTGCTAAGAAACTTAAACATGGGACAAGAAATCCAAGTCTTAGTGTTTGTGTTGGTAATACTCCTTTGTGAAGCATGTGATACCAAACGCTGTAAGTGAAAACTTAATCACCCTTATTTGTTTGAAAATACAGAAAGATTGTCCTAGCTTTTTTTCTTCTACCATAGACTCTCTTGAGGTAAAAAGCCAAACATTAAATGTTTGTGTGTTCTGCTTGATTATTCATTCATAATCAGTTGACTCTATTAATGGATAGAACAGAATTTTCCAATGAAGCTTCCAAAAGAATTGTGGGGTTCTGTGAGACAAAGTTTCTTTTAATAACATTTAATAAAGATTAATTATATGCTTTTTTTGTATGAATAGATTCACCCTCTAAAACAATTTTTGTTTTATTAAAATTAAGTTAGTGAGGATTATCCGTAAAATTTAGGTATAGGTTCTGCAACCTTTTAGAAAATCGTATAAGGGTTCCACAACAAAATAAGTTTGGGTACTGCTAGGATAAATAATGAAAACTATTGACTTTAGAGGGAGAAGAAATGCAAGTTATGATGTTCACGGTTTCCTCTAAACTTGAGGGCTGTAGGTGAAAATAGTTATAAAGAAAAATCAAAACAGACTTGATTCACAAAAGGCTTAGTTTACCATTTCTAATAGGAATATCAAAGATTTTACCTTCAGAATGTAATTCATGATTTTTTTAATTGTATGCTTCATTTATATTTAAACTAGTTCCAGTTTAATATTTTAATTTTTTCCTATTTGTTGCTTTTATGTCATTGTATATTAGTTATAATCATCATCTCATCATTTAACGTCCACTTTCTCTACTAGCAAGAATTGAACACGTCATCACAAACTAAACCAGTACTCAATTAGAGCCGCATATCTTGCACTCCACAAAGTACACCCTGCATTTTATTGTGCCACTAGTGAAGTCATCATGTCTTTAGCACACCTAAAGAGTCCTCTCTGCCTTTTGTTTGGCAAGTTTTCTACAACTGGATGCTCTTCCTGTCACAAACCACTTTACAGACTATACTTGATACATTTTAGTGTGACACCAACATTAAAGACATTGTTGTGGCCTTGATATAAATAAAGAGTCCTTTTAATTCTTTTTGGTATGGTTTCTACAGCTGGATACTCTTTGTATCACCAACGACCTGCAAGGTGTACTGGGTGCATATTTTATGGCACCAGCACTATTTATTTTACAATTTAGTCAGAAGGAAGGTCAGTACCCTTTTTGAGGCCTTCAAAACCAAGGGAAGATGAAAGAGGAAATCATTCTCAAATTGGAGATCTGGCCTGAATGCATACAATGAAGTGGATTCAGGTAAATACATCAAGAGCCTGGTGGTAATGTTAAACTGGGTGGCAGATTTTTGGTAGACTTAAACCACTGTCCAGTTTAACACTATCACCTGGCCTTTGGGTGGCTTTAGCAGGATCCACTCTATTGCAAGATTTTGAAATAGGTCTCTTGTTTTAGGATATCTTCCTAACAGTCTCAGAGGCTATAAAAAGGGGTCACGACACTGTTCTTCCCTCCTTGATTAAAGAAGAAAAAGAAAAAGGGAGATATAAGTGAAAACAAATAACTACAACCAGGAATAGAAACCAGGTTTTGGAATTAGTTCTCTGGGAACTTATCTACTACTCTTCAGCAATTATTATTTTCATGGATTGGCAGTATCGGCAGAGGGTCGGACGCCATGCTTTGATGCATAGAGTTACGGCCCTTGCCATTCTGAGTTCAAATCCCGCCGAGGTTAACTTTGTCTTTCATCTTTACAAGGTTGATAAAATAAAGTACCAGTAATGCACTGGGTTATTGCTGGCCTTGTGCCAAAAAGTAGAAACAATTATTTTCATATTTACAAGGGCGGTAGATTGGCAGTATCAGTAAAGCATCGGACACGTGTTTCATAGCATAGATTCTTGGCCCTTTACATTCTTAGTTCAAATCCCACTGAAGTTAGCTTTGCCTTTCATCCTTATAGTCAATAAAATAAAGTACTAGTTAAGCACTGGGGTCGATTTAATCAACTTTCCCCCACCCCAAAATTGCTGACCTTGTGCCTATAGTAGAAATCATTATTTTCACATATACAATTACTATATTCAGGGATTAGAATACAGCCCCCTATCATATATATTAAACTGTTCCATCTAATATCATTAATCTCTATCATTTAGCAAACAATGTGTTGCTTTTTCTATTTTTCAAGAAATATTAACTATTATCCACATTTAGCAATCAATACATTATTTTTATTTATTGTCCCTTGACTTCTTATCCCACTTCTTCCTACATTTTGTTATCCTACATCTTGTTACCCCACATTTTTTTATCCTCCACCTTATCCCGCATCTTGTTACCCCCACCTTGTTATCCCACAACTTGTTATCCCATATCTTGCTATCCCCACTTTGTTATCCCACAGCTTGTTATTCCCCCATCTTGTTATCTCCCATCTTGTTAACCTTCGTCTTGTTATCACCATTAATATTGTTATCCTATGTCTTCTTATCCCCCGCATTCTTATCCCCACATCTTCTTATCCCTCATCTAGTTATCCCTCATCTAGTTATCACTCATCTAGATATCTCTCATCTAGTTATCAGTCATTGTGTTATCCCTCATGTTTTTATCACTATTCATGTTGTTATCTCTAATCTTGTCATCACTCACCTTTTACTTCAGATGGTCTTGATGATCCAAGTCACTGCAACAAAATCCGGATTAAGTGGCTTGAAGATAACCAGTGTGCAATAATCGTTGGTAAGATCACTGCCCCCAAAAGTCCATATTCAGACAAAGACTGCCAGTTTATATTGGGAGCATCATCAAGCAGCAAATACCAGTTTGTGCTACTTACCTTTGACACATTTTACATAAATAGCTGTGATGTTGTGCTTAAAATCTCAGACTCACCAACTGCCCAATTTGATAGAAAAGTTAAACAATTGGTAAGATGTATTTTCTTTACCCTTTGTTTCTTTGTTTACTCTTTTACTCTTTTACCTGTTCCAGCCGTCCAGCTGAGGCCATGCTGGGGCACCACCCTTGTTGCTACATGTTCTATCTCCAGCCTGTGTTCGCTGGCAATTGGTGTAAGAGGGAGTTCATTGCTGCTGCCTTTAGATTATTTATTTATTTATTTATTTATTCAGGCTTCCTTTGTTTTATCTTTTCAAATTTCATTAAAAAAAAAAAGAACTCTACCACAAAAAAAATAGTGATATCCTAGGTTGAGTAGTACTGAAAACTGGTAATAGGCTAAGGTCAGATGTGATACGAAGGTCTTGTTTCATATTGCTCATTATCTATTACAGTAATCACTGCTAAATGAATATGATTTATGTATGCAGGGAATATTTATCAATGTATAGCATGAGGTCAAACTGAAGTATACATCCAGTGAAGCCTCCAGCCCACACTCTAAAGTGGTCATGATGGCGACTTAAGAAAAAGCACCCAGTATTCAATGTAAATGAGGTTGGCGCTAGGAAGGGCATCCAGCTGTAGAAACCAAGCCAGAATCAGTTCTATATGAGCAAGACATGGTCACCTGACCTGGCATTGCTCACCACTAGCTAACTCGTCTAACCCATGCCAGTTTGAAAAAGTGGACGTTAAATGGTGATGATGATAATGATGATATAGTATACATAATATACTTACAGGTATTAAAATTGAATAAAAGAAATAGATTTGAGGGTAGCCCCTATCAAAACTGCAGGCCCATGCTAAATGAAGTACTTACAAATACAGAATAAAAGAACTAAAAATTGATTTGAGTAGGACCCTTCAAAATAGTAAACCCGTCCCACTACCACCACCACCTCTGGTTTGGCCTGTACAGGAGCAATGTGTTTTATGACTGGATGTCTTATCTAATGCTAGCTTCTATATATTTCAAGAATACATGTATAAAGAGGTTTGCCTGTTTTCAGTTAGGTTGATTGAGACAAATAAAGTTGTGTCATAATGAGAGTAGCATGATTTGAACTTAAAAACCTATTATCAAAATATAATATCTTTAACTATCAGATATTATTTTTTTCTTTATTGTTTTCTTGTTTAGTCCCAGGTCATTTCTTTTCTAATTAATTGGGCATGGTTTACCCTTTTTTAAGGCAATATGGTGTGGTTTGAGGACGATTTGGCTGCTATCTCTAGCAGGTTGAATGACTACGTATAAGCTCATTTTCTCTCATTATTTATTTATTTACTAATTGATTATTTGATTAATCTTGGACTAGTGTGGTAAGTGCCTCGTTCTACCAGGATCTAGGACCATTTCTGAAAACTCAATGTCAGACAAGTCAACCAGATGGAGCCCAGCCTTCTGAAAACTACTGATTATTTTCAAAATGATTTGAAAATTATAGGTAGCGCATTTAATTAGAAAGAAAAGGGTTAATGTTTGTGTATTAAGATGTTGTTTCATGTCCAGTGTTGGTTTACATTGGCAGCACGCAGCACGATACCCTGATAAGAATTATACACAGTAAACCTTTCCTCTAGCCCTTTTCTAAGCAATGTGCTATTATATATCAAAAGTGAATAAGTATTAGAATGTAGCAAAGGGAAAAAAAGCTAAACATATCTTACTCTCTTCATTCAATTTGATCACTGCCTAATTAATTAATAACATTAATTAATTAGAAATTGAAATCAATTTCATTATCTATATTGGAGAGTTCAATCCTTTAAGAAAAAAATGAAAATTTTAATTAATATTTTCTTTTTCTTTTGATTTATTTGAAGCTAAAAATGGTAGATATCTTATTAAACTCTGAAAATATCATACCTGGTCTAGTCTCTGTTGTTCATTTTATTATTTTTCTTTTCATTTTAAATATTTTTTTCTGGTTTTACATTTCTATTTTATTTTGTTGTTATGCCGTTATTTCATTTTGTGGTGCATTTTTCTTCTTTCGTGTTTGTGCATGTGTTTGCGTCTGTGCTTTCATCTGTGTGTGTATGTGTTTTTGTATTTGTCATGTCTGTGTGTGTTTTGAGTGTGTGGGGTTTTTATCGTTAGCTGCTTTGCTGTTTGTGTCTTTCTTTTCTTCTTTCTCTTTTCTTATTCTGTCTTCAGTCATTAAGTTGTTGGCTGTTACTATTCTACTCATGTTTTCTGTTCAGGCTGGGTCTATTTTCTGTTATGTGGGTGGCCTCAGTAATTTGTCTGAGTGTTGCATCAGTTCTACATATGGATAGGATCTTTATTTCTATATTATCTATTGAGTGTTCTAATTTGGCATGTTGGTATAGTACCAATGATCTTTTCTCCTTCTTAAGTTCTCGCCAGTGTTCCTTTACTCCCTCTCCTATGCAACAGGATGTTTCTCCTAGGTATATTATTGTTGTGTTTCAGCATTGTTCCTCTGTACATCATATTCTATATACTACATTTCTAGTTTTGCAGTTTATCCATGGGCTTTTCATACAGACTATACAGTTTCTATCAGTACAGGGGGGTTTTCTTAAAGGGGTATGTCCTACTGATATGGGATTTTATGGTAGCTCCTGGTTTTTCTACTATTTTAATCTTCAGGTTTAATTTATCTAAATCTCTTCTCAAACGATATGTTTGTTCGCCTCTAAGGGGAGCATTGGCGAAAATGACACTCTGGTATTTTGGGCTGTCATACCAAGAGTCGGCCTTCTGTATCTTTTTCCTAGTCCTTTCTATGCTATTCCATGTTTTTTTTCTGTATAGTGGGCAAATAACCTTCGTATCATTCTCTATAATGGTTCTGAATTCAGCCATGGGTCCGTTGTACACCCTGATCCTGTCTGGTTATAACCAGAAAACTGCATGCGGTGGATGAAGTGTTGTATGTGTCTTTTTAATTCTGTTGGGTCACACATGCAGGGCATATTTCTCATCACTCTTACCAGGTCTGCTATCAAGATATTGAATTTAACACTATCTGAGATAGCTGAGGTCCGGTAGACTAAGTACTTGGAGGCCATGAGTTTGCTATAATGTGAGTGGAGTATTTGGGTTTTACTGTCCTTAGTTTCCATCCAGAGTTCAGTGTATGTATATGTATGTGTATGTGTATGTATATATATATATATGTGTGTGTGTGTATATATGTATCCAATGTGTACTGGAATGAATGGCATCAACCTTAATGCACTGAAACCGTAGCGATTTCAAGAGGCTGACTGAGGAGATGGGACTCTCTGTCTTTCTGTTGTTTTTTTCCATTATCTTTGTTCTGTGTGCTCCCTATTTTGAATATATATGTGTGTGTGTGTGTGTGTGTGTGTGTATGTATGCATATGTGTGTATATGTATATATCTATGCATATCTGTGTATGTATATATGTATGTATATATGTGTATATAGATACGTGTGTTTATATATATATATAGAGAGAGAGGGAGATGCATATATATATGTATACACACACATTTGCAAACATGACAGAAAAGTACTTAATACCAAAGTAGAGTATAATATATATTGCTCCTGTGAGTTTTGCAATTACTCACTGATCAAGCATAATCAACAAGCAATCATGAAATTCAGAAAAGTGACAGACAGCAATTTTAGTTATACATCATCATCATCATCACCATTTTACGTCCATTCTTCCACTCTAGCATGGGTTAGACGGGTTGTCCTGTTGTGGGCAGTGCCCGGTTGGCTGACCTTGTCTTGATTTTGGCTCGATTTCTACAGTTGGATGCCCTTCCTAACACCAACCTCATTTACAATGAAGGCTGGGTGCTTTTTTACCATGGCGCCTACACGACCACTTTACAGTGGGGGTTGGGTGCTTTTTTTGCCGTGGCACCACCACGACCACTTTGCAGTGGGAAAGGGTGGGGGCATGTTGTTTATATGCTTCAGCTTCGGTTTGTACCCATGGGAAGTTGGGTCTTCTGTATTACTGCGTGACCCCAGAGGTCATGGTCCTGCGTCATCCCCTTTGAGAGATGCAATTGGGTAAAGTCGGCTTTTATCACCTCATCCCAGGTCTTCTTGGGTCTCTCCAGTCCAATAAACTGTTGAGTGCTACTTATCCGATATTTACATTGCTTTATTGTTCTACAATAAAACTCACCTCCTATATATATATATATATAAGTATGTATACGTACATACATATATGTATACAGACGCACAGTAGTATGTATATATATATACATACATGCATACATATATATATGTACGTATGGATTCACCGAACATTTATTATAATGCTCGGTGTGTTTGTAAACAAACATCCCGTATTAAGCCGTACAGTGTCTAGCAATCATCGTTGCTCATTTGTTCAACCCTGACAAAGGAACGCTGTACTAGTTTCAAGCTTATTAGCTATCGTCAGCAACGTATACCTTCCTGCCAGATGATTGAACATCTGAAAGTATATACTTTCCTTATGCATATTAATGGCTGAGCAGCCTAATTTGCATATCGAGTGAGTTAATTGGCCGGGGTACCGAAAACGATAAACGAAATTTCATTTCTCACTCTTGTACTAAGAGTGAGAAATGAAATTTTCTTTCATTTTTTCCGTTTATATATATATATATATAAACGGAAAAAATGAAAGAAAATTTCATTTCTCACTCTTAGTACAAGAGTGAGAAATGTATGTATATATATATATATATATATATATATATATATATATATATATATACATACATACACATTTGTGTGGGGTTACAAGTCCATAGAAGGTGAAAAAGAAATGACATTAGTTTTCTCATGTTTGGTATACTTATTCAATATACAGCTGGTGCACTCAGGACCTTCATTGAGGAGACTACTCTACAGATACTGACCTGCATACAATGATATGTGCACACTTCCTAATTGTTCCATCAACAACACAGAAGTGTGCATGAGAGCATATGTGATCTGCAAGGTCACATAAAATTTAACTCCTCGTACATCATAAGTACCACCCAGATGTTGTACATACGGATCAAGGACAAATGATGATAGATGCCGCAGCTGAGACATGGAGGTCACCATAGAAGCAACGGAAAGGAATGTGGAAAATTTAAGAATCAAAGAAGCTATTTTCATCAACAAGAAAAAGCCACAGATAAATAATACATTAGGAATGCACAAAGCGGATTGGCTACTATATCAGCTCCATGCATACATATTTAGGGAAGAACACATCACTCAATATGTGCTGTTTTTAGCATAGTTTCTATGGCTGGATGCCCTTTCTAATGCCAACCATTTTACCATGTGTACAGGGTGTATTTTTTTCATGGCACAAGCATTACACACTAACACACATGTGGAGGTGCGTGGCCTGTGGTAAGGGTGATGGACTTATGATTATAATGTCGTGGGTTCAATTCCTGGGCTGGGTTGTGTGTTGTGTTCTTGAGCAAAATACTTCATTTTCTCAGCTGAAAAGGAGTACCAGCAATAGCTGGGGGATTAACCCTGTGATGGACTGGTGTCCTGTCCAGGAGGAGTCTTGTACTCTCAGTTGCTTCATGCCATAAAACTGGGATAAGCACTGGCCTGACAAGGCTCCTGGCTTGAGACAGATTTTATATTTAGATAGATAGATTCACATACACACACACACACACACACACGTGCATGCACTTTCTAGTGAAATAAATTGAATTCTCTCATCTGTATAGAAACTTTGAAAATATATATACATAAATGCACAGTATTATTTGTTAATTTATTCACAATGCCATTCTAAGATTATTAAAGATCGCTTTTCTTTTCATAGCACTTTTCCATAATAAGAAAACAAGAATTTTTACCTTCAAAACTCACTGGGATTTTAGTAATATTGAATCTCCTCCAAATCAGAAGAATTTTTAGAAATTTTAAATAGCGAATAATTTTACTATCCGGCTTCAATTATTGATTTCTGTCTACTAAAGATTCCATAGGGATGAAACCAAATTGGTCCAGGATATTTTGATATATTTCTTGTGATAAAGAAATATTTTTTTCCGGAATTAAGATCTCCTCTTTGTTACATACATAAATACTTAAGATATAATTTAATGTGTGTTAATTTATATATATATGTGTGTGTGTGTGTGCAAGCATGGAAAATCAGACACAAAATAGTGATGAATATACTATATATATGTATATGTGTGTATCTATTTATGTATATATATATATGTGTGTGTGTGT
Organism: Eledone cirrhosa; assembly: GCA_964016885.1. Lineage (NCBI taxonomy): Eukaryota > Metazoa > Mollusca > Cephalopoda > Octopoda > Eledonidae > Eledone > Eledone cirrhosa. The sequence goes on from OZ024740.1 coordinate 286,647,734, forward strand.
GTGTGAGTGAGTGTACTTATCCACAGGGATTTAATTCCTCTACTGAAATATGCGATTGTTCAGCTTGAAAGAATTCTGTACAATTATCTCTTATGCATCATATAGCTTTGCACATGCACATGCACACACTTACATACACACATGGATAGAGACAGAAACACCATACAGACACAGATGGATAAACAATGGAAATATATATATATATATACACATATGCACAAACATTTGACATGCTTATGTAGTCATTCTCATGTATGAAGAATGGAATGTTTATAGTACTCTCTCTCTCCCTCTCTCTCTCTCTCTCTCTCTCTCTCCCTCTCTCTCTCTCTCTCTCTCTCTCTTCACATATTATATTTCTTAACCTTCAACTGCTCAAAAGTAATATTAATGACTTCACAGTGTAATAGGATATATCCAAAGTTTCTTCCTTGTTTACTTCTGGTGAATTGGCAGTTGTTAAAACAAAATGCTTTGTAGCATTTATTCTAGCCATCTGCACATTGAGTTCAACTTTGCCTTACATCTTTTCAAGGTTGATAAAATAAAGTACCAGTTCTGAGCATTGGATTGACAGAATTGTTAGAGTATCAGATGAGATGCATTGCAATATTTGTTCTGACTGTTTGTGTTCTTCAGTCAAATCCACTGCTTAGTTTAACATCACCACCTTGATCTTGGGTGTTTTTAACAGAGTCCATCTGGGTCATGTCTCTGATTTGATAACATCCCTCCCTCCCTCCCACCAATCTCTGAGACCTTTTCCTCCCTGACTAAAACCAAAAAAAAAAAAAAATACTTGCTTAGTATTCAAATAGTTTATTTCATCCTAATAGTTTTATTTACTTTTATTCTTAGTAGTTTAAAAATAAAAAATAAATAACAGAAAAAAAACAACTGTATTGATAAAACGGTTTTAGAAACTCAGAACAATGCAAGATAGAAACAAGCAACAATTTACTCTTTCTTATTTTATATTTCAATATTTTGTGGTTAAAAAGCCCTTTATCAATAGAAAATGGAGAATGGTGATAAACTGATATATTTTTTATGTGCACAGAATACTAGAAGCAGTAATAATACTAGAGTTGGCTCAGTCCATTACACTCCTTCCTTACAAAAATTGTCCTCATGTTTTGTAAAAAAAAAATATCATAATAATGTATTTGTCACAAGAGCAACAAAGACACAAACATTACAAAAATAAATTATTGTTATTAATAATATAAATAATGATTATAATAAATTTTGATAAATTTTCAATATACTGTTTGCTTTTGAAGAATGCATGAATTCCATTTTACTTTGAATATTTTTCTTTCTGCTTTTCTAAAATAAGCTGTGCTCGTTTTCCAATTGTATAAAATTATTTTGCATCCATTTTTATTTATTAAATCTCAATTACATTATTGCTAGAATATCATTATTTTAATTACTAATTTCCTCATAGCCTCTCTCTATATATTCTATGTGAATTCAGTTTCCAACTATTGAAACCTAGACAAAATTACTTCAAACCATCAAAAAACAATCAGGCTCTTTCCTGGATTTCATTTCTTTGTTAGATTTGTATTGATTCAAGAAACAAATTACATTCCTTTGGAATTCTGTAGTTGTCTTATGCTGGTGGTAGATTATATTCTTCATATATTTAGTCCGTATATGGCGTAGAAGCCAAACACCACTTTCATTATTGCTCTTCAGACATGTATCATCCTGTTTAATTAATTCTTTTATGTAAAGGGGAAATTAATTTCTGAAATTGCTGTTGATAGTCAATGTAGGCGTTTTTCATTCAAGTTTTCTGATATTTTTCATTCCTTTTTCCTCTAAAGAAAAATGATCAGTATTGACCTTGTAAATACACAAGATTCTCTCCCTTATCAGTGGAAAGGAGGGATGTTTACTTTGCAATTGGCAGATCATATCTCATTATTTCTAAATGGATCCTTGTTAAGGACAACACATTATCTGTAATCAACTAACATGCTGAAGATATGAAGTTGAAAGAATGGATGAAAGAAAGAAAACATGCCAATATTGGAAAGTTTTTAAAGCAGCATTGGAATTCCCATTTAGCTAACGGATAATTTGACTTCCATTCTGTTAAGGCAAGAACCATCGTATACAAGTTGATATAATAAAGGAAACTTTCTATGCAGCAGTCAAGTTCTAAAGGGAATAGATTAAAAGGTTTCTTGGTGATCAAAAGTATTTGGAGTTAAATGTAATTGATAGGATTATATGGCATGACAATGTTGAGATAATCATTTCTGAAGGCTATGTGACTTGAAAAGATTGTTGTAAAAGTGACATTTACCGTATAATGAACAGATATATTTATAGTATGTTCTTACTGCAAAAATATATAGAAAATGTATGGATTTATACAAAATGGGACCTTGGTTCACAAACTTAATTCATTCCCAAAGGCCATTCGTCACCTGAAAGGTTTGTAAACTGAAACTATTTTTCCATACAAAATGTTGAGAGAGAGAGACTATGTGTGAAAGACAGATAGATATCACCATAGTAACTAACTACAAAGCAAGTGACTCTTTTCCTCTGATACTCCAACTGTTGTTGTTGGCTTGTGTATTTGTTACATGAAACACCGTTCATGAACTGAGACGTTTTATGTTCGGAAAAATTGTTTGTGAACCGATTTGTTCATCATTTGAGGCATTCATGTACCAAGGTTCCACTGTATATTTATTTGATATATATTGCTTTTATATCATCATCATTATTATGTCTATTTTTTCCCTGCTGGTATAGGTTGGACTGATCAGTTTCCTTACAATCACTCCATTTGTTATGGTCCTTTGTGATCTACTTTGTGAGGCTCAGTATTCTGATAACAGGACTAATCACTTCTACTCTCATCACCTTTGGTCTTCCTTAAGTAGCTAATTCTCCTTCAAATATCTCTACTGTTTTAAAAAATGCAGGGTCACATTGGAAAGTGTGGTCCAAGATTGACTATGACTTTCTGGCAAGTTACCCTAGGTTTCTTATTTATCTTATTCACTTATCAAGGGTGTACTAAAAATTATGCTTCACATTATTATATGAAAACCCTGAAAGTTATCTTTAAAACATTAGTATCATGTTTAAATCATAGTATCATCATTATATTCACCATCAACTTTATCACTATTGTTCCATACTGGTATGCATTGAATGAGTTGTTATAGTCTGAGTCAGTTACTATTTGAAGGGCAGTTACTGCCCTTTTAGATGGATTATAGATTGATATCTTGCTTATACATTCTAATTTTCCACATGGTTTATATGGCTGGATGCACTTCCTACCGCCAACCACTTAAGAGTATACTGAGTACATTTTATTATGGCACCAGCATTTGAGAATTTCTCATACTCTTGACATGACTAAATAGCTCTCTTTATCCTAGAGTGGGTCTGTTTGATTGCCAACAACTTTACAGTGTGTACAGAGAGGTTGCCTTTCTCCTACATGACAAGAAGAGACCTCTCCACTCTACATCACCATATATGTTTATATAGAAGGTAGAAATATGAAATTGATGGAAATAATACAGAGGTGAAGGTGAATCAGTAACACACTCTGAATATATGTCTGTTGAACATTAAGTATAGAGATGTGAGTACAAGTTAGTTGTGCTTCTTGATACCTACAACTAAATTAAGATTGATCTTACTATAACTCAAATATATTTTAGCAGCATGGATTATAAATGTTATTGAGACACGAGTAACATAATAATGACGTCAACAGCAGAAATTAGAGATGAAATGTATGTTTATTTTGTTGTAGCACAAATAATGTTGGTTAAATTGTATGGTTGAAGTTACACATAAAATGAGGTTACAAAAGGGAATGTGCCATTGCGCCGGAAAGCCGGCAGGCCAAGGTACAAAATCTCACCGTCACATGTACGTGTTGCTGGTTCGAAGTTCCTGGTGCGAGAGGAAGATTCTTCAAATCTTCGCGGGGAATTTCTCCCCCAGGGCGCGTATGGATACATCCTCTTCTACTGAGCTGAGCCAAATCACGCACAGAGAATGTATGTGAGCCCGCAGAATTTAGGTCACTACAATATGATTATTTTGACATAGTAGTTTTAATATTCTAAATTCTATCATTGATTTTTTTTAAATTAGTCCATTCTACTTTTTCTTTTTTTTTGCTTCTAATTAATTCTATTTGTTTATATTCATTGTATTTTAAGGCTTTATTGACATGCGAGTCTCCAAATCCTGGAAAAATTTATTCCCATGAAGGCAACCATGTTATGCTGTCATTACAGCGAGAAGACAGATACATTCGGAACTACAATTTTAGAATCAATGCATCCCTTTCAAGTGAGTTTAACCTTTTGTGACCTCTAATGTAATATATGTCATCTATGTTTTTTTTTATTATTTGTAAAATGCTTAAAAATTTTAAAGAATTTTACAAACATAACTAACTTTTACATCATTAAGTTTGGAACATAATAAAACAGTCTTATATAAAATTATGATGGAACATTTTAATTTAGATACAGACACTTTAAAATTAGATGTCTATGTAAAAAAAAAACTACAAGCAGTTCAATTGGGTTGTTGTTAAAAGAGTTCAGTAAGAAATTTCATGATTGTTTTCTCTTTAATTGCTTTTATTGTTGCAATCACTTTGTGTTATTGGTGTTATATTGCTGTCCACATAATATTGTATACATAGACAAGGTGTTTAGATATGTCTATGTATACAGTGCTGGCTAGAACTCTATACATATACTCTATAATAGAGTATAACATTGAAACAAAGCACTATTAGCATATGTTTTTTCATGCTAGCATGGTTGGACAAGACATATTTTAAGCAGTATTCTACAGCCAGAAGTCCTTCCTACTTTATTCTTAATCATGACCTCCAACAAACTGCTAGGCTATGGGAAAACACTAGCTTAAGTGCTATAGTAAAAACACTTGCCTAAGATATCAGTCTGTGGGATCAAATCTGAAACTACATAGTTGCAAAGTGAACTTCTTAACCACACAGCCATGCCTTCACCTAACTATGACTGGTGTCATATTAATTAAATTAAATAATTTCTTGGATTGCTATATTAAGCACCAAATTTACTATATACTTAAGGGTTGGGACAATAGCTGGTACCATGAGAAGGTATATTTTGTGTAGCAGAGACATTGCATAAACCAACAAGAGTTTCATTGGCTTACAGAGCTGAGTTGAAATATTTCTATCTGTATAACTTGAAAAAAAAGGGGATCTTGCAGGCTGGCTAACCCCTATTTGAAGATTAAGGTTTTTAATAGTACTCTACTGGTCAATAGACTGTGGGACAATTACATTTCTTAAGTTTTGTTTAGACTCTGGTTGGGCTAGATAAAAAAAAAACCTATGATCAAAGATATTCCAGCTGTGACCTTCCCATCTATTTTCAGACCTAGTGTATTTCGGACTATATTATCCAATGTAACCCCCCTTTTTTAAAACATGTAATTTGATGGAGATTTTGTTACTGTTTCTAGCAGTTTGAATGACCACATAAAAACTCTCACCATGGTACATGAGAATTAAGTATCCTTAGTCAATACTGCTTGTATCTATTTATGGTACCATCCAAGCATTCACAAAATCAGAAACTGTATAAAGTTTGGCAGCCATGTTAGAAATATTTCACTTTGTTAAAAGAATTTCACAAGTCGGTCTCTCGAAAATTATAAACATATATGTTTTAAATTATTTTGTGGCCCTGTGGATTGTCATTGGTAAATCTGTCATTGGTGCAGAAGTAGGAGTGACCTAACATATCTTTTACACTATTTTTCAGAGAGATTTATAACCATTTTATATAATCTCTGAAGATTTGTGCATTGTAAGCTGCAATGTAGCAGTGAGAATATAATTTTATATCCAATAATTTAGCCTAAATTCCTCCAAACCTTTTACCCCATGAGTTACTTTCTATTCATAATTATTAAATACCATGAGGTAATAACTTCATTATGTTGGCAGAATCGGTTGAGCACCGGACATGCTTTGTGGCATAGAGTTACGACTGTTTACATTCTGAGTTCAAATCCTGCCAAGGTTAGCTTTGCCTTTTATCCTTACGAGGTAGATAAAATAAAGTACCAGTCACGCACTGGGGTTGATTTAATCGACTTTCCCCTCCCCCAAAATTGCTGGCCTTGTGCCTATATCTGACACCATTATTACATAAATAAGAACCTGATTATTATTGGCTGAAATAATTATATTTATATTTATTTCTTATTGCAAAATTTGCTACTTCAGATTATCATCATCATCATCATTTTACATTTGCTTTTCCATGTTAACATGGGTTAAGAGTGTTGTCATGGACAGAGTCAGTTTTTATTCAGTAGGGCATCCAGGCATAGAAAAATTACCAAACTAAGGGTTTAGAGTACTCCTCAGTTTTGTCAAGGGCATGACATCGTCTTTAGTGCTGATGCCATGATGAAATAAAACACTCAGTACACTCTTTATGTTGGTTGAGGATATGAAGAGCATATAGCTGTAGAAACCATGCCAAAACTGGGATATATGTAAGAGTGTTCTGCATCTGGCAATAAAATACTGCTTCAAAAAGCCATGACAGTATAGAAAAGCAGATGTCAAGATGATAATGATAATTAAAGTTATTGCATACAGAAGGCTTAATGAGAACTATTAGTAGCTGTTGTCATAAAAGAGTTATTGTTAATCTTTTCTGTTTTGAAAAATAACATTTAAATATGTGTTGAGATATCTATTTTATATTTGATTTTGTTTATTTATTTTTTTTTTATTTTCTTTAGCTGGTCCTCCAAAACCTCCAAAACCAATAAAAACAATCCTAACTGTGATCGGCTTAATCACTGCATTTGTTCTTACTGGTTGTGGATTTTTATATAAATGCTACTTGATGCGGCGAGCACGATGGCAGGAATCTACATCGGTACTAGATGTTCATGAATCCTCGACACCTAGAGTAAGACACAGGTTTCCAGGTATGAACCATCCAAGGAATGCAAATAATGTTGGCACGCAAACTCTTATGAATGGTGAGTTCTGCATGTGGTGGGTCTGTGTGTAATTGTGCTCAAATGTTGAATGTTCTGTTTGGCGACCATGCTTATTCATTTGAGAATGTAATTTGAAGTAAAATGTGATAAAAGAAATGATATTGGCAGGAAAAAAAATCATGCTAATTTTTCCTTCCTGTTGTTGCTTTTTCTCAACCACCTCAACCACTTATTGGTTTTCTATTTATATTCTCTATTTACAATTCAATCATTTTTAATCTTTGTTGATTATATTTGGCCAGCTTGGCACTGTTTCTCTTGGCATGCAGTGAAATTAACAATTTGATAAAGGACTTTCACTTATCCTATTCTTGACTGTGTTAATAAAGTAGACGCTATTTTTACAATGAGATGAAAACGCTTTGTAGAAAACATTCTTGCCAAAACATATGCCAAGTGTAGCTTTAAAAAAAAAATATTTTATATTAAGCAAAAAAAAACACTTCAATTTTGATTTGATTTTTAATATGTGTGAAGAGTTTACTATTGTTTGAGTATATGTGTACATGTATTCATTCATGCATATATTTCTGTTGTGGATGCTAGCATGGCTGAGTGGTTAAGAAGTTCACTTTGTAATCATGAGGTCTCAGGTTTAATCCTACTGCATGGCATCTTGGGAAAGTGTTTTTACCATCGCTTTGGTTTGACCCCCGCCAGTCTTGTAGTGAAATGGGTTGATGGAAACTGTGCAGAAGCTCATTTGATGAAGTCTACCAGTAATTCATCACCTTTCTTCATTTCTTTCTTCTAGTCTATGTGCTTATATGCTTTTCTTGGCCCCGTTCCTCTCAATCTTTTTTATGTTTCATCTGCCTATTGCCCACGTTGTGGATTGACTCTGTGCCGACCTCCAGTCTCTGCCCTGAGGCATATTTGCTCATTGCTGTCTTTGACAGCATTTGGCTGTTTTACAAACTGTTCTAGCATTGAGTTTTCTCATTTTTCTATGACAAGAGACATTAATGTTTATTTATATATTTAACAGTCAAGCCCTTTAGCTTCCATACTCTCCTTCTCTATATTTTTCTATGTGTCTTGTTCTGTCTTGTACTTATTCTGATGTCCCTAATATCTAATTTATGTTGTGTAGTGCATTCTTTGCCAAGGGTAAACTTAGCATTCAAAATCTGCCTGTCATTTTTTAACAAATGAAAAGTCAATCTGGTTTGTGTGTTTGCTTGATTGATGGCTGACCAGTTTCTTGAAATTAGTCATTTCATTGGCATCACAGAATTCAAGGAGCTTCACTTCCTCTTCATTTCTCGAACCATAACCATATCCACCATGTACTTCATTATATCCATCCTGGTGCTGTCCAACATGCCTGTTGAAATTGCTAGCCAGGGTGATGAGATCTCTGTCATCTGTAATGGAGTTTGTCTGTAAAGGTTGCTCCTATAAGCAGTCCTTTTGTTCCTTACTTAGTCTTGCTTATTGTGTGTGTAGCTTGATATGATTGTCATCATCCTATGAATATTCTGAGTTTGATAATTCTGTCACTTACTCTAACTACTTCTCAGCTAATAGAATGCCTACCCCATCTACTCTGTCATCATTCCCTACCCAGAAAAGCTTGTATCTGTGTAGTTTGTCTGTGATTAGTCATGCAGAGGCACCTCGCTATCTTACCTTTTGAATACAAGATACATCCACTTGTCTTCTATCAATTTTACCTAATCTTTCTTTCAGGATGCCCACATTAAGAGTGGCAACTTTGATATGTATTACCTGACAGTGGTGGTTAGGTCGTCCTCTTGTAGTAGTGTCTTTCTGTACCTGAAAGAGAATATAAGCATGTGATTGCTTTATGATGGTTGAGGGGTTCTCGCACATAGCTAAGCTAGCCACCCCTGTACCATGCACACCACTAACATGACTAGTATTAGTCTTGTTTACGAAGTTGGTGTGAATCATATATTCTTTGCTGGTCATGGTTTTTTGGTAATATTTTCTGGTTGGATGCCCTTCCTATCACCAACCACTTTACAAGGTCGATGGTCTGTATTCTTTGTACCACCAGTACTAAAGAGGTTATCTGACTAGACTGAGGAGTCCTCTCTACCTTATTCAGTCTTATTTGTTTGGGGTGACTGTTCTCCTAGACAGTCCGCTTTTTCCCACAGCTTGCAGAGACTACATCAACTCTGTGCAACCCTGTCATGAGTTTAAGAAGGCGGCATATAGAACATAGTAAATAGCCAGAGAGGGAGGGAGTAGGGAGGAAGATAGAAAGGTAGAACACAGATAGGAAAGTGGTGTAAAGAGGATGGGAGGATGGTGGAAAGGGAGTGGGTGGATGGGCTATGCGGCAATCAGGCAAGTCACTATATAAACTATCATAAAAATTGTAATACAGGAATACTGAAAGGGAACAAAAAAATGTAAAAATTCAAACTTAAATACTTGATTTAAAAAGGAACTCAGTCAAATTGAAAAGACAGAGAGACTGTCTTTTTGGTTTGACCAAATTCCTACTTACACACACACACACATATATATATACACACTTTTTTCTTCTCTCTCTTATATATATATATATATATATATATAATCACAGTGTTCCATAATAGCAGGCTTTTATAGATGATTTGTGCAATCTCCTAGGATTTCTGAAAAGTAACAGAAGCTATTTATATATTTTATCTATCTAAAGCTCATGACTGAACAGGTTAGTTGTTTGACACTACATTAGATACATGTTTCTACTTCATTGAGCATCTTCGCTGATGTGTAACCTCCTCACTGTAACTTTGTTAGAGATAAATAAATATACAGGCAGTGATTAGGCAGAGTTATTAGAAATAGAATAAAGTTCCTTGTGGTAAATTTTTCCAGATCATTGCACTTTAGGTTCAAATCCCACCAATGTCAACTTTTCTTATCATCCATTCAGGTTGGTAGCCTGATGGAATTGTTAGTGTTAGATAAGGTGCCCTGTGTTATTTGTTCCAGCTCTTTTTGTTCTGCATTGAAACCCTGCAGTTGACGTGATTCATTACTCAGTTTAACACCATCATCTGCTCCTTGAGTTCCTTTAGCAAAGTCATCTCTGTAAACATTTGCACAAGGTAACCAGTTTGAGGATAACTCCCTTCTTTCCACTGTTCGCTGAGACTCAAAAAAGGGTCATATGCACTGAAAGGAAAAAATAGAAATGTATATTTGTTTGTGTAGAATATTAGAATCGTTTTTGGAATAAATAATTCTGATATGCCCTCTGGATGATAAACAATAGGTATGAGCTAATGAAAGAGTATCTATTTAATCACTTGTCCTGCCAGAAGTAACAGCCAAATCTCCTTCAAATCATCACTCACTAAAAAAAGGATACATTGGATAATGTAATCTTAAACATTTGCTGATGAGGTCTAATAAGACCAAAACATGTCTCAATATTAGTTATTAACCAATATTGTCTTTTCATCCATTTCATCATTGATTTAACATCCACCTTTCCATGCTGACATTTCTGACTTCGTAATTAATTTTAATTAGTTTTTTAATGCTCATTGTATATTAACACAAACTTAATTCATCAATTGTGTGAAAGACATGACAACCTCCCAAATATTGGATAGGGGTGGGGAGCCAGTGTTTCACGAGAGCTGTACTCAATGGTAGTCTGTCTTTTAAATATAATGAACTCAATAACAGACTGGTTAATTTTATAAAGACTCTTAACAATTGGGATTCTGCATTATGGTAACACTGGTTTGGTTATAGTAGTAGTAGTAGCACTAGCAGCAGCAGTAGTAGTAGTAGTAATGATTCTGTGCAGTATTGCATGTTTAGAGACAGAATTCCTTGGAATGCACAATATGCCAGCTCTATCTAACCTGAACTTCTTTCTCCCCCTCTTCATCATATCATTGTCTTGATTGGCACATCCTGCTAGATTTCTTATGTATTTCTTTATCTTAATAATGGCTAAAACTCATTTTTTTTCCCTTCCCCTTCCCCCCTCTGATGCTATTTTAAAGTAACCTGCTGATGTATCTCATTAATGATAAGATCAAATCCATTACAGCCGTTGACATGGTAACATGTTAATGGAAATTCTCTATCTTCTGCTATTGTTATTTTAGAGTATTATTTCATTCTATTTCATTAGCTTTTTTTTAATTAATTTTGTATTTAAGACAAAAAAAAATGAATTTCTTCTCATGTTTTGTTGTTCACCTGCTTCCAGTTTTCTGTATTTACTTTTCCATTCTTACCATTCTTCTTGTTGGCAGACGTTATCTATATTTTCTGTCATCCATCATTCTGTATTGAAGAATCACTTTAGGCTTTAATTTTCCTTTTTTTTTTCTTTCTCTACTGATAAATCATGTGTTTTGTTGTTTTTTTTGTTTTTGTTTTTTAAGGAATACATTATAAGCCAAATGTAAGAGTTATTATCCACTATGTTTGGATATTTCATGCTAAAACAGTTTGGAATAAATAAACAAAAAAAAATATTGTGAATTTAGAATAAAATATAAATAGTCAGAATTTGAAAAAATATTGTGAATTTAGAATAAAATATAAATAGTCAGAATTTGTGCAAGTAGAAAAGTAGTTAAGCTTGCCTATGTTGTAGCTAAATATAATAAATTAAGATGACAGTATCTAGAAGTGACAAGTTCTCTGATCAAAATATATATTGTTATGACTATTAATCGTGATCAAAGGAACAAGTGACTCTAAATATTAAAGTTTTTCAAAGAAAAGGGAGAAAGAAAGAGAAAAAGGCAGGAATTTGTATATATATAAATATATATGTGCATAACCCATGCCAGTGTGAAAGAAAAAAATTGCTTTCAATCTATCATTGTTTACTTCCATTTGGTCTTACCTCATACTCATTATTAACAAAAGAGCGTGAACAATGGAAGTATTGAACAAACATATGCATGCATGGTCCCGTAACTCCTGAGAGAGTCATAAGCGCATTGTATTGACATATGGTGTTTCTAGGGCATTTTTTAAAACCTGGCTGAGCCCATCTCCTCTCCCGGTCAGAATACAGATTTCTTCTAGAGAAGGATAGAGAATGAGAGAATGGAAGTGAGAAAGGGATATAGTAGAAGAATCAACCCCAGTACTGGACTGGTACTTTTTTTTTTTATCAAACTTGAATGGATGAAAGGCAAAGTTGACTTCAGCAGGATTTGAGCTCAGCAAGCTGGAACAAATGACACAAAAGCATTCTATCCGACATTCTACTGACTCTGCCGATTCACCTTCTTGAACACACATAGTATTGCACACAAAATTTGTATGAGTGAGCCCAAGTGACTTTTCATTTAAGAACACTCAAATTTGTTTTTTCATAATTTTCTTAATGAAATTTACTGAAATACATTTTGATTATGATTTTGTTGAAATTTAAAAAAATAAAAAAATAAAACAATTTTTTTTACCCTTCATACTCGTAGAAATGATATATGCCATTCCAGGAATGTATGTAAGTAAGATGAGGTCTCAGCCCATCTGAGAGATCAGCAGATCCAATTAAGTATTGACTTGGTCTGTGCTAACAAAGAAAATAGGCATTAGGTGTTATATTTGTATGTGTATATATAAATTTATATATATATATACTAATATACCTAGAAAACAAATTCTCACTTGATTACAAGTACCATAATTTAATTAATAAAAATGCCATTAAAATCTCTTACTCTACCACTAGTAATAACAAGAAAATTAGTAAATATTTTTCTTCTTATAACTTAGATAACAATTCACAACCAGTTGATATGCTTAACAATATTGTACCTAATAATTTTAGTAACCACTCTCATAACACATTAATTTCTAGGACTTATAGGAATGTTAATAGCAATTCTAGCGTTCATATATCTAACTCTAATAACTTTTCACATCTTTATCCTCAAAACTGCTTAATCAATAGTTATAATTGTAATTGTAAGCCTAATAATGTATGCCCTCTTAATGGAAACTGCCTTGTTAAGAATATTATTTATTCCTGCACTGTCATAACTTCCACCAACTCCAAAACCTATATCGGTTCTACATCGAATACTTTTAAGAACTCTAAGCTTAAGCATGCAAACTCTTTATCTAATTTCATATCATTTCTGAAGAGTAGTTATACACCTTACACTCTGACCTGGAATGTGATTGCAAAAACTTCTTATAAACCCCACCCAATAAATTTTGTAACCTTTGCCTTCTTGAGTCCCATACTATTATTTATTCTAAATTAAATTTATTAAATAGGAAATCTGAGATTTTTTCCACTTGTCCTCATATTAATCACAATTCTTTTTACTATTTTAAACCTAGTGACTAACTTATACCAATGTAGATTTATCTATATATTTTTTTAGTAACATTAGTATCATTACATTCTTATAACATCCCTATTCTGATCCCTTCAATTTATTATAACCACCCCATCACATTTAGGCATTTTATTATTTTATTATATTATCTTTAATAAGCCCCACTCAAATCCTGAATTTATTTTTACTAATATAATAATAATAATGAAATTATTGTGTACAGTGCTCAGGTGCACTACAACTCATCAAAGGTGCATGTATAGTACATAGAATAATATACAAATGTCAGGGAAGTGAATAGTGTATGAGTCATGATATACATGTGTGTGTGTGTGTGTATGAAGGGGGAATATTAGGTGTAGTGTTAGCGAATTTCAGGAAGCATGGAGGTTTTAAAGGATTCAGTCTCTCGACAGTTAACAACTGATGCAGGTAGTGTGTTCCATGCTTCAGCAACTCTGAGCGTGAAAAAATGTTTCCGAAAGTCATGGGAGCTGAGCTGTTTTCTGACTTTGTGGGCATGCCCACATGTGTTAGACACATGGAAATCAAAAAGGTGTTGTTGGCAAGATGGTTAATGATTTTGTGGGTGTTTACCAAGTCAGTTGCCAGACGTTGGCGCTTCAATGTATCCATGCCCAGGGAAGCAAGGTGTTCAGAGTATGGTAGATGCCTGATGGAGGGTATTCGCTTGGTTGCACGTCTCTGAACAGTTTCCAGGCGATCAATGTTCTGAGCTAGATAGGGGTTCCAGACTTGTGATTTAAATTCTAAGTGTGGCCGCACCATAGCTATATACAGCTTTAAATAGATAGCTGGAAAACAGCTGACAAAGGTCTTGCTGAGTGATGCTAAGACACCCTCGGCCTTCTTGACAATTTTAGAGACGTGCTTCATCCAACGCAAATCACTGCTGACCGTTATGTCCAGGTCACGTTCACAAGAAGACTTCTTGATATTAGTGTTGTGGAGGGAGTATGAGGACACTGGGTTTTTACTCCCAAAATGCATGGTGATACACTTGCCCACAGCCAACTTGAGTTGCCAGTCCGTGATCCATTGTTGCATTGTGTCCAGGTCTGATTGCAGGCAAGATCTATAGTCTTCAGCGTCTATCCTTTTTATCTCCAGGTACAGCTTGATGTCATCTGCATATTTCAGTACTGTGGCATTCTTTAAGTTGGCATCTATGTCATTAATATATGCCACAAACAAAAGGGGGCCACGAACAGATCCCTAAATCCCTGTGGTACACCAGATGACATCTCATATGGTGAGGAACGCTATCCTAGAACCGTGACTACCTCTCTTCGACTGAGAATGAAGGACTTCAACCAGTTAAAAAGATCATCCTTCACACCCATTGCAGAGAGTTTAACCATTGCCTCACTCTCTATTTTTTCAGTAGTATACCTTCAATATTTATATAATTTATTAAATATTTAATTAATTAGTATTAATTTTTTTATCCTTAGATAATTTTTTAACCTTTTTTTATCCGTTGATATTATTTAGCTCATTTTTACTCTTTTACCTGTTCTAGCCATCCGGCTGAGGCCATGCTGGGCATGTATATAATTTTTTTTAATTATACCTAGCATTATAGTATACATTGATAAATTATTTTATTTGTACTTTGTAATATATTATTTTTTAAATAATTTTTAGATAATTTAAAAAATAATTCTTTAGTTCTATAATCATTAGGCCTCATAATTTTTTTTATGTAATTACACCTGACTTACAATTTATAACTCTTATAAAAAATATTTAGGAATTATCTCCCTTTTATTCTTAATTTTCTATCAACCGTCAGCTAACGATAGATTTTCAAACTCTATGTTAAGATGGAGTTATTTATGCTTAGCATATAAGACTTTCTTCCTTCTGTTCAAATATGTGGTGCTTTTTCCGATGATAACACTTATTCTATATTGGATTTTACTTCGCTGATTATATTTACTCAACATTAATTCCTTTTAATGGTTTGATTAATAATAATAACACTTTAACCTGCACAATTTCAAGACCAAACCTCCCTTTAGGGATGTTCAGATTTTGAGAAGCAAGCAAGGGAAAAGATGTTACATGATGATCCAAATTTTTGGGACCATACCTAGTCAAAGCAATGTTAATGGACCTTGTCTTTATGCCAAGTTGATGAAAGTGAGGACAGGTCTCAATCTTATTAGATCTTCTTAATGAAACATATTCACTTAGCAAATTGCCTTGACTAGAATTGTCTATTACATATGTAAAGAGGGAGAAAGGAATTGTGTGGAAAGGGTAGAGGTGGAAATACCTGAGGGTAGCATTCTACATGAAGTGTATATATGCAAGTAGAGTTTCCCATTCTAAATATGCTGAGTAGAAAAACCTTCAATCAACTGAGACTATCCTATGTTTCAAGACTGAAATTCCCTTTGGAGTGTTCAAATTCTGAAAAGCAAACAAGAAAAATTGAGTTAGAGAGAAAGATGGCTCCTCAGAATGATATTCTTTAAAGATTCGCTATTGTCATTGCTGGTACTGTTATTGTTATTTAACTCCAGATTAGGCATGATTGAGCAGGCCTATGATCAAAAGCAATCCATCTAAGGCCATCTCTTCTCTTTGCATATCAGGAATCTGTAGGATGTGGTTAGTGGCAGAGTTTGTTACTATTTCTAGCAATTACATAAAGGCTTCTATCCTGGTTTGTTACTTTTGTTGTTTAACCTCAGGTCAGTCCTGATCAAAGGTGTTCCAGCTGTGACTATCCTGACTTATTTTCCGACATAGTATGTCTTGTGTAAAACAATATGGTGTAGTTTGAACAAGATTTAGTTGCTGTTTCTAGACTTCCTCAATGGTTTGCTATTTTTTTTGTTGTTTAGCTGCAGGTTAGTCCTGTTTGAACAGACACATGATGAAAGGTATTGAACATCTTGTCTTTTTAGGTGTATCTTAAACTACATTATCTCATGTGTTCTTTATCTAAAAATATAGAATGTGGTTTGTGAAAAATGTTGCTGTTATCTCTACCAGGTCAAGCAACTGCATTGATCAACAGTCTGCCAAACATGTTCATCCCACCTTTTTAGGTATTCTGTTACTTATCATTTAAGATGATACTGAAATTTGGCTGCTATTTCTAGCTGTTCAAAAGGTCATGTAGAGGCTTTCTCATTAGTTTGTTGTCTTGTTTGTGTTGGTGTTAATAAAAGTAATGATATTGAACAAATGCCATTAACTGTTCTAGTAACAAACAGTCCCAAACAGTAACAAACAAGATGTTTTGTCATTAGTTCTAGCTCTTGTGTACTGATTTAAAATCACACTATGATGTACTTGATAAGTAGACTTCATTTATCACCTAGTTTAACACCACCACCTGACTGTAGGATGCCTTTAGCAGGGCCCACACTGTTGCAAGCACTCAGGTCAGGTCTCCAGTTTGAAGATACGTTCCTTAGTCTCTATTCCCAACAGTGGTAGGCTGTAAGTCAATAGAGCTTTATTGTTTGCTTAGCTTTCTCATGTTATCTATCTTATATATGAAGATCTTATTGTCTTTCAGTTTAAATCCTACAATTTGTAGTTTTACTTCTCAATACTATAGACTTTCAGCAATGTCTTTTGATGATTTAGTTAAAGAAGGATGGGCAGTGCTCATGACTTTTATTCAAGGAAGTTGTCCTCCAATAGGGAACCCTACTTGAAAAGCTTACAACTGTGAGTTTTTATAAAGATACCTAAAGATCCAGTAGGGATATTAAACAAAGTGACAGATTAAGTTGATCACTCAAGAACAGGAATAAACCTTCTGATAGGCTTCCACGCAGTTTCTATTTGCCAAATTTAAATCATAAGGCCTTAGTCAACCCTAGAACATTGTAGATGTCACTTTCCTAAAGTGTCTTGCAGTGGGATTGAACCTGAAACCACATAGTTGCAAAGTGTACTTTTTCTTTCTATTGTACTGTCCTGATGTTGTTATTGTTGTTGATGAGCCCTGGTCAGCTTAAATCAACCATTACACAAATTTAACCAACTAAGCAAACCACTCATTAGTGTACTGGCTCAGCTAAGCTTCAGTCAGACCTTGGCTCATATTACATAATTTAATTGTTGCTATTTAGCCCAAGTCAAACTTAATGATTCAGATCTATATAATCAGAGGCCTTCCAGTTTTGATTACTTCATCTTTTTAGGACTACATTATTATTTCCATTTTGTAAAGTGGGTAGATTCCTTTTTCTGCAATGAGAAGATTTGACTGCTACTTCTAGTATGTTGAGCAACCACTAGTTGTGTGGGATACAATCCTGACATTTTCCCTACATCTTATCCAGATTTTTTTTATGTTTAGTCAGGGAGGGATGGGCAATGCCCATGACTGATAGGAGGAAAAGAGATATCCTCAAACTGGAGACCTGACCTAAATACTTGCAACAGAATAGACTTTGCTGAAGATGTTTAAGGATCAGGCAGCTGTGTTAACCTAGGTGATAGATGAAGCTTGCCATCCAAGTAGGCCATAGTGGTATTTGAACTCAGAATACAAAGAAATGAAACAAAGATTCTCTAACAATTCTACTGACCCACAGCCATGAATTGCTACCTTATTTCATCAACTTTGAAAGTATGAAAGGCAAAGTTGACCATGGGGGGGGGGGGGGACTCAGAGAGCTGGAACAAATACTGCTAGGCATCTTGTTCTATGCTCTAATGAATGCCAATTTGTTGCCTTATTTTTTGGTGTTGAGAGCTAGTTTGTTGTTGATGTTGTTGTTTCTAGTGATGTTGATACAATAAGGTTTGTGTTGCTAGTGATGCTGTAAAATGATTGCTCTCGTTAAATTTACTACCTTTTAGATGGGATTCTTATGTGGTTTAAAATACCAAGAACAATTTGAATTACTGCAGCATAAATTATCTATTTCTGTTATAGGTGAATATGGCTCTCTACTCAGCTATGAGCCCTTGCACATTATCAGTAAGTACTGACTGTCTTTGAGAGATCTAAATAGACATGTTGCTTTTCCCTGGAAAAGAAAATCCTTTAATTTATTGCTATACTTGTAGATTTTTGTTGTTGGTTGTTTGAGATGTGTGTTGTTTTTTGTTGAAATATTTTGTAAGTGTTGTTCGTTTTTGTTTGTTTAGTTTGGCATGATGCTAAACTAACTACAAACCATGCAGTTAGTCACACTGCTATCCTTTAAACCATCTTTGTGCTGATTCTATTTTGTTCTGTGTATTTTTATTTATTTTTTTATTTAATATGTAATGTCTGCTTTCTATATGTTAATTGTGTTTATATCTCAGTTGATTGGTTTAACTCGCATTTGTTTTGTCAATGTATTGATATCGTCTTCACAGAACCAAACTATATGGTACTGTATTGTGTTGTATCAGATGAAAGAATGGTATTTAACTAATGTATTGGTACGCGATGGGGCCCACCCACAGCCCCGGTGGACAGAATGGAGAAGGCGTTTCCCAGGAGGACAGCAAGGGAGACGCACTGGAAAAGCCACTCAAACTCGCGGGGCTCACACCTGCGGCTGGCCAGCTCAGCGCCTATGGTGGTGAGTAAGGAGGTAGCCCTGGGGCCGAGGACACCAGAAGTCTCCACTGTCAGAGGAATGACCACAAACCTGTCGGAGAGCGACCGGTATTTGAGGAGTTTGATCCCCTCAGCCCGACGTGCAGCAGAACCTGGGTCAGTCGCAGACTGCACCAGGTTGCGGCTGCAGAGTGTCGGTGTAAGTGACATCCCAGACGAGGGTGTGCCACCGCGAAACGGGAAGATGGTCATGCCATCTGGCCTTTTGCCATCCCCTCGATCCAGCCCCACCGGCTCGAGCTGGGAAGGGAAGCCTGCAACGTCCAAGCCATGCTTAATGACCTCGTTGAGGGCAGCATGGCATGGAATGCGGCCGGCACTGTGGCGACAGGAAAGCGGGTGGAGGCCAAAAGAGTCCACGGTGGAACCGCAGCGACATTGGTGTGGCTGGCAGATCCGGAGGCCGAGCCCCAGGGAAACGCCGATTCGTTGTCTAGCTGCATGCCAGTGGAGAAGGATGGCAGGGTATGGAGCCAGGCACCACTGTGGGGTTTGGAGGCCGCACGAAAACAAGCAAGGCAGTGCTGGTCGAGCTGGCACGTGAGCCTGTCTGAGGCCACGTTGCACTGGATGGCATCCCAAGTGCATTGGGGGGACTTGACATCAACAGGGGGAGAAGGAGGAGGGACGTCTACTGGGCTAAGTCCCAGCCGGTCCCACGTCTACTGGGCTAAGTCCCAGCCGGTCCCACGTCTCACAGGCGGCCTCACGTTCTCTGAACACAGAGGGTTCTGTTGTGTTTTGAAGAACCTGCTGACGAGGACGCGGCACGAGGTTACCGATGAAAGATACACCGGCAAAGCTAGTGAGATCGGGGACCGGAAGCCAAGGCCGCCATACCTGACAGGTAAAGTGGCCTGTTGCCACCCTATGTCGTCAAACTTGACGTTGCATGTCCCCTCGGCTGCTGCTCGGATACAAGTATCGAGGTCAGCGAGGAGAGATGTCTGGGTGTAGCATGGAGCGCTGCGGAGTGTATACAGGAGCTTCGGCATGGTGAAGCAGTTCCTCAGCAGAAAGAGAGCTGGGTGGCCGCCAATCAAGCCCAGTAAGCTCGTGAGAGTCTGGAGCTGTTGAAACCTGGACCTGATGGTGGAGCGGATGGCCGGCGGGTGGATCGGTTACTCGAGGATGAGGACATCCTCTTTGGGGGTCACCTGAACCTGGCGGAGAATGGACCGCACGTCCAAGACGGAGGCTGCAAAGCTCGCAGCATCGAGGCTGACATTCACCACCTCCGACTTGGCCGAGTTGACCTGGAGGCCGATTCCCGCCAGGGTAGGAATCACCAATTGAAGGTCTTGGCAGACCGCCCAACGTAGCATCATCCAGATACCAAACGTTGAGAGGGGCCGTGATACTCCGGGCGATGTTGTCAATGCCAAGGGCAAACAGGAGGGGTCCCAAAGGGTTGCCCTGTTGGACCCCAGTAGCCGAGGGTATGACCGTATCAGCAGCTAGGAGCATGCTCGGGGCTCCATATGACAGGTAGGCCAGCGGGTAGGCAGAGGGGGCTCGGATGAGGCAGGCCTCGAGCAGATGATCCCGGCGTAAAGAGTTAAAGGCATTCCTCATGTCAAGCTTGACAATGAGGTGCCTGGAGTCCCTGGGATGCCGGTACCGATGGGCAGCTGCTGAAGAACTGCCTGATTGCATGAGCGGCTCCCTCACAGCCACCGGACACGCCGACACCCAGTTGCACCGGACTAAACTCCTCACCCAGTTTGTGTGTGACGGACTTGCAGCAGCCTCCAGAAGACATTTCCCAGAGCAATGGGGCGTATGCCACCGTCATTCTTCCTGAGAGTGGTGAGGCCGGCCGAAAAAAAGAGGCCTCGGGCGTAAGGGTCGAGGGCACCATGAATGAGCCTATTGGTGAGCGCCACAATTGCACTCAGAAGGCGGCGCCCAGCCTCAGCAGAGAGGGGGGATGTCAACTCTTTGAGGTGGCCTGGTCGGAGACCATCAACACCTCCACAGCTGCTAGCTGGGAAGGACCTGATAGCGGACATGATATCTACATTAGTAGCCACAAGGAGCAAGTGGGGGTATGGGTCTGAGATCAGTGGGTGGCTCAGGTTGTTTGAGCCGCAGAGCAGCCAGGACCTCCTCAGTGGGTTGGAGGACTGTGTCCTCTGAGGCAACAACTCTGACTGCGGCCGAGACATCACCCATGATAAACTTTGCGTTTACCTGGTCACGCAAACGCTTGGCGCTGCCCTCGGGGGTGGAGGATACAGGGTACCTGAGGGTGGGGTGTGTGGCGTCCCTGGGCATGCTTGGAATGGGCGCTCGCCCAAATGACGAGACATTGGCCTTGACGACGGCTGCTGTTGACCGGCCGCCCTGGTCAGCGCCAGAGCTGGGGAGGCCGAGGGCGAGTGGGGCGAAATAGAACAGCCGCTCCCAGTCACTGGCTTGATTGGAGTCCAGGGCACTTTCAATCGAGGAAGCGAGGGCATCGGCTACCGGCACCCGTGTTGCTCTCGGGATCCTGAGTGGGATCTTCCGGAGCCGTCTGAGCCGAGCGATGTTGACCAGCGAGGCTCGGGCGTCAGGCAAGCTCCCTGTCCCATCTGGTGGTGTGCCAGACGGCCGTGGCTGGGAAGAGGTGGAGAAGAGGCAGCTCCTGCACCTCCACGCTGCGAGGGCATTGGAAGCTCGTCGAGTCAAGCCAACGCAGGTGAGGTAGTGGAAGCAGCCGCACCCCAAACAGTTCTGGCCCCTCTTCCGTTTGTTAGTGGTGCCGCAAGTGCTGCAGGTGTCGATTTTGAGGGGTGGGGGTGGCGTGTGGGGCCGGGGACTGGGGCATCAGGGGTGGGTGGCTGGCGTGTGTGGGTGGAAGGGAAAGTGTTGGTAAGAGGGCAGCATAGCTCACCTATATATATGGAGGTGTCAGAAAACGAGAGCAAAAAGGGACTGCATGGAGGGGGAGACACAGGAAGGTAGAATGGCAGTGAATGGATAGATGTACACAAAAAAAGGGGGGTGGGGAAACAAGGGGTTCCCAGCGGAAAGACCTAGAGTTCAGCACACACAGATGCGAGCAACTGAGCAGTTTGTCATAGGACCTTGTGGCTGGAGGTGAGTCACTGATGCTGGGGTTGGCTTCCTCTTGTTAATGGTAGAGTTGTTGTTGTTAATGACACTGTTGTCGTCGTTGCCTTCCTCTTGTTAATGGTGAAGATATAGAGCGAAATACAAAATCCACCAGCAGACAATTATATAAAAAAAGTATCTAGAAATAAAAGTCAACATTTCTGTCTGGGGTATAAAGATTTGTTTTACATTTTCGCAAACAACGTAACGATATTCTCAATGGACGCGCTTACAATATTTGGTACTGTATCGGTATATAAAGTGGTGAATTGGCATATGTGGTTGTCTGTTTGTATATATATATAGGAGTGAATTGGTATATATGGTGATGAATTGGCAGAAGTGATAGATCATCGAACAAAATACCTCTCAGGTATTTGTTCCTACTTTTTGAGTTCTGAGTTGAAATCCATCTGATGTCAACTTTACCTTTCATCCTTCCAAGGTTGATAAATGTTTCAGTCAAGGGTAGTGGACTGGCAGAAATATAAAACTCCAGACAGGATACCTTATAGTACTTGTTCCACCTCTTTTTTTTTCTGGTTATAAATCCCACCATGACCAACTTGTTGATATCTTCTTCACAGACTGATCAAACTGATCCTTTAACTTTCTGGACGGCTTACCTCCATTTTTGTTAAACCTGTGCAATAATATTTTTCTGACCAATATCAATTTCCTTTCGTCTTTAACTTTGTGTTAAATTGATAACATAAAGATGACTAATATATCTGAAACAGGAGAAATTATTATACTTCTGCATCTTTATCTGTGTCAAAATACCCGTGGAATAAGTTGAGCTGTTCCCACCAGTGAATCCACATGTATGAACTTTCTATTTAAGTTTTATTGGAAATATGGTTTTTGCAGGGTTAACTATATTTACCATATCCTTGTTGTCCTCCTCCCTCCACCATTTTAGTTTGATGGATTTCCAACAAAGCAACTAGCCGCACATCTTAACACCTAAATGCTGACAGCACCTGTTCATCTTATACTGATTGAATTGATGCATGGAAAGGAGTTTCTAGCCACACTATTCTACTTGAAGTTTTGGGTGTTGGGGTTTTAATTCGATGCTCTTTCTGTTATCAGCTTCTGTAAATGTGTATACTGCATGTATTTATCTTGGCATCAGCTCTACAAATCACTTTATAAATAAGGCCTTGTCATCAAGAATTTCTTATTTTAATATGTCTGTTGGATCAGTGATTTGTTATTTATTCATGGCTTAACACAGGGACACAAAAATGTTCATATGTGGTTAAAGGTTGGATCATTGATGAGGTGGTATCTACATCAAGTAAAGTTAAAATTATTCACAGATAAGCTCTAGCCTTTGGGCCATAGATACACTGCCTCCACTTTTTTCTCTTCTACTGCTACTACAATGGCTTCTGCTCTTGGGAGCTGACTCATCTCATGTCACCTTCACCCTGGCTTTCTTTACTTACTCATTTCTCCTCCTCCCGTCACTCATGTTATGTTCAAACTTCGTCAGGCCTCACACTAGCCACTATGCTTAGTTCTTCCTTTTCCAAACATCATCCCACAAAAACTCCTTTTCTCTTCATGTATTCCTTACAAGCATCGAGCTGCAACAGTTTAAGTGGGACATCAACCACATCAATCTCACTGGTCTCAGCTGGCTGGTGAAAGCTTTTGGCACTGCCCCTTTCTCCAGATCTAAGAAGTAGGTAGTATAGCCTTGTTGATAATTTATTAGCCTCTCTGCTAATAGTTCAAAGGTTAAAATCTGATCCACGTATTTTTATTGTGTTTATGGGCAAACCTTTTGCTCTGCTTTGCCTCAGTTCACCAAGCTGTTTGAAACAGAGACCAGATCCTCTGGAAACCTTACATCTAATTGATCAATATCCTATTCTCTTAATTTTAGTCCCATCCCATTAAAAACATAAGAGACACTTGTACACAAAGCTTAACACTTCAACAAACATCCATTTTGTTACCATGTTTATAATGAAATACATGGTATTTTAGTTAACTAATGAAGAATTAGGGTGGTTTACATTATTTAAATGATATTTGTAACATATCTGAACAAAATATTTTTATATCAAATTATGTTGGAAAATTTTAATTTAAACAGAAGCTCTTTAACATTTGTGGCTTTGTTTCATAGAACCAGGGGCAGTTTTGGGCAGCATGGTATCAAAAAGGTCAAGATGTGTGTAGCATTATCTAGTCGGTGTAGAATTGTTTTTTTGTTTGTGTTATAATTGATATTTCAGTGGTTATTTTTATTGTACTCTTTCACTGGAGAATTGAGTGTTGGACTTTGTGCTTTGTGTATGTGCAATGTTTTATTTTTTTCTATTGTATTGAAAGTACTCTGTGTAATGTGTCTACAGTGCTTAATTGTTCAGTGTTTAGTTGTATGTCAAATGTATATATAACCCATGCTAGCATGGAAGAACGGACGTAAAACGGTGATGATGATGATGATGATGAAATCCTGGAATTTTTGTTATTTGTTTGTCTGCATCCTTTGTAATCATTCCAAAGGCACCTGCTATTATAGAAATTGTTTGTTTCCAATCACTGCAGTCTGGTTATCACTATTTCTAGATCTGTATATTTAGATGATTTCTCCATTATAGATATATTATCATCTGTTGAGACTCATTCATTGATCAGAACACCCTTTTCTTCAAAACAATATCAGGTCAATTTTCTTTAATCTCCTTGTCTCTATAGATTGGCATATAGCAGAATATTGTCACTTTATCAATCTCTGCAGCTTTTCTGGTGAATACTTGTTATCATCTTTTCTGCTGGTATTTCTCAATGCCAATATAATTTCTAGTGTGTGAAAAATCCAACTTTGTCATACTTATATTTATCTGCTAGGTTTAGAGTAAGGGGCTGTATCTATTACTTTTGCAAGCCCTTGAAAGAGTAATGAGATTGGTGTTGTTGATGTTCATTTGAAATTGTTGCAGGTCAATTCATGCAGGAAAACCATATGCAGAGGGACAATTCCAGTTGAATGAATGTTCAGGGCTGGGAATAGTGGTTAGTGTGAGGTCTGGAGAAAGGGGACAATATGGGTGATGAGAAGAGGAGAGCTGAATGAAACAGGAGTGCTTTAGAGAGGTGTCACAAGGTCTGCCATTTTTGAGAAACAAATGGCAGTAGAAAAGGCAGAGAAATGAGACAGAACATCTATGGGCCAAATGCTGGGGCATGTCTGTCAAGGACTTTATGTCAATCAAACAGGGCAGCAATAAACAATGCTGTTGACTTTCTTTGCAACCTCCACATATTCTATAGTTAACTTTTTAATTCTATGTTTGATAGTTTCTGGTGAGAAGGCCTTGGTTTTGTGCCACAGTGAAAATTTAAAAAAATGACCTCTTTAATCTCAGCTTTGAATCCTACATTTCACAGTCAAGCTGAGATTGTTGTTTATCCACTTTTATTTCATTAACCCTTTTATTACCAACACACTGCCTCTAGTTCTATAAAACAAAAGCACACATTTTAAAGGTTTTCTATTTAAATTAAAATCTAGTATTTGTTAAATATTACAAATACCATCTTGATAATGAAATAATTAATTATTTCAGAAAATCTCTCCAAATTCTTCATTATGTGCATTTCATTATATATATGGTAATAAAAGCGTTAAACCTTCTTATATACTGACCATGGGATTTTTTTATGTCATTTTAGCATGGAATTTTGTAGCCCAATTTACAGCTTAGTATTTTTTTTTTTTCAAAAACATTTCTGCTGTTATTATTTATTACCATAAAGTACCAGTAATGCACTGGGTAATTGCTGGCCTTGTGCCAAAAGTAGAAACAATTATTTATTACCATGTGACAGGGCGGTGGATTGGCAGTATCGGTAGAGGGTCGAACACTATGCTTTGCTGCATAGAGTTACGGCCCTTTACAGTCTGAGTTCAAATCCCACCAAGGTTAACTTTGCCTTTCATCCTTATGGGGTTGATAAAATAAAGCACCAGTAACGTACATACTGGGCTCAATTTAATCGACTTCCCCCCCCCCCCCCCCCAAATTACTGGCCTAGTGCCTATACTAGAAATCATTATTTATTACCATGTGGGTGGTGAATTGGCAGAATTGGTAGAGCATCAGATACCATACTTCACAGCCCTTTACAATCTGATTTCAAATCTTGCCGAAGTTAGTTTTGCCTTTCATCTTTACGCAGTGAAAAAGATAAAGTACCAGTCATGCACTGGGGTCAATTTAATCAACTTTCCCTTTCCTTCAAATTGTTGATTTTGTGCCAAAAGTAGAAATAATTATTTATCACCATATTTTTAGCAGTTCTCTGTGAGTTTCTACTATAGCAGCAGATGCACCTGAGGTGTGTGGAGCATTGTCTTATGGCAATATAGAGTTGTGTGTGTTTGTATATTTAACCAACTATGTATAATAGAAGTTATGTGAGTTGTTGCTACTATAGTGTCAGTTATCTATATGTTGTGTTATATTATTTGATGATAATTCCATAGAGTATGTGTTGTATGTATTTATTGAGTTGTGATTCTATAGAGTATGTGTTGTGTACAGAGAATGTACTGTTTTGAGTTGAATGTGTCTTATATAGGATGCAGGCTGTACTGCGGGCTTTCCTTTGACTTATTTTCTTCTCACTTAGTGCTCCAACTGTTATTTGTATTGTTTTCACTTTCATATCCCAAACCTTATTCTAATTTGTCTTTGTCATGTTGCAAGTATCACCCATTTGCATCAGATATCTATTCCTATACATTTGTATCTCTTAGTTGAATCAGTTGATACCTTTAATGCGTAGCTGCTCTATCAGCTGACTTGTGCTCTGTCTTTTATGCATGTTGACGTTGAATGTCCAACAGATAACATTTCTTTCCAGCTTCTGTAGATCTGCCTCATTCAGTCCTTATGACTCTCTCAACCATACCGTATCACACTTGTTACCCATTCATCATACAAGTTCTCTCTCTAACATGATCTTAATAGATCCCTTAGCCCAGTCACCCACGGTTTACAAAGTGACAGGATATAGAAAATGGAATGGCCATTTACTCTATGAGAGTTTG
Source organism: Eledone cirrhosa (assembly GCA_964016885.1). Taxonomy (NCBI): domain Eukaryota; kingdom Metazoa; phylum Mollusca; class Cephalopoda; order Octopoda; family Eledonidae; genus Eledone; species Eledone cirrhosa. Next base: position 286,674,903 of record OZ024740.1, read on the forward strand.
TGGATGTGTATATGTGTATGTATGCATGTGATGTACTGTATATTATCTAAAAATATCCTTTTTTTGTTTTGTTTTGTTTTGTTTTTTCATCTTTTGTAAAACTAACCATGATGCGCATGAAAGACGACAGCTGTATAAAAAAGTGCAGGGCGATCAAAGTTGATGGTAGTTACAGAGAAGGTAGACCCAGAAAAATCTGGGACGATCTAATAAATTCCGACCTTACACACTTGCATCTCTCTAAGACAATGTCACTGGACCGAGATCTTTGGCGCTATGCAGTAATACAGAAGACCCGCCTTGCCTATGTACAAAGCGAAACCTACAGTCAGTAGGCACCTCTTAACCAAATATACACCCCAATCCACTACCCCTACCCTATCCTTCCACTCCCACCAATACCACCCTCTCTCTATAAAGTTGGTACCACAACATCCAGTCCAAATAAATGAGATAATCTGATCGAGATCATGTAGGTGTCACAAGAAAAAACACACAGTCCACGCTGTAATGTGGTCGTGTAGGTAACACGGTAAAAAGTTCCCAGTTCCACACTGTAAATGTGGGTGGTGTTAGGAAGGGCATCCAGCCATAGAAAACCTGCCAGATAGTCCTATATGAGCGAGACACGGTCACCCGACCAACCTTGCTTCAAGTGGGACAACTCCTGTCTAACCCATGCTAGCATGGAAAATGGACATTAAACGAAGATGATGATGATGATGATTAACCAAAAGGGGGAAAAAATTATACATTATTTAAGTTATATTTCACTGCATTCTATATTTAGGGATACATATTATAGAAGGGAAGAGATATGAGCAGAAAGAAATCCAAACCCTTATTAATGCATCTTATATAAAGGCAAGGAATACATAGAAATATGATTTTGTTTATTTTTAGAAATTACTTACATTTTATGTTACATGCCATCAACAAACTTCTTTTTCTTTATCTCATGGAATGGTGAAAAATAGAGTTAATTGATTGTCCCTTGATCAGAGATGTCTTGGTGTGTGGTAAGCCATTTTAGATCAAATTAGGAACTAAACCATTGGGTCCCAACTTGGGGTAAATTTACCTTCCAGAGGGAAATTTTCTTGTTTAATATTTGTAGATATTTTTTTCAATTATAATTAAAAATTGTCTGTAGCTGAGAAGAAAATTTGAAATAGATGTATTTAGTTAATCAAAATACTACTTTGTTTTCTATTAACTGCTTTGGACTTAGTGTTCTGTATGAGTTTCAGTGATTGATGTGTTTACACTGATTGATTGTATTTGTTCATCATTAGCTGTTCATAAGTGAAAAAATGTTGTTTTATGCTATTACCGTTATTCTAATATAAAATAATAATGTTAAAAACAATATATCAAAAATGTTCCCTTTGTCAGTTTCTGTATTATAATAAAGATATAAACCCAAATTACTGAACAAAACAGAGTGGGAGTTAATTTAGTTTTGGAAAGTTGCCAAGGCTTAAATAGAGCAGGAAGCCTCTGGGCTAATGGATATTGTGGTATTCATTCACTCCCAGGTGACAACAGCAATGCAAGTGAGAAGGCTACAAATATATTTATTTTTACAGTTAACTATTTACAAAAATATAAGAGAACAAAATGACTCAGGCTTAAACTCAGATTTAAATCAGTAACAGGTGGTAAATTGACTAAGTCGTTATAGCATTAGATAAAATGGTTTGTAGCATTTGTTCTGGTTTTCTGAACTGTGTTCAAATCCTACCAGGGACAACTTATCCTTTCAAAATTGAGAAACAAAGCCCCAGATCAGTATTTGTTTTGATTCGGTGCATTCTAAGCTCAAATCCCACCTCCAGTCACTGGAAAAATGATAACATAGTAGAACTGAAGTCTTTATTATTAAAAACTCAAGAAGCTTCTTATAAGGTGCAACCTCATGGGTAAGCGGAGAAATCTGCACGATGTGAGCAGTAACACCAACAAGCTTGTTACTGCCTCCTTTTCTTTGTTGAAAGTTTTAGAATTGGAGAATGGTTTCTTTACGTGTGGAATCAGTAAATAAGCTTGTTCTTTGTTGGGTATGTGGAGATATGTGAGATTAAAAATTATAGAGTGAAAATTTTATGTCCAGGTTCTGATCTCATGAGAGAAATGTGATAAGAAAATGGCTGAGATTTATTGTTGAGCTAAGATTGAAATGCCTCTAGCTTAGGAATGGCAGGCACATATAAGATTCTAATGACAGAAGCCATAGTAAGAATGTTAATCAAACTAACAACAAAATCAATTGAAGGCTGATTAAAAATTATTACATTTCTAGTGAATTCACATTGGAGTCTTCATAACAGAGAAAGTTTTGACATTTTTTCTACAAAGGGTAAACAAAAGTGCTAGTAAATCTAGCTAGGAATTCCTGCTGGACAGTGAAATTAATTGAAATTGTGTAATTGTTTTATTATTGTAAATGGACCACCATTGCTTTTAACAATATGAGTTCCAGTTGTTTGGTCAATGGAGCAGCCTACTCATTAAATTAATATCTAAGTGGCTGAATTTTCCCCAGACATAGATACTCTTAATGCAATTCTCCAGTAAATTCAACTGGTGATAGTGTCACAATAAAATGCACCCAGCATACTCTATAAAGGGGTTGGTCTTAATAACATTGAGTCATAAAAGCTTTACCAAACAAAGGGTTGAGGGGATCTTTTAGTTGTGTCAAGGATGCAACAATCTCCCTAGTGTTGTAAAGTGGTTTGTGATAGGAAAGCCATCTAGCTGTAGAAACCATGTCAAAACTGAAAGGTATGTATGTGGGACGTGACCCTTGACAAGTCTAGGAAGGATCAGCTCTAATTAAGTAATGATTTGGTTTGTAGTGACCCACCCAACCCATGCCATCATGTAAAAATGAACTTTAAAGATAATGCTGATGATGATGATGATGATAATTTTGCATGAGGCTTTGACAAGGCTGGGCCTTTAAATTAAAATTCCAGTCCATCTGGTGAGCTGTCCTGTAGTTTCCATCAGCCCAAAATGCCACACCATGGGATTGAACCTAAAACTTCATAAATGTGAAAGGAGTTTCTTAACCACTCAACCAGGCCTGTGTCCATTTATTATTTTTGTTCCTGAACCTCAGTCAGTTATGACAATCAGTGTTCCAGTTTGATCAATGGTACAGCCTACGCTCATGGAATTAACATGCAAGTGGCTGAGTATTTCAAAGACATATGTACCCTTAATGTATTTCTCAGAGATTCAGCATGACTGTGTGGCAAGGTTGGCCCTTTGAATAATAGGTATAATTCATTTTGCTAGCTGAGTGGACTAGAACAACATGAAATAAAAAATCTTGCTTAAGGACACAATGCACTGCCAAAAATTGAATTCACAACCTTATGTTCATAAGCCGAATACCCTAACCACTAAGCTTTATTTTGTATAGCAGCATTTTCGGTAGATGTGGTTAACTGTGCAGATTAGAAGTCACCCAGGCTCAAGGGCTGACACAGTTCAACTGCAGTGTACAGAATGTAGGTGGAAGAATAACTGTATGGCTTAGGAATTTCACTTTGCAGCCATGTGGTTTTGGGTTCAATACCACTGCATGACACCTTTGGAAAATGTCTTTTACTATAGCTTTGGACTGACCAATGCTTTATAACGGAAATTTAGTAAGCGAAAACTGTTGTGTGTGTGTGTGTGTAAGTTGATATCACTAAAACATCCAGTTCCATTTGTTTATCATCATCATCATCATCATCATCAATTTATGTCCACTTTTCCCTGTTTGCAAGGGTTGGACGGGTCCTATTCAGCACAACATCTCTCCACTTGTCACGGTCCTTTGTCATCTCCTTGATGAGCTTCAGTGATCTGAGGTCTGATCTCACCACCTCCGCCGATGTTTTTCGTGGTCAACCTCTACTGCGTCTTCCTTCTACTGGGATTTCTTGGCACTTCTTCACCCAGCGGTCATCCTCCATGCGCATCACATGTCCATACCCTTTCAGCCTTCTCTCCGAGGCACAAAACCAAACTGCATCTCATCTAATTTGACCCTTTCTCTAATCAATTGCGCTAATATTCTCTCTGCCACTTTCATAACCTGATCCATCAGCTTTATGCCCCTATAATTTCTCCTCTCTAGAGCATCCCATTTACCTTTGTAGCAATTTATGAGAATACTGCTGTACCAGTCTTTGGGTATGACACCACCATATATAGCCTGATTGATGATGCGTGCAAATAGTTTAGTGCCTACTTCTCCTGATGCCTTCAGCATCTCAGCAACTATCCCCGACGGTCCAGCAGCCTTACAATTCTTCATTTCCTTAATTGCCTCTTGTACCCTATATTCGTCAATCTCAATAGCTGGTCCCTCTGTCGGGTCTACTGGAGGTAATTTCTCTCTCTCCCATTTGTTCTCCACATTCATCAGTCTCTCATAATGACATTTCCTCCTTTTTTTTATTATTCGTGACACTAAGTACACTGGCATCATTCCGGACACACTTATCTCCAACAACATCCTGATTTGTACTGACACACTGCCTTGCAATGCACAACACCGCACGTCTCTGATCTTCCCGTCGCAGAACATTGGCAAATCTCCTACTCTCAGCCTCCCTGCGTGCTAAGTACACCTGACGTCTAGCTCCTCTCTTAGCAGCTGTGCATCCTTCTCTACTCCCACCATTTTTCCAAGCCTTCCATACCAGTCTTTTGACTCTAATGGCCCTATCTACCGTGCTGTTCCACCACCAGTTCACTCTCTGTCTGGTTGAAGCTCTGCCCCAACCACAAGTTTCTTCAGTAGCCTGCAGTAAGTTGTCACGCAAGAAATTCCAGTTATATCTATGTCATACAACTTTAAATCGTCTTCTTTTTCGTCATACACATCTTGAAGGGCTTTGCTAAATTTATATTTTAATGAAAAGTCTTTTAGCTTCCAGACCTTTCTTTTCCACACCTTCCTGTATATCTCATTCCATCTCTTGCTTACTGAGATGTCACTAACGACTAACCTATGCTGTGGGGTACATTCTTCCCTTGGGTATGCCTTAGTATTTGACACCATCTGTCTGTCTCGCTGTCTAACTAACAGGAAGTCAATCTGGCTTATGTGCTCACCCGATTTGTAGGTTATTAGGTGGTTGGTAGGCTTCTGGAAGTTGGTGTTGCAAATGGTTAGTGCATTTGCATCACAAAATTCAAGAAGCCTCATTCCTTCTTCATTTCTTGAGCCATAACCGTGCCTTCCATGTACCCCAGTGTATCCATCCTGGAGCTGTCCAACATGTCCATTGAAGTCCCCCGCTAGCATAACGATGTCTCTGTCCTCTGTCATTGAGGCTGTTTGCAAAAGTTGCTCGTAAAAGCAGTCTTTCTCTTCTTTACCTAGGCTTGCCTAGGGAGCATAGGCAGAGATGATTGTCAGTAGTCTCTTGCCTACAACTAATCTAAGCTTAATTATTCTATTACTAACTCTAACTACCTCTATTGTCTTATTGATCCATCCCTCAGCCAGTAATATGCCCACCCCACCTAACCCATTATCATTACCCACCCAGAAAAGCTTATAACTACGATGGTTGCCTGTGATTAGTCTTGCGGAAGCACCTCTCCATCACACCTCTTGCACACATCCACATGCCTTCTCTCCAGCATCTCCGCTATCTCACCAGATCTACCTGTTAGAGTGCCAACATTAAGTGTGGCAACTCTGAGATGCGACGTCTCGTTCTTTTTCCTGTTGTGCGATTGCCTGATGACGGTTGTGGGGTTCTCACACATGGCCTCGCTAGCCACCACACTACCATGCGCAGCCCTAACATGGTTAGTGTTATTGCTGTTTACATAGTTGTTTTTATGCGATTGCCTGATGACAGTCGGGGGGGGGGGGGGTTCTCACACATGGCCTCACTAGCCACCCAACTACCGTGCGCAGCCCTAACATGGTTAGTGTTATTGCTGTTGACGCAGTTGTTGTAATTCTTATTTGTTGTGCTCATAATTTTAGCATTTATTATACTGGTCGGATGACCTTCCTAACACCAGCACCACTTTACAGCATGGACTGGGTGCTTTTATTCGTGCCACCAACACTAGAGAGGTTGTCTTACTGGACTCAGGGGTCCTATCCGCCCCTCCATTTTACATCATGGACTGTGTGTTTTTATTCGTGCCACCAGCACTAGGGAAGTTGTTTTACTGGACTTTAGGAGACTTAGAAATATAAAAATCATAATCATGTTCTATCATCATCATCATTATCATCACCATTCAACATCTATTTTCTGTGCTTGCATGGGTTAGATAGATCTGGTGAGTATGTCTTGCTTGTACACGCTGTTTTTGGCATGGCTCCTACAACCAGATGCCTATCCTAATGCCAACCACTTTACAACATGTAGTGGGGCATTTTATTGTGACTCTGGCTTTACCACCTTACGGGGGAACTGGATGTTTCTTTTTAAGGCACAGACACTATCACCTTCCAGGGAGGAGTGGGTGTTTTTTGTGGCACCAACACTACTGCCATATAGTGCAAGCTGGGTGCTTTTTATTATGACTCCAGTATTACCACCATGCACTACAAATTGAGTGCATTTTATTGTGGAACCAACACTACTACCTTACAGTACAGATTGAGTGCTTTTTATTGTGGTACCCGCACTATCACCTTACAGATTTGACACCAGCACTACCATTTTACAGGGGATACAAATGGTTACCTGTGGGATTCCAGATAGAGATAGTTAGAAGGAAATATACGCAGCATCTAGTTAAATATTTATTCTTGGAGCAGATGTTTTTCAGATGGATTCCACTTCCTTGTGTGAATATATTTAAGGAATTTAGATTTAGTGTAGCACTATACTTTTGGTAATTTGTTTTCTTTCATTTATTTTTGAGTTTCTAGATTGTTCCTGTTTTCCCCGTTTAGTTGCAAACCTCAACATGAAACTATAGAAAACTTCTATAGTTTCATGTTGTTCATGTTCTTAATGTGTAACCCATTCAATTCTCACCACATGTAATCCATAAAAAACGTTGGTAGCAACTGAACCAATCTAAATTGTTATTTTCTCTTCCTCCTATGTTTTCTTTTTTACTTTTCTTCCTTGTATTCATTCTCCCCCCCCCCCTCTCTATATATATATAATCCTCTATTTCTATCTTCCCTCTTTCTCTCATTTACCTCCCGTCTCTTTCCTCACTTTCTCCCCATTACACTATCTATCTACCTCTCCTCATAAATCTCCTCTCTTCTCCTCTCTCTGCCCCTACTGTTTTGTTTCTCTTTTTTTTTCTTTTATGTTTATTTGTTTTTGTATTCCCTTCCCTTTTCCATCTTTTTACTGCTATCCTTTTCTTTTTTTATTTCTACATTTATATCCAGTTTAGAAAAAATACACCATATCCCTGTATGTTGTTGTTGGCCTCAAGGGAAGCATTCAGTCATAAAACATTACCTGAAAAAGGACCTCATAATTATTACGAAGCTTGTCATAGGACCTATATGGTTAACCTCTGTTTTAGCTAGGAAAATGGCCTTGACCCATTTGTTACCATAATATTAACCCTTTAGCATTTAAACCAGCCGTATTTGGTCGGATTTCTCTCACCTCTTTCTGTTCAAACTGGCTGTAACTGGCCATTCATACTAATGTTAATGTATTGTTCTCAAAATAAGTAATATCAAAATCTCATAGATTCAATATGTGAAGTAATTATGTGAGGTAAAGACTTTACCATGAAAATATAATAGTGTATATAGAGTAATGTAAATGCTAAAGGGTAAGGAAACACATTACCTATGTGTTTCAATTAATTTTGTAATATAATCAAGAATATGGAGAGATTAAGTAAAATAGTTAATATTTTTTACATTATTTAGCCATTGTTTGGAATATTACAAAACGTACATAAAATTATGAGGAAGGGACTTTTATATAATCACAAACACTTTAAAACGGACAGTTTTCTATCACAGAACCATGGGCAGTTTTAGGTAGGTTGGTATCCACAGGGTTAAAATTGTAGTTGTATTCTTTCTTCTTTTTCTTAATCTTCCATTCTTTTCCTCCTTTGTATTTTTATACACTCTCTCCTTCACCCAACTCCTGTCCTCTCCCTTCTCTAATTCAAGCAATAGCCCTAGTATCATGTTGAGCCTGTAATAAATAACTTTTTTTGTGTTTTGCATTTCATTTTAATGTTTTATCTTATTCAATGATTTTGTTGTTGCAGGAGAAGTTCAAAATGGCCGGATAAATTCATCTTCCCAGACTAATTTTGGGGATGACATGGAACCGAGAGTACATATTATCTTACAAGGTATGAATGGAGTGTCTGAGACAGGTCCTCACTCAGAACTTGACTATCCACCTCCATCTTACGAAGAAGCTATATCAATGCCCAGTCAGTCACCCTCCAGAAATCAACAACAACAAACTCACACGACTACTTCAAGAACAACAGCAACAGAAACAGCACTAGCAGAAGAAGAGGAAGAAGAAGTACCTGCAACAACAACAACAACAACAACAACAACGGCAACAGCAGCAACAGAAACACAGCTGTTGCATCCAAATCTGTCTCACCGTTTATTTGATACCTAACTGCTACACTCTAAAAACACCATTAAACTGCTGAGCAGATGGGAATATTGCCTTCAAGACAAACTCCTCCTTAAACTCTCCAAAATGTGCCAAGTCTTTCAAATATGTCATTGATATTTTAAAATATCCTGACCTTTTGACCTATAGAAATTTTAAGCTTCACTACCCAAAGAAGTTTTTGGAAGTTCATTTCAACATTTCTTTATTTTTTTCCTTCCATCATTTCAGCATGCACAAATTCACATGCGCGCACACACACATACACACACACATTCATTTTAGTATATATACATTCTGACAAATATACATGAAATACAAGCAGCATGTATACACATTCATACTTTATTTTTATATTTGTTTTTCTTTGGCTCTCAAATTTCTTTTAAAAAAATAAACGAAAACAATTATCAAAGAAAAAGAAATATTATTTACTAACTCTACTAAATCTATAGGAGTGACTATGAGCCCCCTATTAACATTGGACCAATACTTATTTTCTTTTACTTTCCCAATATTTTTCTGACATTTGTTAAATGTATGTAACTAACATCAAAATGAAATCACAGCTATGACACACCATAAAAACAAAATGACCCAGCAACAAATGACAGTGTTTTCAAAACAGTGTCTGTTGGTCATGGGTTAGATGTAATCTGCACTTTCCCTTTGGTCACATGATAATATCTATCATATGCTTAGTGAATCATCTATTTCTGTGGTTGGTCTATCAGTTTTTCTCCCCCATCCTCTCTCTCTAAGTAGCATTTGTCACTTTGCTCTCTCTCTCTCTCTTTCTCTCTTGCCTCCTTACCTTCCTCTCTCTCTCTCTCTCTCATTCTCTTATTTCCTCTGTTCTTTTCTCTATTATTATCTAATTCTCTTCATGTAGTTGATACCTTCCCCTTATTTTCCTCTGACAGTTTCTGAATACATTCATACACACATCTGATTTTGTATTTTATATGTGTGTTTCTGGAGAACAGATAAAGGAAAAAGAGCACTCTGGGATAAGTACAGAGTCAAAATATATTATTATAAATAATTTCTCAACACAATTGCTTGCTACTTAAGGTTTCAAAACCTACTCTTACATGGGGCATAATGTTTCTATGACCTATGCTTTGAAACTTTATGTAGCAAGCAACTGTGCTGAGAGATTATTTATAATATATATTGGTTGACTGTTACTCTGGTTTCGCCAATGCTGACTAATCATCAGTCTGAATGATTAGCCAGCATTGACAAAACCAGAGTACTAATTAACTGAGTTATAATATATACAACTCTACCACATGTATGGGGCCACCACATCAGTAAATATTTTTCTCATTTATATACCTATAAATCTACAGCCCAATTTTAATATTGATATGCATATATATATAGATATGTGTGTGCGTGTATTGATCTAACTTTGGTTTGTTCTTGTTCAAGCCATACAAGCACAGGAAAGCAGATTTAAAATGACAATAGGGTACAAGGCAAAGTTAGTGGTGCCAATACCATAATAAAATGCACCAAGTACACTTTGTAATGTGGTCAGCATGTGAGTGGAGACAATATAGAGGAGAGAAGGCTCTTTTTTGTCTGACATAGGAGATGACAACCTATCTAGTGTTGGTTCTAAGGCAGATTACATCCAATACACCCTATAAAGTGGTTGGTATCAAGGAGAGCATACAACCATAAAATAATTCCCTAAATGGTACATACAAATGAACGTGGTCCTCTGCTTTGTCTAAAAGCGCAGTAATTCTGGTTAAGAACAAACCCAGATCATGACAACCCATCTTATCCATGTCAGCATGGATAGTAGACTGAAAATGATGATGATGATGATATATCTATCTCTCTCTCTATATATATATATATATATATATGCGTGTGTTTAATTTTTATATTTATTTTGCAAAATTGTGTATCTGAAAGCGTGTGTTGAAACAGATATTGTTATACTTTGGGAGGGTCATGCTGCCATTAAAACACATGCACCTGTTGGTTTTCACTTTAATTTATTATAAACTCCCAGTTGGTTAGTTTAATAACCGAACGGTTGTTTAGTTGTTGATTATCAAAGCTCTTTTGTCACACATTCTGTGACTTCCTCAATGACTACCTTTGTTGTTATTTTGTGTCTCTCCTTTGTTCTGTCCTACACCATCTTGTTTTCACAAAATAAGGTAGTCACTGAGGAGGTCACAGAATGTGTGATGAAAGAGCTTTGAAAATCAACAACTAAACAACCATCCAATTATTAAACTAACCAACTAGGAGTTTATAATAAATTGAAGTGAAAACCAACAGCTGCGTGTGTGTTTTTTATTGGTAGCATGACCCTCCCAAAGTATATATATATATATTTGTATATATTTATATGCATATATATATATATATGAGTGTGTGTGTGTATATATATATATATATATGCATATATGTGTTTATATATTAATATAAGTCATTAACTTGCAATGTTGTGAATGTATGTGAAAGTTTACAAATTTATTCACTGAAATCCTCTACATCTCACTCTTTTTTTGTCCAGCCCTCTTTCTCTCTATCTATTTATCTCTCTATATATCTATCTCTATCTCAGCTTCTGTGACAGATAGTTATTTGCTTAATGATAGCCAATAACATTGCTCAAACACATTTACTCCGGATCTCCATTTCTCATAATTTAATTATCCTTTATCTAAAACAATTTCATGACTGCAATGTGTTTGTTTTCTAATGCATCTATGATGCTATAATTTAATACATGAAAAAAATAAAAACAAAACAATAAAAAAAAATACAATTATCATTTTCAAAATTCATTCAGTGTTGCCAAGAACAATGTGAAAATAAACAATGATGAAAAATGAAATATTTTTCCTGATGAGTTTCTAATAAATAAAAATAAGAGAAAAAAAAATAAAAATTTCAAAATATCCTTTACAAAAACAAGGAAAAAATTGCCAAAAATTTAAAAGTTCATTTTGATATTTAAACAATATACAAATCTTCTACTAGTATGTTTGTTTGTATCGATGTTGAAACTTCGGAAATTTTCTTGTATCTTTTTTTTATCAATGTCTTTTTTTCTTTCTGTTTGTTTGTTTTTTTTAAATATCTTTTTGATCAATGTAAAGTAATTTACCTGTGGTTTCTGCTACTATTCATTGGTGTGGAAAATACCTTTGTGTATGTTTGTGTGTGTGTTTCCTCTGTTAAATGAATTACCTGTAATTTACCTTAATTTATAGCCACCTTATTTTGTAATTTTTACAATACCCACCCAACCCCCACCTTGTCAGTTCAATATTTTTGTTAGAAAATTCTCCTAATACATAGTCATGCATACACACAGTCACACATAATTACACACACTGACATGCACACACATGCCCACATACACACATTTATTTGAAAAATTGAAATGAAATTCACAACTCACATCTCTGCAGGTTTAGCTAGCCTCATACAAGGTTGCAATCTCAGCAGGCTTCTCGGGTGTTTTAATGATAGACCCCAGTTCCATCGTGGAAAGCAACATAAAATGAAGCTTCTTGCTGAAGAACACAATTCCGGAACCCGGAATTGAACCAATGACTTTATGATTGAGAGTCCAACACCCTAACCCCCAGGCCACATGCCATCACATATATTCATTTGAAGCATTGTATATGAGAGACACTACTCACAATTTCTCAATAATGATCCTCAGACTCAGCTTTGAATAATGTATTGTTGGACCTTTGTTGATTCTGACAATGAGTATATCAGATGTTCAAACAACAGAACAGCCTGCTTTTTAAATTAACATAACATAGTTCTCAGGGAGATTCAGCATGACACTGTGTGACAAAGCTGGCCCTTTGAATTACAGATACAACTCATTTTTGTCAGCTGAGTGGCTGTAGCAACATGAAATAAAGTGTTTTGCTCAAGACAACATGCTGCTGGAATTGAACTCATGACTTTATGATCATGAGCCAAACACTCTAATCACAAAGCCATGCACCATCACACACACACATATATATATATATATATATATATATATATAGGTCCTTATAAGTAGACGAGAAAACAGAACCCAGATCCCCTCAGGGAAATGGCCTTGCTCAGTATGTAGGAAAGGTGTAGGTAGGAACTCCATTCTTTGCCCCAAATGCAAACAATGGGTACACAAGAGATGTAGCGGGATCTCAGGAAGCTTAATTAAGAATGTAGGATTCACATGCAGCAGCTGTGCTGAAACAGCAAGCAAACAGCCACAGGAAACAAGTACCACCAATCTCTGGGAGGGCCCTGTAGAAACAGTAGACAGCTTCTGCTACCTAGGTGACCGAATTAGCAACGGAGGTGGGTGCTCAGAAAGTACAATAACTAGGGTAAGAACGGGATGGAAGAAGTTTAGGGAACTACTACCACTGCTAGCTGCAAAAGGCTTCTCCCTCAGAATGAAAGGCAGACTGTATGATGCGTGTATCCGAACAGCGATGTTGCATGGTAGTGAGACCTGGGCGCTGAAGGTGGAAGACTTACGTAGATTAGAGAGAAACGAAGCCTGCATGCTCCGATGGATGTGTAACAGTAATATACGTGAACGACAAAGCATAAATGAATTGAGAGAGAGACTGAGCATAAGAGGAATCAAATGCTGCGTGCAGGAGAGGCGGTTACGCTGGTATGGACATGTGATGCGTATGAAGGATGACAGCTGCATAAAAAGGTGCAGAGCACTAGAAGTTGATGGAAACCGCGGAGTGGGGAGACCCAAGATGACTTGGGATGAGGTGATAAGAGCCGACCTTACCCAACTACACCTCTCAAAGTCAATGACACACGACCGTGACTTCTGGCGTCACGCAGTAATACAGGGTACCCGACCTCCCATGGGTACATGCTGAAGCATATAAACAATATGCCCCCCCCCCCACCGCAAGGTGGTCGTGGAGGTGCCACGGCAAAAAAGCACCCAGCCCACACTGTAAAGTGGACGTGTAGGCGCCACGAAAAAGCACCCAGCACTCACTGTAAATGAGGTTGGTGTTAGGAAGGGCATCCAGCTGTAGAAATCAAGCCAGATCAGTTCCTGTATGAGCAAGGCATGGTCAGCCGACCAGACACTGCCCACAACAGGACAACCCGTCTAACCCATGCTAGCGTGGAAGAACGGACGTAAAACGGTGATGATGATGATGATGATGATATATATATGTGTGTGTGTATGCATACATATATAATTGGCCATCACCTCAATAAACAACCAAAGAATGTCTCAAAATGAGCCAGAGTTTTTCTACTTTTACTTGAGTGCTATGGCTGTTTAGTGCCCAAGCCCAAAGTAGGGCCTATAATTGGAGTGGGTCAGTTAGTACATTGATCCAGGAACCCAGAGAGCCAAGGAGATGCCTGTGAATATCTCATGCTCCCCACTTACCGTCTCCTAGAAAAAAATATTCTCGGTCACCTTGAATTTCAGAGGAGATTCTCCCTTTCTCCCTAGAATCCAAAAACATTTTTGTTCTGCCTTGTAAAATTTATATTTTTAGTAACCTTATGACAGATTACTAACACTTTAGTTGATAATTTAGTTTGTCAATCCTTACAACTCCCTCTTAAACGAAAACATGAGTAAACAGCACACATTTATATATATATATATATATATATATATATATATATATACACATTTATACTATGTATGGATGAATCATGTCTGATTGTGCAGAAACTGTTATATGTATATGTTATTCATATAATTTTTTATTCTTTTTTTTGTATAAAAAAATAATAATAATTTTTACATTTGTTTAATTTCACTTTTTTTTTGCTTTGAATAATTGATGTAAATTCTATAAAAGTTATATGTAAATCAACAAATGTGAAAAAGTACAAATTATGTTTGTTCATCCTATTTTCAGTAAAGGGTTTTTAATTTCCCTTCATAAAAATTAACTAACGAACCATCCGTATTTAACTGTTTTTATGCTGACATTCTACTTTTCAGTATGTTATATGTTTATACATATCTTTATATATATAATAATAATAATAATAATAATGAAATTATTGTGTAAAGTGCTCAGGTACACTACAACTCATCAAAGGTGCATCATAGAATAATATACAAATGTCAGGGAAGTGAATAGTGTATGAGTCATGATATACATGTGTATATGTGTATGGACGGGGAACATTAGGTGTAGTGTTGGCGAATCTCGGGAAGCATGGAGGTTTTAAAGGATGCAGTGTCTCAACAGCTAATAACTGATGCAGGTAGTTTGTTCCATGCTTCAGCAACTCTGAGCGTGAAAAAATATTTCCAAAAGTCATGGGAACTGTGCTGTTTTCTGACTTTGTGGGCATGCCCATGTGTGTTAGACACATGGAAATCAAAAAGGTACTCAGGGTTGTTGTTGGCAAGATGGTTAACAATTTTGTGGGTGTTTACCAAGTCAGTTGCCAGGCGTCGGAGCTTCAATGTATCCATGCCCAGGGAAGCAAGGCGTTCAGAGTATGGTAGATGCCTGATGGAGGGTATTCACTTGGTTGCACGTCTCTGAACAGTTTCCAGGTGGTCAATGTTCTGAGCAAGATAGGGGTTCCAGACTGGTGATGCAAATTCTAAGTGTGGCCGCACCATAGCCATGTACAGCCTTAAATAGATAGCTGGAGAGCGGCTGACAAAGGTCTTGCTGAGTGATGCTAAGACACCCTCGACCCTCTTGACAATTTTAGAGACGTGCTTCATCCAACGCAAATCGCTGCTGACCGTAATGCCCAGGTCACGTTCACAAGAAGACTTCTTGATATTAGTGCTGTGGAGGGAGTATGTGGACACTGGGTTTTTACTCCCAAAATGCATGGTGGTGCACTTGTCCACAGCTAGCTTGAGTTGCCAGTCTGAGATCCATTGTTCCATTGTGTCCATATGTATATATGTGTGTGTGTGTGTGTATATATATAAATATATATATAATAAAGAAAAAAAAATTTCACTCTACATGGCTGAATACAATAAATGTAATCTGAGTTTTTCGAATATTAATAATAACATTCGATTCATTTACAATTATGCAAACAAGCCTCATTTATAAAGCCATGTCAGTAGAATGAACCTTTCATTCTTGCTCTTGTGTTGGCATGTAAACAGAACTGCAGACACTAATGTTTCTGGGTATCACCCTTCATCAGTACAGCTCTCTGCTCACCTGCCAACTGTCAGAGCTAGTGAAAATATATGCTATTTTCTAAAATATACAGTGACTGATTGGCCTGATTTGCATATTAGCAGACTGGCTGATCAGTTAGATCTGCATATTAGCAGATCCACTGATCAGCCAGATTTGCATATCAGCAAACTGGCCAGTCAGTTTCCTGTATACAAGCAATAAATGGCCAGCTTTGCCACATTCAAATAAATTTTTTTTTTAAATGATGAAGGGTGATACCCAGAAACTGTTTTTTTTTTTCTTCTTTATTTGAATGTGGCAAAGTCGGCCATTTATCGCTCGTATACTGACTGGCCAGTCTGCTGATATGCAAATCTGGCTGATCAGTGAATCTGCTAATATGCAGATCTGACTGATCAGCCAGTCTGCTAATATGCAAATCAAGCCGATCAGTCACTGTATATTTTAGAAAATAGCATATATTTTCACTAGCTCTGACAGTTGGCAGGTGAACAGGGAGCTGTACTGATGATGGGTGATACCCAGAAACATTAGTGTCTGCAGTTCTGTTTACATGCCAACACAAGGGCAAGAATGAAGGGTTCATTCTACTGACATGGTTTTATAAATGAGGCTTGTTTGCATAATTCCAAACAAATCGAATGTTATTATTAATATTCGAAAAACTCAGATTAAATTTATATATATATATATCAGCCATGGAAAACCATCTCCAACTCTCCCACCCTACCAAGTTCCCATTTACCTCTCACTCTCCCCACCCCCCAAACTCCATAACTTCAGTCTTGGCACCATGAAAGGTAAATCTGGAGAGATCGTAGAGATGCCTGAAAGAATGAAAGTTGATGTGTGCTGTGTACAAGAGACTAGATTCCTGGTAGGCACAAAACGATGCAACAAATTTGTCTGAGTGGGAAATGACGACGGGCTTGGTGAAGTAGGGATTTTGGTAGCAGAAAAGTGGGTAAACAAAATTATTGCTGTAAATAGAGTAAATGACTAATTAAATTTAGATTTAAACTAAACAGAACAATCATGACAATTATATCTGTCTACGCTGCTCAATCTGGACTTCAAACATACAAAAAGACAGGTTCTATGAGTTCCTAATGCTCACTACCTCCCAAATTAATGAGAATGACTTCCTACTTATTGAAGGTGACTTCAACAGACATGTGGGACAACTCTCTGATGGCTTTGATGGGATCCACAGCGGGTACGGTCCTAGAAATGAGGAAGGATTCAGACTACTGGAATTCTGTGACACCAATAACCTATTTATCTGTAACACGAACTTCAGAAAATGAGACTGTCACCTAATCACATATAGATCAGGTAACCTCACTAGCCAAATTGATTTCATTGTTAATAGAAGATGAGACAGAGTGAGTGTTAGGAACACAAAGTGCCTCCTCAGTGAAGAATGCACCTCCCAACATAAACTAGTAGTTAGCAACCTTATATTCAGGGCTAGAACTCGACAACAGAAGCCTATTTGGAGGAGATGAGTATGGAAGTTAAAAGACCCATCAAACAGTGACAAATTTAGAAGTATGCTGACCGACGCCTTCAACAGCAAGGAAGAACAAATAGAAACATAATATAGAGGAGCAGTAGGAGTTCCTGAAAGCGACAGACAAAATTTGTGGTCGGAGTAGGTCCCTTGGGAGACGAAGAGTGACTTGGTGGTGGAATAGTAAAGTAGATGAGAAAATTAAGGCCAAAAGACAGGCTTGGAAAGATTGGCGTAATGGAGGTAGCAGGGAAGTTTACTAGAAGGCTAGGCGACAAGTTTACCTCGCTAGAAGGGAAGCAGAAAACGAAAAATTTAAGAATGTTTTGCAGTGTGAGGAGCAAAGAGGTGAGGTGTTCAGGATCGCTAGACAGTGTGTCAGAAATGACTTTGGTGAACTTGCCCTCACTGACACTAAAAAGAAGGTAAGTAGCATGAAAGTGCCACTGAATGATTACTGAATGAGTAGAATTCATGGAATAAAGACAGTCTGTCACATGTCGACCCAACAGAGGGACTGACTATACAAGTTAGCGGTAGTATAGTAAGTAAGGCAATCAAAGATATGAAGTCAGGCAGGGCAGCTGGGCCCTCAGGGATAGTTGCTAAGGTACTGAAAACTTCAGGTATGGTGGGCCACACCATAGTCTCCCACATTGTAAACCAAGTCATACAAAATGGTGTGATACCCAATGACTGGTGTAGCAGCATCTTTGTAAACTGCTACAAGGGCAAAGGAGATGCCCTAGATAGAGAAAACTATAGAGGCATTAAGTTGGTTGTCTAGGTTATGAAGGTCACTGAAAGAGTCTTAGCTCAGTTGATTAGAGAACGTGTTAACATAGATGAGATGCAGTTTGGATTTGTCCCAGGTAAGAGTATCACAGATGCCCTCTTCCTTGTTAGACAACTGCAGGAGAGTACCTAGCTAAAAGTAAACCCCTCTACCTGGCTTTTGTCGACCTTGAAAAAGCTTTTGTCAGAGTCTCCCATTCTATTATCTGGTGGGCTCTTAGAAAACTAGGAGTTGACAAATGACTTGTGAGGGCAATTCAAGCAATGTATAGAAGAACAGCCAGTAAGGTTAGAATTAACAATGACTATAGTGAAGAATTTAGCGTGCAGGTTGGTGTCTATCAGGGGTCTGTTCTTAGCACTCTTCTGTTTATCATCGTTCTGCAGGCAATAACGGAGGAGTTTAAGACCGGCTGCCTATAGGAACTACTGTATGCTGATGACCTAACCCTTATAGCCGAATCTAGAGATGAAATTCCAAACCTGGAAGCAAGGCCTAGAATCGAAAGGTCTTAAAGTCAACCTGGCAAAGACTAAAGTCCTAGTAAGTAGAAGGGATAACAGGAACAGATATCTTCTGGGAAATGGCCCTGCTCAGTGTGCAGAAAAGGAGTAGGTAGAAATTCCATTCTATGTACCAAATGCAAGCAATGGGTACACAAGAGATATAGTGGCATCTCAGGCAGGCTAACAAAGAATGTAGGTTTAACTTGTGGCAGGTGCACAGAGGCAGTAAGTAGCAAGAACCCTCAAGATACAACCACCTTCAAATGCTCAGATGGCTCGGTTGAAGTGGTAGATAGTTACCATTAACTGGGTGACCAAATCAGTTGTGGAGGAGGGGGTTCCGAAAGCACATTAACCAGAACGAGATCAGGTTGGGGAAAATTGAGGGAGCTACTACCGCTACTAACTACAAAAGGGATCTGTTGTTGCATGCAGGAGAGGAGATTGCGTTGGTATGGACATGTGATGAGTATGAAGGATGACAGCTGTATAATAAGGTGCAGAGCACTCAAAGTCGATGGTAGCCGTGGTGTGGACAGGCCTAGGAAGACTTGGGACGAGGTAATAAAAGCTGACCTTGCACAATTACACCTCTCAAAGGCAACGACACGAGACCACGACCTCTGGTGCTAAGCAGTTTTACAGAAGACCCGCCTTCTATGAGGATTATACCTAGTAGGCAACACCTTCCTCAATCTTCTAACTCCGCTAATTCACCTCCCTTAGCGGTAACCATACCTCTCCTACTACCCTCTCCACATTTTCCCCCAAGCTCCTCCACCCTCCCTAGTCCCAAGACAAAAGTGCCTAGGCCCCACTGTAAAGTGGTTGTGTCGGTGACACGACAAAGGTGCCCGGTTCACACTGTAGAGAACATCCAGCCCACACTGTATAGTGATCATGTAGGTGTCACGACAAAATGCACCCAGCCCACACTGTAAAAGACATGGCAAAAAGCACTCAGCAAGCACTGTAAATGTGGTTGGGGTTAGGAAGGGCATCCAGCCATCGAAAACCAGCCCGAAAACACCCAGCTTGCACTGTAAAGTGAAAGTGTAAAAGATTCGGCAAAAAGCACCCAGCACACTCTGTCAATGTTGTTGGCATTATGAAGAGCATCCAGCCGTAGAAAAACAGCCAGAAACTCTCCTGTATGAGTGAGTCACGGTCACCCGACCCAACTTGCCTCTAAATGGGACAAATCTGTCTAACCCATGCTTGTGTGGTAGATAGACGATGGTAGATAATCGATGATGATGATAATGATGAATATATGTATATATAATATATATATCTCCTTATAATATATAACCAGCAATTTCTCTGTTTGTCTGTCTGTCCGACAGTGGAAACACGTGCGCGCGTGCGAATGATTTTTGCGCACGCGTAGAGAGAGAGTGAGAGTGAAAGAAAGAGACAGACTACAAGAGGGGGATAGAGGGAGGGAGAGAGGGGGGAATTGAGGAGTGCTACAGAAACATATATACATTTCTGTGTGTGTGTAATATATATATACACACACAGAAATATATATATATACACACAGAAATATATATACATTTCTGTGTGTGTAATATATATATATATATATATATATATACACACACAGAAATATATATACATTTCTGTGTGTGTAATATATATATATACTAGCAGAAAGCCAGCTGGTGGGCGATTTTCTGCTAGTCTATATATATAAAACAAAGAATGTCTGTGTATCTGTTTCCCTAAAACTCGAGAACTACCCAACCGTTTTTTTTCAAACTTTACACATGTAATACTTATGGTCCTATTGAGTGTTCTGAGCAAAAAAAAATTCAAATTTTCAATGCCCTAGGGACCGCATTAGGCGATTTAGCGATCTCTTTCTCTTAGTCTTTCTCTTTTTAGATAGATACATAGATATGACGTCGCGCCTTCATAATATCTGTTTGTATGCCTGGCTGTCTGCATTACGACATTATGACGCGATCAGTGTGTGTGTATATATATTCTTATGTCAGAGAACGTCTTCACGAACCAAAGTATCGTCTTCCTGTTTTCCATCGGTTGCAACGTTTTTCGAAATATTTACATCTGCGTTCACAGATTGATTTTTTTTAGTTTCAGAAGATCCCGTTAAGGTTGAAAGTAGCGATTCTTTGCTTAAACATTAATATGTTATTTTAATATAGATATTCGTGTACAGATATTTTTGCATACACAAAAACAAAATATAAACAAACAAGGCTGGCGATTACATAATCACTTGCATCACTGACAGATATTTTTGCATACACAAAAACAAAATATAAACAAACAAGGCCAACGATTACATCAGTTAGTCTTAGTGTACTTCATACTGTTTTTAGGTAGAAGATCCCGTTAAGGGTGAAAGCAGCGATTCATTTTCTGCGTTCACAGATTGATTTTTTTTAGTTTCAGAAGATCCCGTTAAGTGTGAAAGCAGTTGTAGCGACTAGCGCCACCTTGCCCGGGGAGAAAAAACTAATTGGAGTTACTTCCCGTTGAATTCTAGAAGATTCCTTGAACTTCCGGTCGAGGGATTATAAAGGAGGGAGAAAAGAGACATCTTGGCTTATTTGGCGACCGGCTCTCGGACAGTTCACTCACGAGCGAGTTTGTTAACCTTATTATATCTGTATCGAATTAAATTAGTGGTTGGCCTGCAGTGGCGTTTACCAAAGTAAATAACCCTGTGACCAATTCACTAAAGTGGTGACCCCGACGTGATATGAACATCCATTTTCATACGGAATGAATCCGTCAAGGGACCTTTTACGTCACCTTATAATGGACCTTTTCGTGTGCTTTCGCACACACCAAAACACTTTACAGTGGCTGTCAACGGATATTACCTCTTTTCGACCATTGACAGCCACTGTAAAGTGTTTTGGTGTGTGCGAAAGCACACGAAAAGGTCCATTATAAGGTGACGTAAGAGGTCCCTTGACGGAATCATTCCGTATGAAAATGTGTGCCCACGTAGAGATGTCCGATGGGACTGCAGAAGAAATAGATTGGTCACGAGGGTTCATTGGTGGAAGATCCGAGAAATACGAACGAATCCTGGTGACATATGATGTTTTTGCCAATCGTGCTTCTTGGTTGTCGTTCTGCCATTAAGACAGATTTAGGTTTTTCTTCTGCTGAACTTCTTTATGGTACCACATTGTCTCTTCCTGGACAAATGTTAGCACCAGTGGATTCATCACATCTTGACCCAGCATCATATGTCACCAGGATTCGTTCGTATTTCTCGGATCTTCCACCAATGAACCCTCGTGACCAATCTATTTCTTCTGCTGTCCCATCGGACATCTCTACGTGGACACACATTTTCATACGGAATGATTCCGTCAAGGGACCTTTTACGTCACCTTATAATGGACCTTTTCGTGTGCTTTCGCACACACCAAAACACTTTACAGTGGCTGTCAATGGTCGAAAAGAGGTAATATCCGTTGACAGAGCAAAGAAGGCTCTCGCTGAAAGTCTCACATCATTGCCTGACATACCTCGTAGATACACTCCCACACAAACACCTTCACCTCCACCGCAAACACCACATACCACACAACCATATGTCACACGAAGTGACAGGACAGTAATATGGCCACGGAAACTCTCAAAAACAATATTCGTCTAACCCCTAGTAGCATTAACTATTCGACTTTGAAAAATGTTGAACTTATTTTGAGTATTATTTTCCTTGCTCCCTTGTATTGTTTTGAATTGTTCCAGTTACATTTTTCTGCATGTTTATTTTCATACTTTGCTTCTGTTACAAACCATTGTAATTTATGTACCTTTTGTTTTGCTTGCTCCTTATTCTACGGCTCCTCGCTACAATGACCTTACGGTTATTATCAACTATCGTCTGGAGGGAAGCCTTGTAGCGACTAGCGCCACCTTGCCCGGGGAGAAAAAACTAATTGAAGTTACTTCCCGTTGAATTCTAGAAGATTCCTTGAACCTCCGGTCTAGGGATTATAAAGGAGGGAGAAAAGAGACATCTTGGCTTATTTGGCGACCAGCTCTCGGACAGTTCACTCACGAGCGAGTTTGTTAACCTTATATCTGTATCGAATTAAATTAGTGGTTGGCCTGCAGTGGCGTTTACCAAAGTAAATAACCCTGTGACCAATTCACTAAACAGTGATTCTTTGCTTAAACTTTAATCTGTTATTTTAATATATATATATATATATATAATTATATATTCGTGTACAGATATTTTTGCATAGACAATAACAAAATATAAACAAACGTATTTATTTCACGAGGCTCAATAAGGATAAATATATCTCAAATATATAAGAACCCTAGAGAAAATCCCGAGCAACGCCGGGCCATTCTGCTAGTATGTATCTAAAACAGAGAATGTCTGTCTGACTCCCTAAAACTCGAGAACCATGCGACTGATTGTTTTCAAACTTTACACATGTAATACTTATGGTCCTGTGAGTGATTTGAGCAAAAAATATTTCCAATTTTCAATGCCCTAGGCGATCTAGCGATCTCTCTATATAATTCTTAGTCTTTCTTTTTAGATGGATACATAGATATAACGTTGTACCCTTATAATATCTGTCTGTATGTCTGGCTGTCTGCATTATGACGTCGCTATCTGTGTGTGTATATATATATGTATATATTGTGCGTGTGTATATATATATATATATATATATATATATATATATATATATATATATATATATATATATATATATATATATATATGTATAGTGTGTAACGTTTTACGAAATATTTACTTCTGCGTTCACAGAATGATTTTTTTTAGTTTCAGAAGATCCCGTTAAGGGTGAAAGCAGCGATTCTTTGCTTAAACTTTAATCTGTTATTTTAATATAAACTAGCAGAATGGCCCGGCGTTGCTCGGGATTTGCTCTAGGGTTCTTAAATATTTAATATATATTTATCCTTATCGAGCCTCGTGAAATAAATACGTTTGTTTATATTTTGTTATTGAGTATGCAAAAATATCTGTACACGAATATATAATTATATATATATATATATATATAACAGTACAGAGAAGTACGGAACACCTCGGCCTCGGGATGGTGTCTACATTTTGTGCTTATAAAAATAATTCGTCGTAGATTACCAGGGGTTTTTTCCGTGCGAAGAAAATCAATACTTTATGGCGAAATAAATACTTTTGTTTATATTTTGTTATTGTGTATTCAAAAATGATATATATTTATCTTTATCGAGCCTCGTGAAATAAATATGTTTGTTTATATTTTGTTATTGTGTATGCAAAAATATCTGTACACGAATATATAATTATATATATATATATATATATAACAGTACAGAGAAGTACGGAACACCTCGGCCTCGGGATGGTGTCTACATTTTGTGCTTATAAAAATAATTCGTCGTAGATTACCAGGGGTTTTTTCCGTGCGAAGAAAATCAATACTTTATGGCGAAATAAATACTTTTGTTTATATTTTGTTATTGTGTATTCAAAAATGATATATATTTATCTTTATCGAGCCTCGTGAAATAAATATGTTTGTTTATATTTTGTTATTGTGTATGCAAAAATATCTGTACACGAATATATAATTATATATATATATATATAACAGTACAGAGAAGTACGGAACACCTCGGCCTCGGGATGGTGTCTACATTTTGTGCTTATAAAAAAAATTTGTTGTAGATTACCAGGTTTTTTTTTCTGTGCGAAGAAAATCAATATTTTATCGCGAAATAAATACTTTTGTTTATATTTTGTTATTGTGTATGCAAACATATTTGTACACGAATATGTATATATATATATATATATATATATATATATATATATATATATATATATATATATATATATTAAAATAACAGATTAAAGTTTAAGCAAAGAATCGCTGCTTTCACCCTTAACGGGATCTTCTGAAACAAAAAAATCAATCTGTGAAGGCAGAAGTAAATATTTCGAAAAACGTTACACACTATATATATATATATATATATATATATTTTCAACATATTGTATTTTAAAGAGCTCAGGATTTCTTCTCCTTTGAGCACATTATTTACAGGGAATGGCGAGGGCCTATGGCTCCGTTAATTTATCGCGGTATATATATATATATATATATATATATATATATATATATATATATATATATATATATATATACATATACACACACACCGCGTCATAATGTCGTAATGCAGATAGCCAGACATACAGACAGATATTATAAGGGCGCGACGTTATATCTATATATCTATCTAAAAAGAGAAAGACTAAGAATTATAGAGAGCTATCGCTAAATCGCCTAATGCGGTCCCTAGGGCCATAAGTATTACATGTGTAAAGTTTGAAAACAATCGGTTGGGTGGTTCTCGAATTTTAGTGATCTGACAGACGGACATTCTCTGTTTTATATATATATATATATATATATATATATATATATATATATATATATATATATATATATATATAATATAAGATCAAAAGATGGTTAAAGGAGTTCCATGTATTTTATTATGCGCATTTCAAAAACAAACATCATCATGCAATAATATTTGTGTTTTCATCAGATAAAACAGGAGAACATGATATGAAGGCTAAAAAACACTTGTGGATAGTGCAGTTTTAAATCAACATATGAAAAGTGGTTTTAGATTGATGTGTGATATTGGGAAAAATATTTTATTTAGAGAGGGGGGGTGGAAAGGATGAAAAGGGAAGGAGATGAGAGGGAGAGATGGGTGATAGAGAGAAAGAGATAGTTTTTATAACTGAGAGGAGATATATTGTTTTACATAGAGAGGTTGAAAACCGTTGGAAGATAATGTATAAATTAAAAATTTTGAAAATTAACGAAGGGAGAGTGCTTCTTATCCGATATCTGCATTGCTTTATTGTACTACAATAAAACTCACCTCCTACATATATATATATATATATATATATATATAACGAAGGAAATATGGTAAAGAACCAGGTGGATCATAACGCACCAAAGTACTCAATACTTAGGGTAGTAGAGTGGGTAATAGGAACGAGTAGGACCCCGACGGCTTGAGCTCAGCCGTCGGGGTCCTACTCGTTCCTATTATATATATATATATATATATATATATATATATATATATATATATATATATATATATATATATATATATATATAACGAAGGAAATGTGGTAAGGAACCAGGTGGACCATAACGCACCAAAGTACTCAATACTTAGGGTAGTAGAGTGGGTAATAGGAACCAGTAAGACCCCGACGGCTGAGCTCAAGCCGTTTCGACGGCTAATTCTGGACTTTTTTTTTTTTTTTTTTAGTCCAGAATTAGCCGTCGAAACGGCTTGAGCTCAGCCGTCGGGGTCTTACTGGTTCCTATATATATATATATATTCATTATTTCAGCAAAACAAGACCACAAATTTCACAAGGAAGACATTATTAAAAGATTGTCAACATATTTTAGTTTGATGTAAGGAATGTAGAGAATAATAATAATAATAATAATAATATTAATAATAATAATGTCCGTTTACAATTGTTTCGCTACTCCGTATAATATTTCTGGATCAAATGACTATGTATCATAATTGATCTGGTTCAGTTGAAAATAATTAACATATTTAAAAAAAACAGAGTGACTCATCGGAACATAAATTAAAATAATGTTACATAATATAATGTTCCATATATTAGTTTTTACTATGGTGCCTTGGTTTCATCAGCTGTCAGCCATAATCAAGTAATACTCATCTGTCGAGGCTGCATTGTGTGAGATCTGCCCATGGGTAACAAGATGGCTGCCAAAGGGCATATTTACCTTACTAATTAGAGGGTGGTTTCAGGGGAAGTAACTTCTCGAGAGATTAGAGATTGTGTGTATTTTATAGTTATGTGCTAGTATTTAAATTATTTAATTGAGAGACAATGTAGGGGAGGTAACTTATAATTATCGAGTTGTTCATAGCAATTTAACTTATTTACCACCCTTATGTACCAACAACCCCAAGGTTCTCTCTCAAGGACCACAAGCCAAAATTTATAGAGAACCCATCCATTAGACTCATAAGCCCAACCACATCTGACCTGGGCCGCATCAGTAAGAACATCATTGATAGGATAATCCCTGGTGATATAGGATAATCCCAGGTGATATTTCTAGGTCTATTCCTTCTAGGGGTTCTAGTGGAGTTGGTAGGGGCCTTCCTAGGGTTATTATTACCTGGGGGTTTGTTATTTGTCATCCCATTTCTCATTCCTATTCTAGGGTTGATTCTTAGTTTGCTACTAGGAGTGGGGAGCTAACCGCTGCCACCACTAAAGTTCGCTGTATAGGTGCTGTCACTGCTAAAATTCCGGCGAATCTGGCTATATGCTAAGGTATTTCTAGTTCTAGTGTTAAGTTTATTATGGTGAGTTGCTGTGTTATGGCATTTTGGTATGTAATAAATTGATTGTTTATAACCAGATTCAGAGAGAGCCTTATTATAATATTGTG
The DNA here is from genome assembly GCA_964016885.1 of Eledone cirrhosa. Lineage (NCBI taxonomy): Eukaryota > Metazoa > Mollusca > Cephalopoda > Octopoda > Eledonidae > Eledone > Eledone cirrhosa. The sequence goes on from OZ024740.1 coordinate 286,702,033, forward strand.
CGTGATTTATAAATATCTCTTCATTTGCTGATAGCATTGAGATCCTATAGGAGATAGATTTGATTACTGCTCTGATGACTGCCGGTGGGTGGTTAGAGTGTGGGCTAATATATGTGAGTATTTCGCCTGGTTTATGGTAAAGGTTATAAAGGTTATTGTTGAGATCAAGGGTGACGTCTAGGAAGGTTCTCTTTCAAGGACTACAAGCCAAAATTTATAGAGAACCCATCCATTAGACTCATAAGCCCAACCACATCTGACCTGGGCCGCATCAGTAAGAACATCCTTGATAGGATAATCCCTGGGCTACGGGATGATACCACCTACAAGTTGTGGTCCAACACCAGCCAAGTCATCAGATGGTTCTCCGATCTAAGGTCCAAGCAATCTATGAGGTTCATCCAATTTGTTATAGACAGCTATTACGCGTCAATAACCCCGGAACTGCTCAACAAAGCACTAGCCCTAGCCACCACCAACTCGGACATAACCAATAATGAGATTAACATCATACTCATGGCTAGGCAGACTATCATTGAATTCAACGGAGCACTCTGGACTAGAAAAGATAGAACAGACAACTTTGACATTACGATGGGCTCAAGTGACTCCGCGCAAATCACTGATTTGGTTGGGATTTACCTATTACGTAACATCAGAGTCGAAATCCAACCCATGCAAGGTGGAATATACAGGGACGACGCCCTATTTGCAGTCCACAATTGCACTAATCGGGGAATCTCGATTTGCTTAAGAAACAATTTCATAGATTCTTCAAAAATAACGGTCTCTCTATCACCATCGAGCTGAACCATAAAGTAGTAAACTTCCTAGACGTTACCCTTGATTTCAACAATAACCTTTATAACCCTTACCATAAACCAGGCGAAATACTCACATATATTAGCCCACACTCTAACCACCCACCGGTAGTCATCAGAGCAGTAATCAAATCTATCTCCTATAGGATCTCAATGCTATCAGCAAATGAAGAGATATTTATAAATCACGCACAATATTATAATAAGGCTCTCCCTGAATCTGGTTATAAACAATCAATTTATTACATACCAAAATGCCATAACACAGCAACTCACCATAATGAACTTAACACTAGAACTAGAAATACCTTAGCATATAGCCAGATTCGCCGGAATTTTAGCAGTATCAGCACCTATACAGGGAACTTTAGTGGTGGCAGCGGCCTGCTCCCCACTCCCAGTAGCAAACTAAGAATCAACCCTAGAATAGGAATGAGAAATGGGATGACAAATAACAAACCCCCAGGTAATAATAACCCTAGGAAGGCCCCTACCAACTCCACTAGAACCCCTAGAAGGAATAGACCTAGAAATATCACCTGGCTTAACCCACCATTCTCATCTAATCTAGCCACTAATATCCCCAATCGTTTCTTCTCTATCCTATCCAAACACTTCCCCCCTAACCATAGATATTACAAACTCTTTAATAAAAACAACATTAAAATCTCATTCTCCACAACACCTAACCTAGCTAGCCACATCGCGTTCAGTAACCATCATAAGCTAAGACAGTATAACTCCCACACCGCGGTACCACCACCCCTATCAAATACACCACGCCACTACACTAGTGATTACTCTAGTAGCACACCTCCCCCATCTAATCCTTCTAGCACGGACCAACTGCTTAGGTTAAATAACCCTACTCTCACTAACCGCAGAAGCAACTGCAACTGCCGGTACCCCAATGCATGCCCATTAAATGGACACTGCCTGACACCCAACATAGTCTATAGGTGCACAGTTGAGACTGCTTCGAATACCAGCTCTTATATCGGGTCTACCTCTAACCCTTTTAAGGTACGCTATAACGCGCACTCTTTTTCCTTCCGAGACCCTAGCAACAGATGTTCGACATCGCTAGCTAGGCTCATTAAAAACCTTAAATTAAACAAAGTTCAACACTCACTAAAATGGGATATCGTAGCTAGGGCCCAACCGTTCAATGGACGAAGGAAATCTTGTGATCTCTGTGTTACGGAAGCATATTACATAACTCTATCACGACCTCTACCAATTAACGATAGAACGGTGGTAACCATTAGCTGTCAACATCGAAGGGCTAATTCCTTCGCCAATAGAGTTTTAGACCCAACTTAGTCATGTAGCCCCATCTCTAATTGTAGCTAATAAGTTAAATTGCTATGAACAACTCGATAATTATAAGTTATCTCCCCTACATTGTCTCTCAATTAAATAATTTAAATACTAGCACATAACTATAAAATACACACAATCTCTAATCTCTCGAGAAGTTACTTCCCCTGAAACCACCCTCTAATTAGTAAGGTAAATATGCCCTTTGGCAGCCATCTTGTTACCCATGGGCAGATCTCACACAATACAGCCTCGACAGATGAGTACTGCTTGATTATGGCTGACAGCTGATGCAACCAAGGCACCATAGTAAAAACTAATATATGGAACATTATATTATGTAACATTATTTTAATTTATATTCCTTTGAGTTCCGATGAGTCACTCTGTTTTTTAAATATGTTTTTTTAAATATGTTAATTATTTTCAACTGAACCAGATCAATTATGATACAGAGTCATCTGATCCAGAAATATTATACGGAGTAGCGAAATAATTGTAAACGGACATTATTTTTATTAATATTATTAATGCACTGGGTAATTACTGGCCTTGTGCCTAAAGTAGAAACAATTATTATTATTATTCTCTACATTCCTTACATCAAACTAAAATATGTTGACAATCTTTTAATAATGTCTTCCTTGTGAAATTTGTGGTCTTGTTTTGCTTAACTAATGAATATTTCCAGCTCTGCGCACCTAACCTCTGCATGAACCCAGCCACCTAGCTGCTTTCTACTGCATATTGCACATTGAGCACATGCCTTTACGTTTTGGCTTCTAACTAACTCACCAATCTTTCCTCTCATATCTCTTCTACTATCTCCATCTCTCTCTTTAAGATTGATTACTCTTGAACTGTGTATATATATATATATATATATATATATATATATATATATATATATATTCGTGTACAATCTGTGAACGTAGAAGTAAATATTTCGAAAACCGTTGCAATCGAAGGAAAACAGGAAGACGATACTTTGGTTCGTGAAGACGTTCCCTGGCAATGAACGGAAAAAAACGAAGATAATACGTCGTTATGTAGGGCGGTCAGAACAATTACACGCAAAGACAAAACCACGTTTATGGTATAAATGGAGTCATTAGACTAATATTCTATTTAGGAAACCGAATGATTCTCGGCTTCGGTGTTAAAAATAATGTAAATAAATTAGTTGAACGAAAATGGTTATTAAAATCATAAAAGTAAAAATAATTAAATGTATACATACATCAATATACGTCATACACGTGCATACGCAAAAACACACGTTATGAATGCATATATCTGCACGTACGCATAAACACGCGCGTACGTACGTCAACCGGCGCGACACATGTACCCGCACACATACGAACGTATACACCAAATACATATATAAATATGTGTGTGTGTGTGTGTGTGTGTGTATACATATAATTATATATACATATAAAAATATATACGCATAAATGCGTATATAACGAACACACACACACATACCTACAGGTAAATACACATATGTTCACCAAACATACATATACCAAAACCCTATGTACATATATACATGCCATACATACGTGCAATCACACATACACACTCATACATGCCCATATATACCCATATACACATATACACACATATACATATATACATATATAAATGTACATATACATACATACGTACACGCATACATACATATACATAAACACCCACATATATATATAAATATCTATATGAATCCACACACACAATTCAAATATAACACACGTACATACACATACATGTATACCCGTACATCCACACACGCACACACCCACGCGCGCACACACACACACACGCACACACACACACACACACACGCACACACACACACACATATATATATATATATATTTATACACACACACACACACACATATATACAATATACACAAAATAAACATAAATATACACAAATACATATATACACACATACACATATACACACATATACGCATACAAATATACACGCACAAACACGAAATACACATATGCATATAACCATATACACACATACCAGTATATATAATATATACGCCATAACATATACAAGCATATATACGTACGAGAAACTATACGTTCCTCCGCAAACATACAAGTAAGGTATACTTACCTATACAACTAAGTAATGGTATAAACATAAAATATACTTAGCTACCACATCACGACGTAAATTATCCGCGTATTGTTCGTACTATCCGTTAGGGTATAATGTGGAGCTGTAATACAGGAAAGTTTTATGCAATTTGTGTTTACAAGCCGAAATTGCCTCAGATTTTTTGTTTAAGATGTGATCATTGGCGTAGAGTATTTCCAGGGCTTCAGCGATGCAAATATCACATGGTCTTTTATTTCCGCTATACGATCTAGCTTTAACTAGGATCTCCCAGTGTAACTTATATTGGGTGTGGTTGTCTTTGAGACTCCAGATATAAGCTGAAAGTGATGTCATGTTCCTTCTTAAAGGGTTAAGAAAAGAATGGGTGTGCATGTAAAGACGCTGCTTGAATCTATTGGCGGTTAACTCTATGTAGGCCCTACGGGACGTGGGTGTGTCGACCTTACATTTGTAGACAATGTTACTGGAGAGGCATTTCCCGGATAGAGGGCAGTCAACCCGATTCCTACAATTACAGTTAGTACTAGCTACAGGGTTGCACGTGTCACTACGGCTAGGTAATTTAGCTAAATTTGAAGCAGTGATGTTGTGTGGAAAGTTAGCAGTCGTGGAGTAAGATATTTTAACGGTATTACTATTAAAAATGTTATTACATTTATGTGCTGAGGGGAAATGCTTCTTAATAAGGGAGAGAAAGATTTTAGCTAATGGTGTGGCCATCTCTATATTATATGGTGGGTTATACCATATAATGCGTCGGGATCTATTTTTCCTAGGTTTATGCTCATACTTAGTATATGCTACCTTATCGACAAATCCACTCCGAGCAAGAGCTTCATTGTAATATGTAGAATGGTCCGTGAAAATATGCTCGTTTGTAGAAAGACGAGAAAGCCTCAAAGAAACGTTTCTTACCAGGTTCTTGGTTATGCTGGCAGGATGGTTAGAATGCTTACTGATGTAATTAAGCGTATCATTCGGCTTTCTATACGGGTAGTGCAAGCCATTCGACAAATTGAGGGTAATGTCGAGGTAGTTTACGACCGAAAGGTTAGCCTCAACCTGTATGGAGAGGTTGAAGCCTTTAAAGAAAGCTGTGAGTTCTTTTCTAAACCTGTCGCAAGCGCGGGGACCGCACTTTGTCATGGTCAAAGACCGTCATCGCAGTATGGGCCTCCGCCTACATTAGGGAATTCTTCCTTGATAAAGAAAAGAAGGAAAAGGCCGATAAGATCTGTAATCTCCGCTGAATCGCTAGCGCCCATACTTACGTCAAATGGGGTACTATTAGATTTTTTTTATCCAAATAGAGTCGTTGAAATTAATCACCGACTTACGGGCATTGAGGATGACATCAACTTCGAAATCCTTAACCACCGTGAGTGTTTTAGCAAAATTGATAGCTCTAAGAAGAAGTAGTAAAGTGATGGAAGAGTAGTAATTGTTGATGTCGAATTGGATAAAACGGCAATGTTCCTTGTTGCATATGCCATTGAACCAATCAGTCACCGCGAAAGAATTATTCCACAGTGCAAGAGAGGCCAAGCTTCTAATTTTAGGTATAATTTAATGTAATGGTTACAGAACGAAAACACTAACAAATATAATATATACAAAGGAAAGGGAAAAGAAAAAAAGAAAGAGAAAAATACACAAGCAGGTAATACACACATCTTAGACCACATAAAATAAAATGCAGACGAAAGAGTGGACAAACGAACCGCTACCAGAGCAAAAGATAACAATATAGCGAGAAGCACTGAGAAACCTCTCTAATAATTGTTTAGGCAAGCCAGCACGCTCGCAGAGTTACCTGGGGTGATGGTGAGGCTGAGGTGCTGGAACAACCAAGTGACCTCACGAACATCACCAGTTTGGCGAGCCGCCAGTGAAGATAAGAATCTCGCTGTCAGTAGCCCGACTCCCCCAAACGTCTCGAACGCCACAGGCTGGATAATGTAGTTAGCTGACAGAACCCGGTATTTTAAGATTTTGTTCCGTTCAGCTGCGGATGGTGTAGCTCTCGTCCTTACCTCTGCATCCAGAATGTGGGAAGAAGCAAAAGAGTAACTAACTGTGACGTCCCAGGTAAGGTACCTGCCTCTTGACCAGGAACACAGAGTAAGACCGTCAAGTCTTTTCCCATCAATTCAGGACAACCCAGGCGGTTTCAAAATTGAGGGGATGTTTGCCCGGGCCAAACCTCTTGAGTGGTAATAGGACAGTGTGTGTATGTGCGCGCACGTGAGTTTGTCTGCGTTCTTAAATTAGAGACACGTGTGTGTGTGTCACTGTTTTTAAGTTAGACATATATATGTCTGCATCCCTTTCCTTCCTTTTACACACACATGCATTCACACAAACACATACGATGGACGAGTGGACAGAAGTCCCTCAAATTTATATACATGTGAATGGAGTTCTACTGAAGCAGTTAGAGAAGTTCAAGTATCTTGGAGCCCTTTTCATGAGTGATAGAATGCAGGAGGCTGAATTAAGTGCAAGAATTACAGAAGCCGATGCAGTAAAGCGCCAGCCTCAGCAATCAGATGAAGTGGGGTAGATGTAAAAGCCAAAGTCGCTGTCTTCCTGGTATTCCTGCCAACTCTTACCGAGGATCATGAATCTTGAGTAATGACCAAAAGAATACAATTGCAAATAAAAGTGGCAGAAATGGGATTCCCCCGAAGGGTCTTTGGGGTAACGTTACTCGATAAAGTGCATAGCTCAGAGACCAGAGAGTCACTCCTGGTAGAGCCGCTACTTCTCCGAATTGAGAGATCACAACTCCGATATTATGAGCATGTGGTAAGAATGTCTCAGTAAAGAATCGCTGGACACATTTTACAGGCAAAACCAACCGGCAAGAGACCCAGAGGTAGATTCTGAGCAAGATAGTTGGATAACATCCATGAGTTTGGCTAGTCACGCTTTGGGATCCTGCTGGATAAGTTACAGATGTTTGCTACTGACAGACACGCTGGAAGGAGTGTTTGAGAAGGACTCTTCCCCCACGATCATCTCAGAAATGAGTGGGTGAAGAAGAAGATATTGTCAATTTACATATATCTATATGCATATATATTTGCGTATAATACCAATATGCACACTACATATGCTAGCAGAAAACCGCACGATGGGCGGTTTTTCTGCTAGTATATATTATATATATATATATATTAGGATTGGTGCTCTGAAATAGCGATGTATACATGAATGTATGCATAGTATATTTAAAACATTTTGAAGACCTTACGCTATCATTTTTAAAGTAGTCACTACGTCACTTACTTCTTTTCGGCGAAAGAAGGCAGAGAAGCTAACAGTCTGTTTCATGCTGTTGGCAATCATCAGAGCTACGTACTACCCTCTTCCGCCGAAACGGTATATACTATGCATACATTCATGTATACATCGCTATTTCAGAGCACCAATCCTAATACTTAATTTTTTCTGGACCAGCAATCGCTCTGTATAATCAGCTCCTGATTATTGCTGGAATTCTATAAGAATCCAGCTTCTATAATCTTCGGCGGAAGAGGGAGTACGTAGCTCTGATGATTGCCAACAGCATGAAACAGACTGTTAGGATCTCTGGCTTCTTTCGCCGAAAAGAAGTAAGTGACATACTTTAAAAATGATAGCGTAAGGTCTTCAAAATGTTTTTAATTAAACATACGGTATATTGCCAAATATAGTATGCATACATTCATATCTATATATCTAAAACAGAGAATGTATGTCTGTCTGTCTGTCTGACTCCCTAAAACTCGAGAACCACCCAACTGATTGTTTTCAAACTTTACACATGTAATACTTATGGTCGTGTGAGTGTTTTGAGCAAAAAGATTTTCAAATTTTCAATGTCCTAGGGATCGCATTAGACGATTTAGCAATCTCTCTATAATTCTTAGTTTTTCTTTTTAGATAGATACATAGCTACAACGTCGCGCCCTTATAATATCTGTCTGTATGTCTGGCTGTCTGCATTACGACATTATGACGCTACCTGTGTGTGTGTGTGTGTGCGTGTGTGTATGCATATATAGTGTGTATGTGTGTATATATATATATATATATATATATATATAGTGTGTAACGTTTTTCGAAATATTTACTTCTGCGTTCACAGATTGATTTTTTAGTTTCAGAAGATCCCGTTAAGGGTGAAAGCAGCGATTCTTTGCTTAAACGTTAATCTGTTATTTTAATATATATATATATATATATATAATTATATATTCGTGTACAGATATTTTTGCATACACAATAACAAAATATAAACAAACATATTTATTTCACGAGGCTCGATAAGGATAAATATGTATCAAATATATAAGAACCCTAGAGCAAATCCCGAGCAAGCCGGGCCATTCTGCTAGTATATATATATGCCACCATTGAAAGCAGGCTTTAAATGATGATATGTGTTTATATTTAACATAAAATAGTAGATAAACATGACTACTTCCCCTTAGTTTTAATGTTCATACTACTGACTATGGAAAATTCTTCAGATTGATATGATGTGAATAAAGGTTTTTCTCTTGTATTAAATGAAGTATGTTCCATGAAACTGAAAATCATAGAAAAACAGTCATATTTATCTACTATACTACAATAAATCACTGCTATATAATTACTAAATACAATCTACTAATTATTCTTACTTTTCTTTATGTGTGTATATATATATATATATATATATATATATATATATATATATACAATATATTAATAAATGGAAACTATATTTATAAAACCATAATTATTTTATTATATATATTTCAAGGGCGACCAATTATGGTGCGCTTTCATCAGATAAAATACACATTTGTTTTATAAATATTAATATATTTTATATATTTACTCCACTAATCTGTTGAGTGCTTTATATCTGTTATAAAAATGTTTAAGCTTGTTGAATCCCAACAACCTCTGCATATATATATATATATATATATATATATATATATATATATATATATATATATATATATGAATGTATATTCAATAATATAGTGTATGTTTATTTAAAAACATTTTGAAGGCCATTCGCTATGAATTTTAAGATAGTGATTAACGTCACATACCTAACTTCGGCAAAAGCAAAGGGGAGTAATCGACGGTCACTGTTTCTCACTTGTTAGTGGCTGTCAAGACTACATACCTCTTTGCTTTTGCCAAAAACTATAGAAGCTGGATTCTTATAGAATTCCAGTTATGTTTATGAGCTGTTGAAACTCATTTGCATATAAAGCGGTTGCCGGTCAGCATCAATTAGAAATTTGTATTGGTGCTCTGAAATAGCGGTGTATATATGAATGTACATATTGTATATTATATATAATTATATCTTTATATATACAGAGTGGGCAACCAAGACTACACCAGTGTGTATATAAACATACACATATTTAATATGTAGGCATGTAAACATGCTTGAAAATATGAATTTCCTTGTAAATTGAGAAAAAGATAAACACCTTTAATCAATTTTCACGTGTAATTGGACCCTCATCTGAGAGCCTGTATATCTTCCAAACAACCACAAAGAAACATGTATCTGATGGAATTACATACCCATTCACCCGTAGCATTTTTTCTGAAATGGACCCACTAATTTGCATATAATTAGCACTTATGTTGGTATGTGTGTGTGTATGTATATATATATAGAAGTAGTAACACAATAGTTAGTTCACCATACCGAAAACAAGACGGATTACCCCTTGCGTATGGCTTGGACTTAGTGATAGCTTTCCATTGAATGGAGTAGTCTACACCTGAGTCTTTGAGGGACCATACATGACTCGCGAGCTTCGTGGACGATCATTTGTCTGGGTACCTAAAGGTCGACTGATGGTTCAGGAAGCATTTCAATGGAAAGCTATCACTAAGTCCAAACCATATGCAAGAGGTGATCCGTCTTGTGGACTGTGTATTGAAGAAAGGATCAATTACGCAATAGCAATTGCCTAAATTCAAGTAATGAACTTTTCTCATGTTGTCATGTCTGTCACAACTTCCTGTGTTTTGTCCAGTGCATTTGCAATAGTAGATCAGCATTTCCACCCATTCTCATTGTCTTTTTAGCATCCATTCATTTGTGCATTTGACTTGCCATATACATTTATGAAACCTTGTTTGACAATATTCATGTTGAATAATATGTTTTTTGGTTCATACTAGATAAACTTTACAAGTGACATTTGGTAAGATGGACTAAAAATTACAGTAAACACTAACCTTACCAATATCAATTTAATAGATATTAACTTAGATTTAGCAGCTCGTACCTATAAACTTAGTCACAAGTTTAACGAGAAACTAACAGGGTGCTGCCATCCTCCTGTAGTCTTTAAAAACCTATTCCCCATTATTAGTCATAGGATCTCTAACTTATCTTCTTCCAAGGAGGGATTTGATAAGGCAGCCCCTTACTGAAGCAACTTCAAGGATAACATTAAGAATATACCCAACCCAATTCCACAAAACAAAAGTAAAAACAAAAATATGGTTCACACCTACTACTCCCTAGCAGTGAAGACTAATGTAGGTAAACAATTCTTAGAAAATATTTAAGCATTTCCCCCCTCAACATAGATATTGTAAAATATTCAGTAGGCATTCGGTGAAAAATCAGCTATTCCTGCAGACCTTCCATGAGGTTGAAGATAATGCACAACAACAAACCTGAAGAAAACCTAGGATGTTCATGCAGGATAAAAGACGACTGTCTGTTACAACTGAGATGCAATGTCAAATCTATATTGCACAAAGCCACTATTACACCAGAAACAGAGCTGCGAACAATATGTGGGTATAGCGCAAGACAGCTTTAAACAATGATACTACTCATACATCGCGTCCTTTTGGACACTTGGAGAAGAAGACAGCCACAGAACTGGGAACTAAAAGATAAAGGGATACTTTACACAATTAAATGGAGTTTCCTGGATAGGTCCAGACCCTACATCAAATAAAATAAGAAGTCTTCATTTTACGTAAACAATAAGTTCTGGATAATACAGGGTTTGAAATCCCTCAATAAATACCTAAACATTATGAACGAGATATTTAGCGGTTGCCTGCACCTCAATTCCCATCTTCTATCAGCATGGGAAAAACAGGCCCAGACATCCAGCATCAACACTCTGCCAATATGTACCCACCTTAATCCACTATATCAGCCTCACCACCCACACACATCACTCAATATGACAAACCATAAATAATATACACATAAAGCACATTCACTCACATTCACAAAACCTTTTACCATGAGACTATAAAAGCCGCTTCTGTTTAAATCAAACTACCCCCACCCCCACACACACAATACACTAACCATCCAACAAGTCATAACGATGATAATCAACAATATGCAATACATATATATATATATATATATATATATATATATATATATATATATATATATATATATATATATATATATATATATATATATATATGCAGAGGTTATATTTAATTTGTTGGGATTCAACAAGCTTTAACAGTTTTATAACTGATATAAAGCACTCAACCATAAATGTTCCTTTACGAATATTGGTAAAAAAATCTTCAACTTCTCTATCTAACTTATTATGGGACTTAAAATCCAAGAATATTAACTATTCTTTACTTTGGAAAATTATTTCCAAAGCTCCTTCATACACTGCGTTATCCAAAAATTGCTCACTTTGCGTTGAAGAAATATTTTTTATACTAAAAAGTAAGAACTCTATTAATTTACGAAATAATTTATTTAGTTCCTGTAAACATCGTTTAAACTCAACTTTTAAATATATATATAAAATGTAATATATGATTTATCTCCTTTACATAATGTTTTCTATATCTATATATGATTCATATATATTTAATTTACTTTATATTATCTCGACCTCATATATATACTATATACTTTATATTATTACACCTATCGATAGATTATAATTTTTTTTATATGACTACTTGAAACTCCTTTAAGAAAACTTTTTCTTGAAAAACTTACGGAAGGTTTTAGAAAAAAATCTTTTTGAAAATTCCTTTGAAAGATATAGAAAAACCATTATTTTCATACCTTCCAATATTTTTATATCTTCAAACGTTTTTAATATATATATCCAAATGTTTATATATATGTGGAAAAACATATGGTTTATATATATATAGGGTTTTTTATATATATGTGGAATAACCTATGGTTTATGCTTTAAATATATTCTTAAGATAAATTTTTTTTTATTTTTTAACTTTATAGCAAGTAAATTTATGGCTTCGTATAAAATAACATATGGTTCATGTTTTAATTATATTCTTAAGATAAAATTTTTTTTACTTTTTAACTTTATAGCATTTAATCCTTGGAGTCATCTGAGATCTTAAAAAATCACTTCTAACTTCCTTTACACTTCCTTACTGTTTTTATAATATAATTAAGTGGTTATTCCTTTGTAAACTCTCGTAAATTTTTCATAAATTTAGAATTATTTGGATGTTTAAATTTTGACTTACAACTTTTAATAAAATAAACTATACTAGATTTTCTCTAATGTAAAATACTATATATTTATTTAAATAATTTATAATCCTTAACATACACATTTAAACTAATTATTAATATTAAATTATTAAATTAAATCTTTAATATTAAGGCAAATTTTAATCTATAATTTTTATTTCTAATTTTTAATTTTAATCTAATTTTTCAACCTATCATTATAAGTATTGTAATCAAAACGTAATGAACCCTGCATTATAAATATTATTCTTCCACGTTAATCTTATTTCTTATTTCACTTAGATATACTTACGCTGTGTATATTTATCCTTTGAAATTTATTTCTTCATGCACTCTATCTTCACTATCAATATGTATAATCGTTCTTTCTTTCCTCTTCTATCTTTCTCCTTTCTTTTTTCTTTTTTCTTTATTTTCTTTTTTTCTTTTTTCTCTCTCCCTTACATATCATCTTCTTCCAACAGTTTAATTTAAATAAACCGTTATCTTTTCAACCTTTCGGACACTCATTTGCATACTCACTCACAACTTTATATTACCCTCAATAAATGTATTATCTCCACTATCCAGGAAGCTCCAACCGTTAAGGTTGTCTTTTTTTCCGGGTATGTCAATATTTATTTATAAAACAAATCTGTATTTTATCTGATGAAAGCGCACCATAATTTGCCTTGGTTGCCCTTGAAATATGTATAATAAAATAAATATAGTTTCCATTTATTAATATATTATATATATATATGTGTGTGTGTATATATATATATATATACAATTTGATTAAAATAACAGGAGGCCAGACTGGTAACGTTCCTTTAAGGTTTTATTGTTGCAAAAACACTATATATATTTCAATCGCTTGGTTACGTAAGATTCTGGCGACTAACGACATAGCAGTATCTATAACAGCAGGATGTATGTCACCACCACACACGAGCCACACCCATTTTGGTTGTGTCTACCAAATCCACAATGCTTTGCCTTAACGAGCTTGTTATTCAGAGATGGTTGCAGGCCATCTCCAAATCAATTATTTTCTATATTTTCCCTGTTTGTGTTTGCCATAATTCCTTTATTGATTAACTAATTATGCAATCTATACCTGACGATGTAACCAGGCCATTGAAATACATATAGTGTTTTTACAACAATAAAACTGTAAAGGAACATCACCAGTCTGGCCTCCTGTTATTTTAATCAAACCAATATTTAACTCTGTTCCTGCACCAGCCACAGGTTTCAACATCAACAGTGGATGAGTTGCGTAATGTAGAGAGAGAGTGCTTTTCTTACTATTACATGAGCGTTAACCAAACAGAATGACCAGTTCTATCCAGTGATGAACCACAAAGAATAAATCAATATATATATATAGAGAGAGAGAATAAGTAAAAGCGAAGTAGTTTCAGATGTTCAAGTCCTTTAATAATAATGCTGTTATATATATATATATATATATATATATATATATATATATATATATATATATATATATATATATATATATATACATATATACACATAATTAAACACAGGAATTACCCGTCTTTGATCTCACAAAACTTCAGACAATAAAACGTCAGACATCTTATCTACTCACCCAAGGAAAAGCACTCCCAAGTTAAGACCATAATAAAATGTTATAGCCTAACTGCGTCAAGCAGACATTAATGATATTTCTGCTCTGTTGATAACATAGAGTGCTCTTTGTTCGGAAACCCTTGATACTACATGTATATATATGTGTGTGTGTATATATACACACATATGGTATGGTATAGTCCAATAACTCCTGGTGGAGTCATAGAGGTGTCACAGTGACATACAGTGTTTCTTGGGCATTTTTTAAAACAAAGCATTCTATCCAATGCTTTAATGATTCTGTTAATTCACTGCTATTCATATATACACACATGTATATAGTCCACCCATGCAAGCATAGGAAAATGGATGCAAAATTACGACAGTATATAGAAGAATCTTGTCCAAAATTTCAAAATAATAACTTTGATTTTTATTTTATCTTGTCGACATGTCTTTTTCTTTTCTTTCCTTTTTTTTATATTTATTCCTTGTTTATTATATTTGTATGTGTGTGTATATATACAGGGTGTTCCCACAAAATGTATACATACTTCAACACCATTCTAATAAGTGTATACATTTTTGGGGGACACCCTGTATACATATATATATAAATGTGTGTGTGTGTGTGTGTGTGTGTGTGTGTGTGTAGCGCCTACACACACACATACACACACATAAATATATATATATATATAGAATGGAAAACGAAAAATCAGTGATGCATCGAAACTCAATTTATTGCGTATTACAATTGTTTCCTCGGTGAACAGCTCGAGGTGCGATATGTGTGTGGATCGACCTGACTCTAGATTCACAGGTTCCTCAGACACGTCTTTTGATTTCGGAGCAGATCCTCTTTCTGGGGTTTCTGACCCTACGGGTCTATATCGTCCACCTTCATCCTCTTTGCGCGTCCTTGGCTTGGTCACTGGTTAGTGACACATACATCTACACACACACACATATATTCTTTTACCTGTTTCAGCCATCCGGCTGAGGCCATGCTGGGGCACCGCCCTATATATATATTTACATTTATATATTTACATTTACAATATATATATTTACATTTTTTCCTCTACACGTGTGCATATACATACACACACACTCACACATATACTCTTACACATATATATATGTATATACATATATTTACACACACATAAAAAATATATAAAAAATACATAAGAAAAGCATATAAAAATACACATTGGGCTGTACATGAAAAAATAGGTTAATAGCACCCTCCAAATCGGACCTGGGTCGGGCCAGTAAGAATATCATAGATAGGATACCACCGGTATTTAGGAATAAAACTAGGCTTAGCTTATAGACCTCCACCAATGAGGGAATTGACTGGTTCTTGCTATTAGATAGCAAGCAACAGGTAAATTTCATTCAGTTGGACATAGCGAATTACTACGCGTCCGTATCACCAGTAATCGTGAACAAGGCCCTCATGAGCGCCATGGCTAAGTCCAACCTCACTAGATAGGAAGCAAATATCATTATAGCGGCAAGAAAGACGTTAATTAGCTTCGACAATAAATTATGGGAGAGCAGAGACAGACCCGACAGTTTCGATATTATTATGGGGTTGAGTGATTCTGCGCAGGTGACGGACCTGGTGGGAATATACCTCCTCCAAAGGCTAGCGGAGGAGATCCCAGGGATTGGCGGAGGAATATATAGAGATGACGCACTATTTACCTTCTGCTCCCTAAACCCCAACCAGCTGGAGCGTATGCGGAAGTGCATATCACATTTTTTAAGCAACACGGCTTATCCGTGCTGATAGATCCTAGCACTAAAACGGTGAATTTCCTTGATGTTACTCTGGAACTGAATACAGGCATACACCAACCATACCACAAGCCCAACGAGAACCTATAATATGAGACGCCATAGTAAAAGGGGTATCCAAACGCGTATCCACCCTGTCGGCTAACGCAGATGTGTTTAACCAGCACGCCGACTATTATAATGAGGCACTGTGCAGGGCCAGCTACACAGAAGCCATAGTGTACACCCCAGACAGGGAAGGGCCTAGTGACGAGGCACGCGAATATGAGGATAGCAATAGTACTTCCATAGGTAGACAGTACAACTCGAACTAGCACCTAGGAATAGGAGTAGCAGTATAGATTACCGCAAGGACGCAAGACTGACACTGGGACAGACAAAGGCACACGTGGATGGCAGACTACTCAGTACACGCAGACGGAATCCCGACATGAACACAATACACGACGCGGACACTAGAACTAGGGACAGGGTAAAGACAGATAAGGGCATGAAACCAGGTAGAAGAAACACCCGGATCTGTACCAATGAAATAGCCCCGACAACAGCACCAGATAGCATTAACGGGACTACCAGTAGAGCCGACAATATAGAACGAAATACTTCAGTAACTCCGACGCACACGGTAGATATATAGATAGCGGCAACATAGGGGACGAAATAACGGGCAGACACAACCCGAAACGGACACCTGACCCAACACTACTACTACTACTACTACTACTACTACTACTACTACTACTACACACAGACGACGGAATATGACAAGGTCTAAGACCATTACATAGTTTAACGCACCGTATTCGAAGCATGTATGCAACAATGTACCAGGCCTCTTCTTCCGAGCGTTGGACGAGTGCTTCCCACCGTCGAACAGGTACCACAGGATATTCAACCGCCACACAGTGAAGTTCTCTTTCTCCACCGCACCTAACATGGCAGACTACATGGCCAAAACCAACGCGGTGAAGTTGGGGAAACTCAACCGTCAACAGCGGCAGGCGACTGACGGTCCAACGGGGCTCAGAGGGCCCCTTGCAGACAGGGTTTCCAACTATGCTCCGGTCCCCGCAGCGGCCGCCATACCCGCGGAAGACGCTGTTTTCGAATGCCAGGCGGAACTGAATGACGGAGGGGAGCCCACCACACCGACAGAACAACACCCAGAGAATCGGGGGAGTGCCGTAGTAGACCAAGGGCCTAACGTTAGAAATGAACAATAACGACCGAACATGCAACTGCAGAGCGGGCACACAATGCCCTCTGCAGGGAAGATGCCTAACGAAGGGTCTAGTATATAAATGTGTGGTTAACATGCACAACACCAAGCGCACCTACATCGGCGCAACATCCACGACCTTTAAATCGAGGATGTATAATCACACAAACTCTTTCAAGGACCGGAGCAAGAGACACTCCACTAGGCTGGCGGACCTAATATGGGATTTGAAAGACAACGGCACCCTGTATGATCTCAACTGGAGTATCGTTCAACATACAAATGCATATTCAGCTGGAAAAAGGAAGTGTAGGCTATGCTTATCCGAGGCCATGGAGATTAAAGGATGATGCGGTCAACCTGAAATCGGAGATTATTATGACGTGCAGACACCAGAGAAGGTGCACATTCTCTGCATGGACACAACCGGACAGTCCAAACTAAAGGCATGCGGGGGAAGCGGACGCCTGTCTGAGCGGCGGCGCGGGTCCAAAGGATCAGACACCATACCTTGATCAGACATCTATTACCTCCTTGGTAGAGGTCCATAAGCTAAGCCTAGTTTTATTCCTAAGTACTGGTAGTATCATATCTATGATATTCTTACAGGCCCTACCTAGGTTCGATTTGGAGGGTGCTATTAACCTAGCGGGGAGATTTGTCCTAAAGTCTAATTTGTGATCCTTAATGAATATCTGCGGTTTTCTGGGTACATAGGGTTCTGAACCATCATCTATTTCTAGCCCTATCATTATATTTTTGGTCGTGGCGTTGATGTTATCTAGGTTGTCCTGTCCTGTGGTCCTATAGTTTTTCCTAACTTCTTTCCCGATGCAGTTGTTGTACGTAAATTAGTAAAGCATGTATACATTACCGGTTTTGTCCAAGGGAACAAGTAAATCCGGGCATCTTTCCATGCTTTTGATTGTGGAGCTGAGTTTCCTGAGGTATTCATTATTGTGTGTATTATTCCTTCGGAATTTGATGTTTCGAATGATACTGACGATACGGTTTTCAAATTCTTCCAGCAGTGCGTTATGTGGTGGGTGTCGTCTTGATTTAAAGATCCGTTTGAGGCGGTGCTGAGGATTATCGTGTGCGTGCTGCTCGGCCTTTTGTCATGGTGGAATGCGCGTCATCTCATGTGTCTAATGAAGGAGTTGGTGTGGTGGATCAATAGGCTCATGTCCGATATATATATATTTTTATATATTCTGCATACATTTTCTATATATGGTCTGGGCATACCCTTTACTACCATGAACTCCCCATATGTAGTTTTGCTTGAGGTTTCTATACATGGATTAATCCACGTTGGCAACACAATAACCACTCTGTCAGCATGTACATCAAGGTGTATTTTTTCATGTACAGCCCAGTGTGTATCTTTATATGCTTTTCTTATGTATTTTTTATATATTTTTTTATGTGTGTGTAAATATATGTATATACATATATATATATGTGTAAGAGAATATGTGTGAGTGTGTGTGTATGTATATGCACACGTTTAGAATGAAAAAAAAATGTAAATATATTAGATGTATGTGTGCATACATATGTGTGGGCGTGTGGGTAGGTGTATATATATATATATATATATATATATATATATATATATATGTATATATAAGTTAAAAGAATGAAATAAAAATTCAAGTCATTAGGAATATACTTCACTGCTTTACGATCGTTTCTAGGTGATAATAATACATCGTACGCATATTTCGTTATCGATTTATGTAAGGTTAGTTACAAAATATCAAATAAGGAATATATTTACCTACGTGTATATCGTCAGCCGTTGTCAAAAGCATATATATATATGTATATGTATGTGTATATATACATATATATGTGCAGGTGTGCGTATGTGTGTATGTATGTGTATGTATGTATATTTATCTGTGTGTGTATATGTATGTATATGTACGCATGTGTACGTGTGTGTGTATGTGTATATGTCTGTGTATGTGTGTATGTGTGTATGTGTATGTGTGTGTGTGTATATGTCTGTGTATACACACGCGCGCGTGTGTGTGTGCCTCTGTGTGTGCATGTATGCATATATTTGTGTGACTGTTTATGTGTGTGCGTATACATAGATATGTGTGTATGTTTCTGTGCGTACATGTGTGAACATAAGCACACAAGCTACTCTGTATGTATCTGTCCGTGTCTCTGTGTGTGTGTGTGTGTGTGTGTGTGTGTGTGTGTGTGTGTGTGTGTGTGTGTGTGTGTGTGTGGGAGTGTGAGCAGACAAACACAGCAGTAATTTTGCCAGCGGGAGAATGGGTGAGTAACAGCTCACGCCCCGATGGTCAGTGGGCTGCTACCAGTGGTCAGAATTATGATGACATCACTAACCAGTGACCAATCCAAGGACGCGCAAATGGGATGAAGGTGGACAATATAGACTCTTAGGGTCAGAAACCCCAGAAAGAGGATCTGCTCCGAAATCAATAGACGTGTCTGAGGAATCTGTGAATCCAGAGTCAGGTCCGATCCACACACAGATCGCACCTCGAGCTGTTCACCAGGGAAACAATTGTAATACGCAATAAATTGAGTTTCGATGCATCACTGATTTTTCGTTTTCCATTCTATCATACTCTGCTCCGTAGGAGCATAGAGTGCTCAACCGGCATACCGCCAATGGAAGCATCTTAGCTACCATTAGACAAATATATATATATATATATATATATATATATATATATATATCTAAGGCGGGTAAAATTCCCGAGATCCATGGACGAGTTCTCTCCAGCGGTCTCTGTCCCTCATTATCGCTGCCATGTCCTGCGTCTCCAACAGACCAGTGTCTGTCCTTAGGGCATCAACATATATATATATATATGAATATAGACATAGAATATTCGAAAATATTCTGTATGTTTATAATAAACATTTTGAAGACCTAATCGCTATAGAATAGAATACGTCACGTATTACAATTAGATTCTCGATAAAAGCAAGGGAAGTAATCTACGCGTTTCATTCTTGTTAGAATTCATCAGGACTACATATCCAGTGCTTTTATCGAGAATGACACAGCTAGAGACTTATAGAATACTTAGCTGTGTACAGGAACTGGTTTGAAAGAGCGGTTGCCGGTCCGGCAGAAATTAGAAATTGGAATAAATGCTCTGAAATAGCGATATATATATGAATATAGACATAGAATATTCGAAAATATTCTGTATGTTTATAATAAACATTTTGAAGACCTAATCGCTATAGAATAGAATACGTCACGTATTACAATTAGATTCTCGATAAAAGCAAGGGAAGTAATCTACGCGTTTCATTCTTGTTAGAATTCATCAGGACTACATATCCAGTGCTTTTATCGAGAATGACACAGCTAGAGACTTATAGAATACTTAGCTGTGTACAGGAACTGGTTTGAAAGAGCGGTTGCCGGTCCGGCAGAAATTAGAAATTGGAATAAATGCTCTGAAATAGCGATATATATATGAATATAGACATAGAATATTCGAAAATATTCTGTATGTTTATAATAAACATTTTGAAGACCTAATCGCTATAGAATAGAATACGTCACGTATTACAATTAGATTCTCGATAAAAGCAAGGGAAGTAATCTACGCGTTTCATTCTTGTTAGAATTCATCAGGACTACATATCCAGTGCTTTTATCGAGAATGACACAGCTAGAGACTTATAGAATACTTAGCTGTGTACAGGAACTGGTTTGAAAGAGCGGTTGCCGGTCCGGCAGAAATTAGAAATTGGAATAAATGCTCTGAAATAGCGATATATATATGAATATAGACATAGAATATTCGAAAATATTCTGTATGTTTATAATAAACATTTTGAAGACCTAATCGCTATAGAATAGAATACGTCACGTATTACAATTAGATTCTCGATAAAAGCAAGGGAAGTAATCTACGCGTTTCATTCTTGTTAGAATTCATCAGGACTACATATCCAGTGCTTTTATCGAGAATGACACAGCTAGAGACTTATAGAATACTTAGCTGTGTACAGGAACTGGTTTGAAAGAGCGGTTGCCGGTCCGGCAGAAATTAGAAATTGGAATAAATGCTCTGAAATAGCGATATATATATGAATATAGACATAGAATATTCGAAAATATTCTGTATGTTTATAATAAACATTTTGAAGACCTAATCGCTATAGAATAGAATACGTCACGTATTACAATTATAAACATACAGAATATTTTCGAATATTCTATGTCTATATTCATATATATATCGCTATTTCAGAGCATTTATTCCAATTTCTAATTTCTGCCGGGCCGGCAACCGCTCTTTCAAACCAGTTCCTGTACACAGCTAAGTATTCTATAAGTCTCTAGCTGTGTCATTCTCGATAAAAGCACTGGATATGTAGTCCTGATGAATTCTAACAAGAATGAAACGCGTAGATTACTTCCCTTGCTTTTATCGAGAATCTAATTGTAATACGTGACGTATTCTATTCTATAGCGATTAGGTCTTCAAAATGTTTATTATAAACATACAGAATATTTTCGAATATTCTATGTCTATATTCATATATATATCGCTATTTCAGAGCATTTATTCCAATTTCTAATTTCTGCCGGACCGGCAACCGCTCTTTCAAACCAGTTCCTGTACACAGCTAAGTATTCTATAAGTCTCTAGCTGTGTCATTCTCGATAAAAGCACTGGATATGTAGTCCTGATGAATTCTAACAAGAATGAAACGCGTAGATTACTTCCCTTGCTTTTATCGAGAATCTAATTGTAATACGTGACGTATTCTATTCTATAGCGATTAGGTCTTCAAAATGTTTATTATAAACATACAGAATATTTTCGAATATTCTATGTCTATATTCATATATATATCGCTATTTCAGAGCATTTATTCCAATATATATATATATATATATATATACATTTTGAGAATATATATATATATATATATATATATATATATATACATTTTGAGAATAAGCCTAGATGTGATTTTTTTATTTTACTTAAGACTTAAAAAGTACCAGTAGTTAGTGAGATGGCATATTTTTTAAATTGGTAAATAAAAAACAAACTAAAAAATTCAGGATGTTGGAAGGTATACTATACAGAGGAAAAAAATCAAGTTTCATATATGCTAAAGATATATTGTAGAGGTGAGAGTAGAAGCTTCTTACTTTTAAGTGTGGAACAGAGAAAGAATGATGGAGTTTTGTGCATCAGATAGTTTTTATTTCTATATTTTTAGATTTTTTTTTATCTGTTTTTACATTAATATTAGCAAATTCCTGGTGCGTAAATAGTTTTTTGTTTCAATGCTCTACCACTATAGCATATATCTATAAATTTTTAGCTGACACCGTCAGATATATGTAATGTAAATACTTTGACATATGAAATGTCTTCATGGATAGAAAAAGAGAGACCACCCTGACTAGTTCCTGTCTGTTTGATATACTAATTGGTCTATTTGGTTTGCTTTGTCACTTATAATAATTGTCTCTACTTTTAGCACAAGGTCAGCAACTATCTCAGTACATTACTGGTACTTTATTTCATCGACCCCATAAGGATGAAAGGCAAAGTTAACCCCAGTAGGATTTGAACTCAGACTATAAACATGCGTAACTCTATGCTGCAAAGCATGGCGTCTGACCTTCTACCGATACTGCCAATCCCCCATAATAATGGATTTATAAACAGTGTCTCTGTGGCCAGTTAAAGAGTGTACTCAACTGGTGATGAACTTTTAGCACAGAATTGAAACCAGTCCTGTTGATCCCTCATTTGCTGTCTATTAAGATATTGTATATAAAGACAACCTATTTATATACATAATATATATTAATATATATTTTAGTGGAAACGGAAATTTCACAAATCGTTATCTCGGATCTTCGAACCTTTTGTTATTGATAATTGTTGTATGTATATCTATACATATAGTGTTGGCTAAAATCTCTAGATAATAACAGTAATGATAGTAATAATATGCTTAGGCATGGCAAACATATAAAGAAAAACTACTGCAACATAAACATATTCAACAGCAGTAGTTACCAATGCAGTGGCAGCACTAATGATGACAGCTACAAAGATGTCTGGTGTGGTAATAGGGACAAGGAACAGACACACATGAAGTTCTCATTCTCAACATCACTTGACCTGGCTTACATCATAGCAATTATCAATTGCAGGAAGTATCAAAGAGATAGCAACAACAGCAACACACAGGACAACATTCACCAAGGAATGGGAATATCTTGCAATGCCCAGCAGTAGAGAAACTACAACAGCTTAATGTGCCAAGTCTCCACACAACAATGCAGGGATGAGGTTTCTGTAACCCTAGAAGATCCAATGGGCAAGACCTATAAATGTAGAAACCTTAGTGATTGCCTACTGGACAACTGCCTAACTTCTAGTATTGTGTACAGATGCAAACTCACTATTACTAATAAGGAACACATCTACATCAGTGCAACTGGCATGATCTTCAAATCTTGCTATTAAAACCACATAAGTTCCTTCAAATATAAAAGTAAAATATCCTACACAAGCCAGGCAGAGATGGTATGGCAGCTCAAGGACAAAAACTTCAAACTGAAATGGGACATCCTTAAATGCACACTCCTCATACAAGCTCAGAAACCATTAGTGCTGACTCTGCCTAACAGAATATATGGAGATAATTAAACTTAAAAGGAACTGGTTAACATGAAATCTAAGGTTGTGATGAGCTGTAAGCACCAGCAAGCCCTCCTGTTTGCTAAGTATGACAACATTTCAACCCAATGACTACTAATGGCAACATAAGACACGGTCAATATCATGGACTCTGTAATTATGCCATGTACGCATGTGTGTATGGCTTTTTTAATTTTAATTTTTTCTATTTATATTACATATATATGCATGTGTGTGTATGTACATGTGACTATGTCTGTGTGCATATATATTTATGGGTGTATATGTATATATTTGTACATGTGTGTGCATGTATGTGTGAATGTAGGTATATATATATGAATATATGTGTGTGTGTGTGTGTGAATATACACACACACCCTAATATCCTACCTAATTAAAGTAGCTCAATGTAGTGTGGATATGAATGTCTCATCAAAGCAAGGTGAAATTTATTTTTGTGGAAAAGTGGTATTTTATTATATGTTATTCAGTATTCAAAGAAGTACAGAGTCAGAACAATGAAAACAGAGGGACGTAGTTCAGTGCTTAATTGAAGTGTAAGCATTTTCAAGCCATCTAGGATTGGAAAACAGAGCCACTGTGTTGTTTTGAATGGCCTAGATCTCATGATATGAACCATCTTCCATGTTTTCAGGCTAATCGCTGTCTGCCCCAACAGGAGTAGAACAGTTACATTTCTATAGACCTATGGAAACTGTTAGTTGGTAATTGGAACAGTATCTTAGATGCATGCTGGGTTGTGTGGGAGGCTAGCAGATAGGGCAGGAGAGTGTGAAAGCTTCACAAACCTGTTCAGACATCTCCAACTGTCTGGCAGCTGCCAAGTGGATTTCCTGAATGGGTCATCCAGATCATATCTAGATAGGATATTCTGTAGAAAAGTAGATAAGGTTTAACATAGGTTGTCCACAATTTCAAGTAGCTGACTATACAAACCCCAAACTTGTCATGGACAGGGCATTGGTGCGCAAAGCTTACAGTGATTGGATTAGTGAATTAGTTAAGCAGGCATTGATGAGTGTAATCATTAACAACAAATGGTTGTTTCCACTTAGAGTAGAATTGATAAAATTTAGCAAAGGTGTAGCGATATAGAAAACTAGACTTGAGGGAGAGCTAATCAGGAAGTTAGAAAAGGCATTTAGGAAAGGCATTGCAACTGACATGCTCACAATGAGATTGGCCCTCAATTAATTCTTCAACATAAAACACAAAGGTTACATTGCTTGAGATAGGGCACATCTTCTGAAACATGAAGGGATAAAAGTCATCTAATGGGCCCAAGTGGTGGAGGTCTTTGGCTGACCAAGATGTTAATTGATCCCAAACAGTTGTGTGCAGCTTTTCAATGACACTTAACTATTTGGGAGCAGTGGCTGACCAGATCATGGGATGGACTTCCATGCTTACCTCGATGGCTGCTGCAGTTCTTGGAGACAGAGGCAGAGTGTTGCAGAAAGCTGATAACAGCTGCTGAAATATGAGAAGTGATGACTAACTGCATGAGGAGTAAATTGCCTGGTTACCATCAATGGTCTGGTAGGGGATGCTCAGAAATGTGCCATTGTGAACAGATCCATCCATGGCAATCTCCACCATGTAATACATCATAGAGAGAGTGTCTAAGGAATTTGGCATGGGTAGGGATTTGGCATGGGTAGGGCCCTGATCAACTTAGATCAATCAAGGCAGCTGGCTTCAGAGAATGGATGACTACAATACACAGTGACATCTGCTCAGTGGTCACAGTGAACGGACACCTATTGAAACCATTCAATATCATGTGCTCCCCCTGACAAGGTTGTCTCCTCTTATCTCTAGTGTATGTACTGACGCTAGACCCACTGCTGCACAAACTGGATGTAAGAGATCTGTGCCAGCATATGCCAATGACATCAACATGGTGGTGTCAAGCAGTAGGAACATCAAGGTGATCAGCACTAGCCTGAGGAAGTATGAAATGGTGACAAGAGTGAAAATTAATCAAGAAAAGTTGGTGGGGGCTATGGTTCGGCACCTGGAGAAGCAAGTATTTGCCGTCCATCAGTGTTGTTGGGCACTGGATGGATGTACCAGTTAAATTGCTTAGGATTTGGTTTGGTCCAGATGGACAAAAACTAGGACGATTTAATGAAGAGGGGCCCCACTCACTAAAAATGTGCCGAGGAAGCAATCCCTGAAAGGTTGGGTGGGTGTTGCAACTATATATATATATCACCTCCATCATCTACTGCCACCTGACTAGCATGCCTTGCCTCAGTCCACATCTGACCACAAGGAAGTGCCTACTCTTTCACCTTTTGTGGAAGGGGTGCATTCCAATGGTCAGGCAATCCATCTGCTGTCAACACTCACTATGTGGAGGACTGGACATGCCATGGCTGATGATGCACAAACATGTGCTGAAGATACAACATCTCTAATGCTTCATTGATGGTGAACAGGTGTGGCTGCCATTTGCTAGATAAATGTTTCCCTAGCTCATCCCCTTGATGGAGCTACAGTCCTGGATCGCGCAAAGACCAAAAGGGAGTGCTTTAAAATTGGAATGTCTTCAAGTGCTCAATTGCTATGAGTTGAGCACTGCAATCAATAAAAAATCCATTTTAGCATCCTATGGAGGACAAGTGTTAGAGAAAAGCAATGATCTTCTTGGGGATACTCTATGTATCAACTAACTGCTCTCTTCTGGAGAACTTTCTGACCAGGGTTGATGGATAACATCCAGAAATCCCTGGCGTGGCAGTGCTACCAGAAAACATTGCCAGTTCGAGATAAGCTCCACAATCATGGAAGTACCATCAACCAAGCCTGTTCAAGATGTGTGCAAGGCGATGAAACTGTCTCGCATGCACTCATCCATTTCTAATTTGTGGGGCTATGTCAACCAGCTGCTGTAAGATGGATTTGGCTATTGGCTGAGTCCATCATGAAGATAACCCCACCATCTTCTTTTAGTCAGGAACGGCAGGCAGTTTTTATCTGCCTGGTGGACATTGCAAAAAAGGTTGTGTGATGTATATGCTTGAAAGGGTTGAGAACAGGCTCTTTCCTCTTTGGTGAAGCTCTGATTAACTTTTTAAAGTTTCACTTGAAGAGGAAAATCAGAGTGGAGAGGTAAGTGCAGTTTGTTGAAAGGTGGATGAGAGTGGCAAGCGTGGGCCGAGTGAATGGTCCTGTCCTGGATATACACCTGTAAATTAGAGAATAGCTGGAAGGAGGCACTTGTCCTAGCAATTAGGGTGGAGTGGCTTTTTGTGGGCTTTTCTTCACAAGTAACACTTAAATGGGCAATTTTCTTTGTTATAATTTTATTATCTTCCTTTTTTAGTTTCCCTTATACCTGTTTACCCCCCCCCCACACACACACACACACACATGCATACACTCAATGTTTTGTCCTGGGTTATCCTTAATGTTTTCTTTGTGTGAACCCTTTGTGGGTAATAAAGAAATCGTTATCATGATATTTTCAGTTTTAACTATATCAATTCAAAATTGTGGATTTGGATGACTCCATGGCAACCAAATATAATTGGAATATAAGTTTACCATATAGTAGACTAGATATAATTGGATTGCAAGTTTACTATATTCCACCAGATATACATCAACTGTAAGTTTATCATATTCTGGCAGATATGTATGGACTGTAAGTTTATGATATTCCACCAGATATAATTAGACTGTAAGTTTACCATATTTAGGGTTTTTGTAGAATGTCAGTTATACATAAGCATATTGTATATGGGTGCATATATGCCTTTATTCTGAATCCCACTGTGTTAGTGCTATCACTAATATAAAAACCAGGTCATCGGCATACAGAAGTTACCATGAACAACCAGTCTTAAACTCCTCTGTTATGGAGGAGTTTAAGACTGGTTGGAGAACTATAACAAACAGGAGTGGGCTGAAGGGTGAACCCTGATGAACAACTACCTACACCTCGACTTTCTCACTAAACTCATTACCTACTCTCACATTACTAACAGCTCCTTTGTACATGGCTTGGACCGATCTTACAAGCCATTCTTCTACACTTAGTTTCCTTAAGAGCCTTCAGAATACAGATCATGGTACTCTGTCAAAGTCCTTCTCCAGATCAACAAAAGCCAGATATAGTATTTTACATTTAGTTAGGAATTTCCCTTGTAGTTGTTTCACTAAAAAAATGGCATGTGAGTGTTCCTCCCTAGCATAAAACAAAACTGCATCTCCCCAATCCCATCATATCACCATTTTTACAATGACAGGAGGACTTGAACTCAGAACGCATAACAGTTGGAACAGTTACCACAAAGTTTCCCATTTAACAATTCAGTCAATCTATTTCCTAAGACTGGTACTATATTTATTGAGCCTGAAAGGATGAAAGGTAAAGCTGACATCAGTAGGATTTGAATTTAAGAGCCAGAAAAAAAACTGTATCAATCCATCCATATCCAGTTTTGGTCTTTAGGGTGCTGCAGTTGTCCCGCACTCTGAGGTAGGCAACACCAGGCAATGTCTCACAGCTGCTCTCCATGAATTTCTGTCCATAGTATCGACATCAGCCAAATTCCATTTATACAAATCACTCTTCACACACCCCAACCACGTCATCCTTGGTCTGTCGCGATCTCTAGTGCCAGCGATTGCCAAGTGAATGATGGAGTTGATGCATGACATGGCTCGCTGTACATGTCCGTACCAACGGAGATGTTGTGTGCGAAAGACAGCAGTAATCTCATCCACACCCAGCTTCTGGTGGAGCTTGGTTGAAGGGGTCTCATATTTAATCTGATGTTCTAATAACTCTGACAATTCACCACCTTCAACAAGTCATTAATTGAATAAAATGTAAATCAAATAAAAAATATTCTTAATTTATTCAACAGTTTAGATAGAATTATGTGATTAACAAATGTACAACTCCCCTAACATCACATTTCAATATCAAGTTTTTGTTGCTGATAGTAATAATTGTTTGTAATTTATGTACAAGGCCAGCAATTTAGGGCGAGGGAAAGGTCGATTAAGTTGGACGCAGTACTTAACTGGCACTTTATTTTATTGACCCCAGAAGGAGAAAGGCAAAGTTGACCTCAATGGGATTTGAACTTAGAATGTAAAGAGCCAGAACAATATAATAGAAGCATTTTGTTCGACATTCTGGCGATGCTGATAATAAGAATATCAATATTATGAGAGATCCGTTGCATTCTGACTTTCAAAAATGGTTCCTAAGTGTCATCCATCTCTTTTAGAACAGCTTTCTTGTATTGCTCATAAGATCGTCTACCAACATCTTTTTCTTTGTCCACTGAACAAGCATTATTAGCCAGATGTTTGTAATATTCTCGTTCTTCCTCTTCTTCATCCTGCTCATCTACAAATAATAAAACATAATATTGAAGACAAATCAAACAAAATTAAGTTCTTTTGTTTCTATTACTGTTCAAGGTCTCCAAGATTAGTAGAAAAGAGGAAAGAAGGTAGCCTTAAAAATGCTTAGACTCCACCAAAGATACCTAAGGGCTAGATGGTGATGTTAAACTGAGCAATGGATTAGGTCAACCACATAAGTAGGCCATGCCAGAATCTGAACTAACGTTGCAAAGAGACGAAACAAATATTGTAAGGCATCTCGTGTGATGCTCTAACAATTATGCCAATCCATCAACCTGGGATTGGTACTTTATTACAGTTCCTCATTAAAAGGCTTGCTCTTTATAAGAGGTTAATCACTATATCTCTAGTGTTGTGATGATGATAATGATTCTAGCAAAGCTTAGTCCTCCATGATTTATGGATAAATTAACTTCATGTGAAACAATAAAAGTAATGGTTTCTCACCAATACTATTTCTGCACCCATACAAAAAAAATTATAATCTTCTGGTTTAGAAGTTTTCTTTGCAACTTCATGGTTTCAGGTTCAGTCCCACTGCATGGCACTTTGGTCAAAGTGTCTCTTAAAATAGCCATGGGCTGACCAATCTTTTGTGAGTGAAATTTGATTAAAATGGAAACTGTATTGAAGCCTATTGTGTGTGTGTGTGTCTTTCAGCTTTGATACTGGTTGCGTAGTTGATAATGTTTAAGTCCTGCATAAACAATATGACCTGCAGCTCATTGGTTTAATAGAGAAAATCAGTAGAACAAGTACTATGCTTATAAATAAAATATGGATTGGCATCAGAAAAAGCATCCAGCTATAGAATATTGATTCAAAAGTCTCATCCAACTCACGCAAGCATGATAAAGTAGGTATAAAATTGATAATGATGATATATAATTTTGTTTTTCAAAAACCTGTTCATGAAGACAAGGTTTTCATAAATTATTTACCATCAGTTAAAAGGTATAATGACATTAAGACAATTATTTTCATAAAATATTTAACATCAGTTAAAGGGTATAATGGCCTTAAGTTTAAGATATGAATTAATTAAGCTGTTTTTTTTTATTTCTTCTTTTGCTCACTACAAATCATTATCAGTGTCATCGTTTTTACATCCACTTTTCTATACTGATAATACTTTTTTTAGGTAGTTTTTCTATGGCTGGATACACTTCCTGACATCAACCCATACTTCTTTATTTCTAAGTATGGTATATATCACTAATGTTTGTTGAACTGTCAAGCTGAGGGACATAATCAAATGTCACTTCTTGCTTTATAAATGGTGTCAATATGGAGATTCACAAAGGGACTGTCACGCACACACAGATGGAATTTGAATTCAAAATGTACAGGGCTGGAACAGATACCATAAAGCATACTGTCTGATGCTCTAACAAATCCACCTATCTACTACCCTGGACTGGTAATTTATCAACTCTGAAAGACCAAGCTAACATTGGTGTGATTTGAACTCAGAGTGCAGAGAGTCAGAAAAAATATTGCAAGGCCTTTGACTTGACACTGTAATGACTTTGCCAATTCACTTAAAAAATAGGAGATGAATTATTAACACAATTTTAATTATTTGGACTATTAGCTTCAACTTTAACCCTTTAGCATTTAAACTGGCTGTATCTGGCCAGAATTCTTTCACCTCTTTCTGTTCAAACCGGCTGTAACTGGCCACTCATGTTGTTCTCAAAATAAATAATATCAAAATCTCATAGATTCGATATTATGTGAGATAATTGTGAGGAATTTACCATGAAAATATAATAGTAAATATAGAGCAATGTAAATGCTAAAGGGTTAAAGATGAAAAATAGTGTGATATTTATATCTATAGTAAGAGTGATAGATTGGCAGAATTTTGTCACTGCAAAGTTGCAGTGGAATTGTGTCAGGGATAAATATGTTAACACTACAAAATAAAGGAAAAATAAATATAACAATCTTTATGAGTTTTAAAATAGCTAAAATGTTACCTACACAATGTAATTGCTTCCTGGAATGATATACTAAAAATAATTCCATTTTAACAATAGTACTTACAGGTTCATAGTTAATTTCTGTAGGAAAGGGGCAGTAGTTGATAGACTTGATAATCCACTGTAGTACTGGTGCATATTTGATTGACTTCAGAGAACTTATGAGCCAATGAGGGAGGAGCAGAGGCCTCTATATGGTCACTCAACTTGCTAGAAACAGCAGCAAAATTGCCCTCAAATCACACCCTACCATCTTAAATAAGGAGAAAAAATACAATGTATAATATAATATAGTTTTAGATACTCCTAAAAAAAACAGGCTGACCTTGACTGGAATGTCTTTGGTCATAAATTTGCTTGATCACAGCAACAACTTGAAAGAACTAACAGTTAAAACTTGATTCTAGAGCAAATTTGAATTCAGATTAAAATTAGATGAAGTGAAATACTACTAGGTTCTACCTTTTGACCATTCCTTCCACTACTCTTTATTTATATACAATAATATAACCTTAATAGAAAATTAAATGGTTCAAAATACTTAATAACTTACCAAGAAAACATTTTTCAATCCTGCGTGCCAACATATTCTCCAATTCATCTTCATCTGAGTCAAGTCCAAAGTTTTCATAGTTGTCGTGATCTGCTAAAATAAAGAAAACAATACATGTAAACTTATTTGGTTGGTTCCTTTAGCTAGCAAAGAAATAAATGAGCAAGACTATGAAGTCCTTCAAACTGCTAAAAGTAGCAGACAACTCTGCCTCAAATCCCCTCAGATGTGAGCTGTAATAACAATAAGTTCAATTAGCATGGATTCACTGTTAACAGCCAGGCTAATGATATTTTCATCTCTATTCAATTAACTCTGAATAAGAACTGATTTGAACAATGATGACCCATCTAATCCATACCATCACGGAAAGTAGATGTAATATGATGATGATGAAGATGCTGCATGTCTCTACCATCACAATAAAACAAATCCTGCACTGTGATATAAAGGACCCTTTAGTTGCATCAAGGACATGACAGCCTCCCTAAAGCACTCAGTAAGTACATGGTATAACGTGGTTGGTGTTATGATGGGCATCCAGCCGTAGAAATCTTGCAAATCAAGGGGTTAGGAAGACCCTTCAGTTTGTGTCAAAAGACAAATTCTCCTCTGCACTCAATATGATCATACGTAACCAGTTGACTTGTCTAGAAGGTCAGTAGCCCCACTTCAGTACTGACTTGGTCTATGGAGACCCATCCAACCCTTGCTAGTAGGAAAAGCTGATGTTAAATGATAATGATGATGGCTATTTCTACAGCAAGAGTGAAATCAACCTGTCTAGGAGGAAATTCAGTTTTTATCCATAAATAAAATATTGCAAATGTAATTGATGAAAGATATTTAGATGTTTTTAACACGGCAACAATTGAAACATGTGTTATTACAAACCTATTACATGTTCAAGCAAAGGAAAAAGAACCAAAGAGGATGCCTCTTCATGGTCACTTGAGCTGCTAGACATAGTGGCCATATCACAAAAAAATCCCATCTTACCATTATAAAAAATGAAGGACATATTGGATAATGTTAAAAACAAAATTAGCAGGCCATGACTGGAATGCCTTTGATCAAAGGCTTCTTCAATCAGGGTTGATTTGAGACTAAACAATAACACAGAAATTGATAGCAGGCTAGTTAAGATTTTCCAACTTACCATCATCACTGCTGCGTTCATTAGGGTCATAGATGTGAGGATCTTCATCAGGGTAGTCATTCCTCCAGTTACTTTCATTGTTGCTGTCAGAATCATCATCACAGTTGTCATCAGAATCAGACAGTCTCTCGTCCATGAACATATGGCCTTGTTCATACAATTCAACGCTTGGGGTGCTTTCAAGCCAGCGATAATCAAAGCCAGAATGGTTTATATAATATAAATCATATACATATTCTCTGTTCATGTTATCAACAGCTACTTTTTCACTTTTCATGGGGACTGAATTGCAGGTAACCACATCCTTATGTTGAAGCTAGAAGAGACACAAGAAAGCTACAAATGGCCACAAAACAAACTTCAGTTGATTAAGTACAAACTTTAACATTGGTTTACTAATTAAAATGGAATGCAGAAGTAAATAATTGTTTCTACTTTTAGCACAAGGCCAGCAATTATTTCAGTGTATTACTGGTACTCTATTTTATCGACCCCGTAAGGATGAAAGGCAAAGTTAACCTCGATGGGATTTGAACTCAGACCGTAATGCATAAGTAAATAATTGTTTCTACTTTTGGCACAAGGCCACAAATACCCAGTGCATTACTGGTACTTTATTTTATCGACCCCGTAAGGATGAAAGGCAAAGTTAACCTCGGCGGCATTTGAACTCAGAATGGCAAGGGCTGTAACTCTATGCGTCAAAGCATGTCGTCTGACCCTCTACCGATATTGCATATTGCCTTGTAAGTAAATAATAAGTAAATAATTGTTTCTACTTTTGGCACAAGGCCAGCAATTATTCCAGTATATTACTGGTACTTTATTTTATCGACCCCGTAAGGATGAAAGGCAAAGTCAACCTCGGCGGGATCTGAACTCAGATCGTAAAGGAACGTAACTATGCTGGAATGCATGTCCGACACTCTACCGATACTGCCAATTCACCGCCCTTATAATAAGTAAATAATAAAGCATAAATATGTTGGATTGTGACACAAATTAAAATATTTAAAATATTTACTATTTTATTCTTTTACTGGTTCCAGTCATTGCATTGCAGACCCAAATCTGGATCTCATGTTTTCGTTTTAATACCTGCTTTCCCTGTTAGCAAGAGTTGAACACATTATTGATCTTTATTTAGTGAATGGGTTTGTTAACCTATTTTTAGATCTCCCCTCAATAATACAATGTTATACATCTAGTGGTTGCTAGATCTGCTAGAAATAGCAGCTTAATCTCCCTCAAATTAAAATTTGTTGTCTCAAAAGAATGGTGGTTATTTGATAATCTGATGTTAGATAAATTATGTTTGGAAAAAAAAAAAAAAAAGATAAAATGTCTTTTGATCAGACAGACTTCTGCACATTTTCCATTCACCAAATTTTACTTTCAAGGCAAAAGTCAACCTACAGCTAAGGTAGACGACACTTACCCAAAGTACCACACAATGGGATTATATTGAGAACAAACGGAGTGTGAAGCAAACATTTTAATCACATAGTATTTTTCTAAACCTTCATAAGCAAAAATTGTTTTTTTTTTTTTTTTTTTTTTTTTTGTATTTTCCATTATTTAGTCAGGGAGGAAAGTGTAGTACCCATGATCCTTTTTAAGGCCTCCAAGGCTGAAGAAGGTATTCTCAGACTCAAGTCCTGACCTGAATGCTTGCAACAGAGTGAACTCTGTTAACATAACTCAAGAACCAGAGTGACTGGGTGTCTGATCATCTCCAACTTAAGTAGAGTATGGTGGGATTTGAACTGCAATAAATAACACAAATATCTAATGCTCTGACAACTCCACTAGTCAACCACCCAGGATTGGTACTTTATCAACCCCTGTTCATCTGGAGCAGCAGAGAAGGCTGGAAAGAATGGAAATGAGAATAGCTTGGTTCATGAGCTGAGTAACACTCAGAGTATGATGTGAATTGAGTCAGTGATGAATGTTATGAAGAGAAATGGAATGAGATGGCTGGGTCATATATTGAGAACGGATAAAAGTCAGTGGATGAGAAGAGTGATGGGAATGAATGTGAAAGTATAGGAAGGGGAGACCAAAAAAGACAGGGATAACTCTGATAGAAAAGGAAATGAAAGCAAAGGGGTGGATGAGGGGTAATACAGATGATAGGGCAAAATAGAGAAACTTGTCATGTAGACCACAACACTAACCCTGCTTTAGTTGGAAAATAACCTTAACCCTTTAGCATTTAAACCGGCCATATCCGGCCAGAATTCTCTCACCTCTTTCTGTTCTAACCAGCCATAATCAGCCACTTATACTGATGTTAAGGTATTGTTCTCAAAATAAATACTAACAAAATCTCATAGATTCAATATTATGTGGAATAATTATGTGAGGTAAAGCCTTTACCATGAAAATATAAAAGTAAACAATAGTAAATATAGAGTAATGTAAATGCTAAAGGGTTAAAACACTTGTTGTTTATTGATTTCAACTAAATGTGTCATAGAATTGCTCATGCAGAATTTATAAGGTCTACTCAGCAACAACAATTTCATAAAGTTGATTTCTTATATTGGCACAAAGCCACAAATATGGGGTATAATTCATTATAATTGACTGGTACTTATTTTACTGATCCCAAAAGAATGAAAGGCAAAAAGGACCTTGACAGGAATTGAACTCAGAAAGTAAAGGACTCTAACTAAATGCTGCAAAGCATTTTGCCCAATGCTTTAATAATTTTGCCTAACCAAAATAATTGATGTCTTACAAAGACACAACAAGGTCACAATTTTTTGTGGGTGAGTATAGTTGATTAAATCAACCCCAGTACTTGATCGGTGCTTTATTTTATTTACCCTGGAAAGATGAAAAACAGTGAAATTTGAACTCACAATGAAAAAGGGCCATAATTAAATACAGCTACTTATATTAACCCCAGTTAATTAACTTGACAAGTAAGTTATTTTATTGACCTTGAAAGAATAAAAGACAAAGTTGATCTCAGCAGAATTTGAACTTAAAAAATAAAGAGCTAGAATAAATATTTCTAGGCAATTTGTCCAATGCTCTAGCAATTCTGCCAATCCACCACCCTTATTTACTGACCATGAAGGAATGTAAAACAAAATTAACCTCGACATCATTTGATGTTTCTACTTTAGGCACAAGGCCAGCAATTACCCAGTGCATTACTGGTACTTTATTTTATCGACCCCGTAAGGATGAAAGGCAAAGTTAACTTCGGCGGGATTTGAACTCAGACCGTAAATAATGAATTACCACAAGACAGTTTGTCCAACACTCTAAAAATGTTGCCAATTCACTGCTCTCTGCTAATCCAAAATATTAAACAATAAAACTAATAAAAATCTCACATTTGCTGTAATGGCAGCCACATCTTGCTCAATATCATACAGACAATATATCTTTTCACCAACAGAATCTGTCTCACTTTCTTTGGAGGCATCTGATGATTTTTCCAAAGTAGATTGAACAGCATCATCTACAGAATCTATTTTATCCAATTCTTGACTTCTGTATTGTGATACAACAAGGTACCGCTTGTTCTTTGATGATGTCTGACAAGTAGTTCGGCTTTTAGCAATAGGATCTCGATATGCATGACGTTTGTACTCCTTCTCAAGCTTTTCCTTCTTGATTGCTTTTCGAATGTGCTGTGAAATAGCATCTGCCTACAAGAAAGAAAGTAAAAAAAATTGTATAGTTTAATATGAAGCATTGTGAAAAATGTAGTTAGGATTGGCTTGGGAAAGCTAGTATAATGTAAGGACAAACAAAACAATAGTTTACACTTTTACTTTATATTTTGCATTGTCATTATCACCATTTAACATCTATTTTCCATGCTTGCATGGGTTAGATAGGCTGTCATGTTATGAAACTAGACAGGTCAGGTGATAATGTCTTGCTCATAAGATCCATTTTGGGCTTAGTTTTCTATGGCTGGGTACCCTTCATAATGCTAACCATATCACAGCATAAGAAGCTTTTTTGTAACACCACCACTAACACCTTACAGGATGAACTAAGTGCATTTTATTGTGACACCAACACAAACACCTTACAGGGTAAACTGGGTGCCTTTTATCATGACATAAGCACAAGCACCTTACAGAGTGAACTGGGTGCTTTTTTGCTGTGGCACTAGTACAAACCCCTTACAGGGTGAACTGGGTGCCTTTTGTCATGATACCAGTATGACCCCCCTCATATCATCATCATCATCATCATTTTACGTCCGCTTTTCCCTGCTTGCAAGGGTGGGACGGGAACTGATTCTGGCTTGATTTCTACAGCTGGATGCCCTTCCTAACACCAACCTCATTTACAGTGAGTGCTGGGTGCTTTTTTTTCCGTGGGGCTTACACGTCCACTTTACAGTGAGTGTTGGGTGCTTTTTTGCCGTGGCACCTCCACGACCACTTTGCAGTGGAATGATAGGGACCCCAGTCCTATCATCTCATTTCTACAGCTGAGTAAACTGGAGCAATGTGAAATAAAGTGTCTTGCTCAAGGAAACAACACATCACCCAGTCTGAGAATTGAACTCACAACCTTTCGATTGCAAAGCCAATGCTCTAACCACTAAGCCATGTGCCTCCATAGGTTTTTTAAAAAGAAATGGAGTGTGGTGGTGATGGTGGGCTGACTTCTGTGCAGATATTGAGTTGGAGGGGTGCTGACGTGTGCAGACTGTTTTAGTCAAAATAACCAAAAAGTTATACTTTTAAATAGTTTAAGAACACTCATAAGGAACATACATGAATTACATGAAGCTGATTGGTTAGATTGACTAAATCAGTCTGCACATGTCAGCACCCCTCTGGGTGTGACATACGTTTTTAATTTTTTTAAAACATTTTTTGCTTACTTTTTTTTTTTTTAAACATTTTTTGCCAATGAATATATACAAACTTAGATTATCATTTTGTTTTTGTTTTTATGCGTTTTTCCATTCTTGAGATTTTTTTTTAGACCATATTTTATGGCCTGGAGTAATATTTCGTTCATCTATAAGATGTTTGGAGGGATGTCTTCAAGATTTGATTGTGATGCCCATTTTATTGATGGTATCTAAAAAGGATCTAAGACAGTAGTTTAGCCTTACGATGAAAAGGAATGGTGCATGTGTGTTGCTTTGCAACACACCTGCAGAGATGTCAAAGAATTCAGTTGGGCCATCAGTTAGTGTTTTGATAGAGTGCCCCAGTTGCTTCAGCAGGTGTGGGTGGAATGCCATACAAAGGAAGGATTTGGAAAAGGAAATCGCTATTTATGCTGTTATGAAAATCTATGAGGTCAACGTTTTCAAAATAAGTTCCTGGTATGGCTCCGTTGTAATAACTGGCCTAAATTATATTAAAACTCGTCCTACGGACTCGAGTTGCTCTCTACCTTGGATATCTCTACCAAGTTCTTCTATACACCTGTTACTGGTGCCATGACGAAGTTCATCCCCCAACTCACCCTGTCTAGTATTGCTTCCAGTCCGGTGTCATATTCAAGAACATCTTTCAGCGTGGTGGTTGGTCTCCCAACATGTCTGCACGCATCACTCTGCCAATAGGTTCATCGTGAAGTTTCACATGTCCTGCAAATGCGAGTCTCCTACACCTTATGATGTCAGAAAGGAGAGGGTGTGAGCCATAGAGCGATTTCTTAGCTACGTGTGTTCTCGGGGATATGTTCTGGATCTTTCTCAGCATCCGAGTGAATGTGCCATTAATCCTCTTTGTGAGTGTTTTTGTCAGTGTCTATGACTCACACCCGTTGAGAACGGACTCAACCGTTGCTTTCGGCAGCCTCATTCTTTGTGGTTCTCTTGATCGGAGACACCCACACTTTTGACAGGGAGTCGAGAGCCCTGACTTATCCTGATGTCCACATCGTGCTCCTTATTCATAAAACTGCCAAGATACAAAAAGTCATCGACTTCCTCAATCTCCGAACCGTCCAACGCATTCATTTTGTTATTGTGTGTGTGTGTGTGTGTGTAAAGGACAAAATAGATTCAAAATGTCCACGCTGGATTGCTTTAAAAATGTTAAATTGGCAACACTATCGTATTGAAAGGGGAAAAGCACATTGATACACAATAATCGAGAAAATGATGAAGTGGTCATATCTGGAATGCTTTTGATCATAGTTCTGCTCAGTCAGCGCTGAGCCAGAGTTAGATAAGAATAACAACAATGCCTGACTACATCGACTGTTTATGTTTAACTCTGACGCAAGAAACGATAAAACGATTACAAATGTTTTGAAAAATGTTACCTTATCATCAACAGTCCCAGCAAACTTTAACTCTGTAGTAATGGTCTCGTCTTTAGGAGTATTCACATTTTCACTTAATCGACTCCTTTTACAGGAAACAACAATATTTTCCAAAGGTTCATCTGAAATACAACGCTTTACGCGTACAATAGCAGCCATGATTCTGATTTTGAATAATTGACAAAGCTCTATAATTAAGGGAGATAACTCTGAATGCATTGTTGTTGTTTTTTAAATCGCGAAACTATACAATAATGTTTAGTGTTTTAGTGGTAAGAAGCCCCGAGGAGCGCTGGACAGCAGGTCTTCGGAGCCGACAGATCACGGTATTTCATGATTTTTTTCCGTACGGCTACGGAAGCTGTAGATCTCGCCCTAACTGCAGCATCCAGGGTGTTGGAAGAAGCAAAAGAGTCACTAACTGTGATATCCCAGATAAAACACCTGCCTCTTAACCAGGAGCACAGGATACGACTGTCAGGTCTTTTCCCATCAATTCTGGACAATCCAGACCGGGCCAAAGCTCTCTTGATGATGAGGTTTAGTTCCGTGTGACGCGCGAAGCGACCGGAATTCAGGCGGTAAGATAGACTGTGGAGTCGACAATCTTGCCACATCGACATTTCAAACCCGCAGAGACGTCGGCTCCCACTCTGAGGGCAATGGAGACACGAAGCTCGCACAAGCTGTGGGAAACATATCCAGGTGTGGTTGGTTGATCAGGGATGTCTTGAAAGAATTTGTCCAAGAACCTTTTTCTTCCTTGGTTTGTTTGGGCATGTTGTTAAAGGGAGCAAACCAAATCGAATTGAAATAGTTCTGTTGTAATGTTTTTATGTGATGATTTATAAAAAGGACGAATGGCACGGAGACCCAAGTTTTGGGTGATTTTAAAAGTTGATGCAATATTTGGACAGTATTGAAGGAATATTTTCGGGAAATGTTTACATTTAAATTCACCATATTTTCCACATCATGCAAGCGGCATTGGCGGTGCTTGAGCTTTTCGAGCCGTCTCCCGTAATCAAAGTTTGACATGCTATTTCGAACAAGATGCTTTGCAGTATTTGTTCTGGCTCTTTACATTCTACGTTCAAATCTCGCCATGGTCAACTTTGCTTTTCATCTTTCCGGAGTCGATAAAATAAAGTATCAATCAAGTACTATGGTCAATATAATCGACTTACCCCTCTTCTTAAAACTGTTGACCCTGTGTCTAAATTAAAACCATTTTTATATATAATTAGCCTTTGGGCTGCTATAATTTTCGTATGGGGAAACCACAGTGGGCCATAGTATTCAAGGTGAGACTGCGCAAAGGTAGAGAAGAAAAAATAATTGTCCCAGGATTTCTAGACTGCAAAGTTCTAAGGATCCAGGAATGCATTGTGTGGGTCGTGTCATCTTTGTTGTTAATGTCAGCACTTTAGCTTAACTTGTTATCGATAGTTATACCAAGGTATCTGGTGTTATTTGATGCTGCGAGAGCATCAAATTGTCTAAATTCATCCTCTTTTCCAAAGTGGATTTTTCCACATTTCATAGCATATTGTTTTTTTCCAGCCTATTGAATATCAGTGTGTAGATACAGTTATAGTCGTTCAAACTCCTACTTTGTTGATAACCTGAAGCTTAGAAACATTCATATTTTGCTGTTTGGTGATGTCTATGATGTCATTAATGTAAATAATGAAAGTGGGTCTAAGACAGTATCTCATGGGATACCATGGATAACTTTTGCTGAACTTGATTACATTCCTGCAATCACAACATGCTGAGTTTTGAAAACAAAGAAACACTCAGTCCACTGTGGTAGCTTCCCACAGATTCCAATGTTGGATAGTTTTTTTTCTATGGCAGATGCACAAGAGTAGTTAACAGTGAGTGTATTCAAGAAATAAATCCTCAAATGTTCGAATGTCTCACTGGAAGTCATTGAAAGCATTTGCTATCTGGGTGACAACATTAGCAATGGAGGTGGATGTACTAAAGGTATTGTAGCCAAAGTGAGAACAAGTTGGAAGAAGTTCAGTGAAACATTGGTCCTGATTGTAAAAGGTCTGCAACAGCTAAAAAGGAATGAAGCATGCATGCTATGCTAGATATGTATTGTTAGTGTCAGTTAAGGAGAGTTAGGCTTGACATAAGAAGAATGTAGCTTGCAAGAAAGATGACTACATTGGCATGGTCACGTAATGCATAAAGAGAGTGAGAGTTGTATTGTAAAAAAGTGCCATGATGGAAGCTGTGCAAGAAGGAAACCTAAATGGATATGGGACAAAGTTGTGAAGGATGACCTCAAGAAGGAGAGGACACGGAACTAGCTGACTGGTAATATACCATAATACAAATGACACACCCATCTGTACAAGGACTGCAACACAAAAAGTAAATGTAATAAGTAACTGGAAGCTTTAGTGTTGGTGATCAAATGGAGGCAATATAGGGTTTGAGAGGATCCTTCAGTTGGGACAAGCATACAACAACCTCTTTAGTGCTAGTGCCACAATAAAATACACCCCATACACTCTGTAAAATGTTAGCGTTTTTGTCATGAAAAAATGCACACAGTATTCCTTGTAATATGGTTGCTATTAAAAAGGGCTATATAAACAATGCCAAATATGGAAAGTATGAGCAAGAAAGGTAATTCCAACCAGTCTTATATTGGACTATGACAACCTGTCAAACCTAACCCAATTTAGAAAGCAGACATAAAATGATGATTATACTTGTATATATAGAGTGAGAGTGGTTATGTTGTGTTAATCAATCAATAAACACTGATTTAAGCAGGATTAAGCAT
The DNA here is from genome assembly GCA_964016885.1 of Eledone cirrhosa. Taxonomy (NCBI): domain Eukaryota; kingdom Metazoa; phylum Mollusca; class Cephalopoda; order Octopoda; family Eledonidae; genus Eledone; species Eledone cirrhosa. The sequence continues at coordinate 286,744,336 of OZ024740.1, forward strand.
TCAATGTCAGTATACATTTCTTTGTATGATATGGGATCACACAGGTCTGTGTATAATGGAGTATTGGTATAGTAATACAGCAAAGAGAAATAAGGTTATACTTTACCACATTTTATATATTACATAAGAGCTTTTATATGTATTTCCATGGTATCTGTTATGTCATTTTAAACCTTCAAATATGATTTCATCAGACAGCTCTCATCTATGAATTTTAGTGAGGTAATTTGTTGGTATATTCATCAGGAGATTTCCAGTGTTGATTTTCTAGCATTTAAAATCATAAACTGATATGATGGCAATATGTATAACAACTATTACATAATAAATAATGTGGGGAAGTATCAATATTAGTAGAGCGTCAGATACCATACTTTGCAGCACAGAGTTACGGCCCTTTATCTGAGTTCAAATCCCGCTGAGGTAACTTTGCCTTTCATCCTTATGGGGTCAATAAAATAAAGCACCAGTCATGCACTGGGTCGATTTAATCGACTTTCCCCTCCCCCAAAATTGCTGGCCTTGTGCATATATAAGAAACAATTATTATTGATATTGAGGGTGGTAAATTGGCAGTATCGGTAAGGGTCAGACGCCATGCTTTGTAGCATAGAGTTACCGACCTTTATGATCTGAGTTCAAATCCCGCCGAGGTTAACTTTGCCTTTCATCCTTACGGGGTCGATAAAATAAAGTACCAGTCACGCACTGAGGGCGATTTAATCGACTTTCCTCTCCCCAAAATTGCTGGCCTTGTGCCTATATAAGAAACCGTTATTATATATATACATGCATACTCCTATTTTTCTCTGAATTAGAATCTGATTCTACTTTTATTCTTTCTACATTCTCTGTTACCTGTACCCTCTCTTCCTTCAGTGTGACTGCTGACTATTTCTCACTCTCTCTTTCTCTCTCTCCATCTCACTCTTTTAATTTCCTACCTATTTATCTATCTATTTAATTTACCTCTCTTTATAATTACATTATTTCTCTCTTCCATCTTTTTTAGTAAAACCACTATTTGCTTCTTTCATTTACTCCTGTAACAGAAGGAGCTTTTTGTAAAAGACATTCCTTAAATAGTTTCACCAGCTTTGTTATAATCAATGGCTTAATGTGTATTGGCGATGGTTTTACTACAGAATAACATGGTCTGATATTCCCTTGCTTTAAAATATCTTAATCTAAAGACTTGTCCTGGAATTTAAATCTCATGAATGCGTAGACTGGAGAGAAATGAAGCAACAATGCTTCGTTGGATGTGCAATGTAAATATGAGAGAAAGGCAGAGCTTGGATGAACTGAGGGAGAAACTGGGTTTAAGTGGAATCTGAAGTGGTGTGCAAGAGAGAAGACTACATTGGTATAGACATGTGATGTGCATGGATGATGATTGCTGGGTGAAGAAGGGCCAGAAAAAACTGGGTTTAAGAGGAATCTGAGGTGGTGTCAATATTGGTATGGGCATGTGATGTGCATGGATGATGATCACTGGGTGAAGAAGTGCAGGGAAATCCCAGTGGTGGGAAGTCGCAATAGACCAAGGAAGACCTGGGAAGAGGTGATGATAACTAATCTCAAATTGCTGAGATTCACAGAGGAGATGATGAAGGAATGCAGCAAGTAAAGAGATGCTGTGGTGTGTTCAAAATGTGGGAAAACAGACATAAAAACGATAATGATAAATGTCAAAATTAATTACATTCAAACAAAGCAATTCATGATTATTTTTTTACATTCAGCAACAATAACACTCACTACACATATCCTCTGATCAGTTTCCATTAATGTATGAGACTTTCAAAAAATTTTAATTAATGATTCATCAAATTGTTTTAGTTTGAAATCAAGCTTTTCTTAACTTTGGTTTATTCAGATCAATTATTCAGAGTTATTAAATACATTGGTCAACAACTAAAATGCTTCTGAGACCAAAGTAGCAATTTCCAAATAATTTTAGGTCGCTGATAATGAATATCACAGTTAAAACTGTTTGTTAGCTCTACTTTTCAACATACTCATACGTATAATAGCAGGCTCCAACAGGCTTGCAACAGTGAGTTTCTTACCACACTCACAATGCCACTGCCCTTCAGTGTGATTTACCTGATTTCCTTGGCTTTATGGTCAATTGCTTTCGGACGACTACATTTCAAATATATTATTTACTATTTATTTAATATAGCATTCATAATGTATTTTTGATTTAACACTAACATTGAGTAAGTGTATTTGGGGGTGGGGGATTCTTGATTTTTTTACAACTGATCCATTTAGTTTTATATTTCATGTATTGGTTAACCTCAAATTACCCGCTATCGAGCAGACCTATTATCAAATGCTTTCTTGTCGTGTTTATGTTTAACCTACTAACCGATACGTACTAGTAATTTTGCTGGATATTGCTTTTTGATTTACTATGGCACAGTTGAAGGAATTTCTAAATGTATTAAATTATGTTAGGGACTTTTAACGTGTATCACCGGTGTCATTTAGCGGAACATAAACTTTTAATAACACCGCTTAATTTTCTAAATTCTTTTAATGAATCTAATTATCTCATGCTAAGCTGAACATTAATTTTTGTGTATAACATAGGACAGCCTACATGTTTCAGGGTAGTTGATACTTCATTTTCTTGGTTCAATATTTCATTTCATCATAAATTACGTTACATTGTGAAAGACAACAACAAACACTTTCGTTGTAAGTAGAACATATATCTATATTGCATCTACATCTGTTTCCACACATATAAACAGTCCCAATGATATCTAAGACAGGAAACTGAAAATAGATTATACATAAAGATATTTTTTCAGTTTTTAAGAATTCATCAATAATTAATATGGAGAACGTTAACCACCTGGACACATCTTCTAACACAACCGTTCTTAACGATATAGATTCTGTTTCACAGACACACAGTGGTGAGAAACCTTTACATAGTGAAGCGTTTAATAAAAAAAGATCACTACACAGAAATATTCCTGAACATCGCTGTGAGATTTGTAGGAAAACGTTCTCTTCAGAACATGAAGTCTTCACGCACAAAGAAATACACAATAAGCAAAAACTCTATCACTGTGAAATATGTGGGAAATATTTTGTTTATAACAGTATTTTAATAAGACACAAAAGAATACACACTGGAGAAAGATTGTTTCAATGTGAAATATGTGGGAAATCATTTATTAATAATTCGAATCTTGTTATCCACGTACGTAGTCATACTGGAGAAAAACCGTATCATTGTGAAATATGTGGGAAATCTTTCTCTTTTAATACTAGTCTTGTAGTTCACAAACGTCGACATACAGGGGAAAAACCGTATCATTGTGAAATATGTGGGAAATCGTTCTCTGTTAATATTAGTCTTGTACTTCACAAACGTAGACACAGTGGAGAACAGCCATATCAATGTGGAATATGTGGGAAATATTTTGTCTCTAACAGTAATTTAACAACACACACAAAAATACATGCTGGAGAAAAACCCTACCACTGTGAAATATGTGGGAAATCATTTTTAAATAACAGTAAATTAGGAACGCACAAACGAATACACACTGGAGAACAACCTTACTGCTGTGGAATATGTGGGAAATCTTTTGTTTCTAACAGTAATTTAACAACACACAAAAAATTGCACACGGGTGAAAAACCCTATCATTGTGAAATGTGTGGTAAATCTTTTGTGAATAACAGTAAATTAACAACACACAAAAAAATACACACTGGGGAAAAACCTCATTGCTGTGGAATATGTGGAAAAACTTTTATCAGTAATAGTGATTTAAACAGACACAAAAGAATACACACTGGAGAAAACTCTTTCCATTGTGAAATATGTGGGAAATCTTTCATTGAAAGTTCTAAGCTTACAGTCCACAAACGTAGGCACACTGGAGAAAAACCATATCATTGTGAAATATGTGGGAAATCTTTTGTAAATAATGGTGATTTAAAAAGACATGTTCGAATACACACAGGAGAAAAACCATATCACTGTGAAATATGTGGAAAATCATTCTCTGTTAATTCTCATCTTGGAGTTCACAGACGTATACACACTGGTGAAAAACCTTGTTGCTGTGAAGTATGTGGGAAAGCTTTCCGCACTAACAGCCTATTAAAAACGCACAAAAAGATACATTCAGTAGAAAAAACTTATCCATGAAACATGTGGCAAATGTTTTTTTTTATTACAATTAAAAATGTCTCCAGCAAGAACACACTGGAAAATCATTGTGAGACATGTGAGAAATCATTTATCTATAACAGCCACTGTGAACAAGATGCGGTTTCCTGACCCTACTTGTCTCATAATGTAATGACCCATCTAACCCATGCAAGCATTGAAAATGGACATTAACCGATGATGATGATGAGTCACTGAAAAAGGACAGAGTCAAATACATACTGTTTAATTGAAATGTAAGAAATCTTTCCCTTGCAAATCTAAACTTATAGTCTGCTAACAAGTACACATTGGTGAACATATATAATGGGAAAATATGTTTGAAATCATTCTCATCTTGTAGTCTTCAAATGTGCCCTCATCTGAGAGAAACTCTTTTGCTAAAATATTTGGGAAATCCTTATTTGTGAATTATAAACTTGTAGTTAACAAATGAATATATACTAGACAAAAAAAAACTATATCAATATCAAATATGCGGATAAGTATGTCTACACTGATAATCTACAGATGCATGTGTGCATGGTCCCATAAATCCTGAGTGAGTGGTAAGGCTGTTGTATTGATATATGGTGTTTATAGGACATTTTTTAAAAAGCCAGGTCTGAATACAGCAGATTTCGTCTAGAGAAGAATAAAGTATGAGAGGAAGAATCTACCCCAGTGCTGGACTGGTACTTTTTTTTTATCAACCTTAAATGGACGAAAGGTAAAATTGACTTCTGGGCTGTTTGAACTCGGAGAGCAGAGAACTGAAACAAATACTGCAAAGCATTCTATCCAATGTTCTAATGACTGCCAATTCACCACCTTTAATCCACAGATGAATACAAACTAAAGAAAAAAATGATGAGTGGGAAATATATGAGTGTCATTCTCTGAGATCTTGTCTTGTAATACACCATAGAGAAAGATTTATTCACTATTATTTGTCATTAAGGTATCAGAGACACATTCTTATTAATCATAGTTGGAAAAACAGGGTAAAACATTATAAATGTGAAATTTATTGAAAATTATTTTCATTCCAAAAGTATGTTTATACATATATGGCAGCAAATTGGTAGAGTTGTTAGAACATCATATACAATGCTTTGCGGTATTCATTTTGCTCTTTGAACTCTCAGTTCAAATCTTGCCGAGGTCAACTTTGCCTTTCTTCCATTCAAGGTTAACAAAAAAAAAAATTACCCGTCCAGTACTGGGGTCAATTCTTCCTCTATATCTCTCTCACTCTCTATCCTTCTCTGAAAGAAATCTGATGTAGTCATGCTTGGAGAGAGATGGGTTCCGCCAGGATGTTAAAATGTCCTTGAAAAGCTGCATGTCAATACAGCACTGCTATGACTCCATCAGGAGTTACAGGACCATACATACATGTTTATACATGATAAAAATATTATTGAGATGATTTATTGAAAATGTTCTCTATAAATAGAAATAAAAAGAAATAATTGACAAATTCGTATAAAATCAAATTAAAATCTTATAATTACATGTGTTGGATGATATTTTTTGTACAGTCCACATAGTGGCTCTTATATGTTGATATTCATGAGAGCTATTATATCATTCCAGTAGCTTAGTTTTAGTGACAGTGGCCAAGTGTCATCTGCATATTGTGGAGATTTCTGAAGGTTGTCCAGGTTGCTTTCTGATTTTCTTGTTAAATAAATAAAACCTTTCTATCAAATGGCAAATATAAATTTATGTTTTTATATGAATAAATTCTTTCCCTAAAACTATTTTTCATCATCATGCTATATCCACTTTTCCATTCTTGCATGGATTTGACAGATCTTATCTAGCAGAGTTTTCCTCCATTCATTGTATTCTTTTCTCATTTCCTCTGTGCAGTTCAGTGATTTGAGAAGATCTCTTAGCACTTCTGCCTAAGTCTTCCTCTACTACAGCTTACTTGTAGCTCTTGGCACGTGTTCAGCCAGCAATCATCTATATGCACCACATGTCTCTACCTGTGCAGCCTTCCCTCTTGCACACTACATCTGATTTCTCATATGTCCAGTTTTTTCTCTTAACTCATTCATGATTTGTCATACACATTAGCATTATACATCCAATGGATGATGCTCACTTCATATCTCTCCAGGTTTCACATATCCTCTGTATTTAATGTTAAACAGCCTCACACTTCACATGCAGGCACCGTACAATCTTCATTTCACTCATAGAGAGAAATCCTTATTGTCAACAGAAGCAGTAGTTCCTACAACCTTTTTCATCCTGTACTCATCTAGCTACTATGCTTTCGGAACAACTTCCTCCACTGCTAATTAGGTCATCAAGGTAACAAAAGCTGCTAATTACTTCTATAAGCTCTTCACTTGATTGGAAAAAAGTTTATTTCACTGATGCTCTTTACTACCAACTATTCCTGTACATCTGCCACATATAAAGTCTACCTACCATCCCATTAGACCTCTTGTGTACCCATATTTTACTTTGTGTACATTATATAAAGTGCCTATGTACTTCTTTTTTCCATATCGAGCAAGGCCACTTTACTGATTGAATCAGATTTTGTCTTCTTCCCAACCTACTAAAACTCTACTAAGTTTACGCTGAGCACTTTTGACTCAACAAGAATTTCTTTTCTAGCTCTTTTACAGATTCAACTATAAGAACTAAGTCACCAGCTCACAGAAGTTTCCAAGGACAGCCAGGCTTAAACCCTTCTGTTATGGCCTGGAGAACCATAATAAACGGGGGGGGGGGGGGGTTTAAGGATATTACCAGGATGAATATTTACCTGCACATTAAATTCTTCACTAATTTTACTGACAGCATGTCCATGAATAGCTTGCATTGCTCTCACAAGCCACTCATCTTTACCCAGTTTCCTGAAGGACTGCCAGATAACAGATCACAGTTCTCTGTTAAAAGCTTTTTCCAGATCTACAAAAGTTAGATATAGCAGCTTGTACTTAGCTAGGAACTTCTCTTGTAGCTGTTTCACTAAGAAAAGAACATCTATGGTACTCCTTCCTGACCAGAAGCCAAACTGCATCTCATCTAATTTCATTTTTTTTTCCTAATTACATATACTAATACTCTTTCTGTCACTTTCATAACTTGATCCATTAGTTTTATGACTTTATAATTGCTCCTTTTTTGTATAGCATCACCTTTCTCTTGTAATAATTATTGATTATACGGCTTCACCAATCATTGGATATGACACCATCTTGTATCATCTGAGTGACTAAATGGAGTTCTTCTTCACCAGATGATTTCAGCATGTCAGCAACTATCTTTCGCAGCCAGTCCATACCCCTGTAAATGCCTCGTGACCTCCGCTGCCGACACTACAGACTCGTCCACTAGGATGTCATCAATGTAGGAATTAGTGGCCCTCTTCATCTTGAGGACTGCCGCCATGATCTTCGGTACAGAGCTCAGCCCGAAACCGAGCCTGGTCAGGCAATATGTCTTGCCCTTATACCTGACCAGCTGATACTGCCAGAGCTTCTCATCTATGTGTAAAGTATGTCGACTTTAGATCGACGATTGCAGAAGCCCCCGTCATGCGTCTCTACTCACGCAGGGTTTCTCCACAGACATCCGTGACCTCGCCACCCGTGTGGCATGACACGTGCTCATTCAGCTCCCGAAAGTCCAGTACCGGCTCACCTTGTTCTTTGTGGGTTGCGCCACCGCCATTAACGGCAATACTCCGCACTTCACCTCCTCTTTCCAGGGAAGCAGTATGCCCTCTTCAATCCATCTCTCTACCTCTCGCTCCTAATGTCTCCCTTCAATGTGTGTTGATAGCAGCCCACTTTGGTCTTCAGTGTAGGTGGTTCTCCCATCCAGTACCACTCAACAACCCATCGTTGCCCATCGAACACGGCCTTGAAGTCTTTGTCCTGTACAGTGTAAGCGGGATATTTCTCCTCGCAGGCCTTCTGGTTCTCACAGCGCATACCGATGCGGCGCTGCCAAATGACACACCGACGTTGTTCACTGTGACGCCTCCTAGACGGCCAATTGCGTCCATGCCCATAACTACGCCGATCCCATCACCACGTTGTCAACTACGATGGCAGAAAGCCTTATTTTCTTACCCCGTACCGCCATCCCCACCTCGCTGCGACCTCGGCATTCAATTTTCCTACCGTCGACTGCCCTTACGCTGCTCTTCCCTCTCCACCTCTGCGCCACCCCTGCGGTCACCAGTGTCGTCATACAGCCCGTGTCCACGAGGGCTCGCTGTGGCTTTCCCCTCACAAAGACTTTCACCACGGGCAACGCCTCTACTCGTAAGGGGCAGCTACCGGCGCAGTAGTTCCCCTTGGATCGTTTCCCTGGTCGCAGCTAGTAGCGATGTGACCTGGTCGCTTACACCAGTAGCATATTTTGTCCGGCCTTGACTCCCTACAGTCTCACACCTTGTGCGGGCCCTGGCACCTAAAACAGCGACTGCGTGCCGTCGTTGCCTCCCTTTCACCATTTTGCTGCTGGCTGCTTTGGGCCTCTGTCATTGCTATTGCCGCGACACTTTTCTTGGCATCTTCTGGTATGATGCGGGCTTGCTCCACCAGTGCACGCATCTCCATTACCTTGTAACCCAGGACTTGCTGCAGTTTCACCGCTATGTTATCTGGAAATCCATTTATGAACGCCAACCGCACCGTGCGTTCGCATTCCACCTGATAACTAGCCAACATGGCCAATCGCCGTATTTCCGCTGCGAAAATGTTAACGCGTTCACCGTTCCATCTAATCCTTGTCAGCTTAGCAAAAGCGGCTAACGGTCCCTCCACGAACGCTTCCATCATACTCCTCTCAATCTTTTGCACATCCCTTTGGCTGTGTTCATCCATCTCTAGGAAGAGTGCCAACGCATCCCCCTCGAGGTACAGTGCCATGAGGCCAACCACATCTTCTATCTTCTGTAAGCTTGCGACCAGCCGGACTTTTCGCAGCTAAGCGACAACATCGCCTTCACCGGTAAATGCTCTAATCGCTTCTCCACTCATTTGTAATCTCGTCGCCATATCCTAATTTTGTCCTGCGGTAAGTAATAAAAAACAACAGACTCTTCTCTGTTTTTCCAGTAGCGTTGTTTTTGAGAAAGTTCTTTTTTTTCAGATCTCAGTTTCCAGTGCCAAAATAGCTTGTGGTTAGAAAAAGCTACTTCACTTACCACTTATCGCTGGTACCGCTAATCCAATGGCTGGTTTCTCCTCTCCCACGTGCATACAATCTAACTCGTTAACTGGAGCTCCAAAACTGACCTCCACCACGTTCGCTGACCACCCTAGAGAGGCAGATCTGCTGGCCCTTCCGGTCGAGCACTCCCCAGCCTCCGGCCACCACACACCATACCCACAGTGACAACTTTCGTAACATATGTTTTCTTGAATGTTCCTTCCTTATTCGTTGAGTGGTAAAATTAATGAGGGAATTAGTAACATATGGAACGTCATTGTGGTAACTGTTTCGCCCTTTTTCACATTCTAGACGCTGCGGCAGAACTACATAACAACTGAACTGAACAAACTATTGAAATACTGTAATTTTTAGGTATAGTACATTATTCAGCCTGTCATATTCGTGACGTTCTTGGGAACCTTATTGAATTATCAAGTGGTGTTTGGCTATTCCAGCGCCTTAGTCTCGCCATCACCCACGGTAATGCTGTCAGTCTTAGCTTGCCATAAATATTTTTAGTGGAAAGTGCAGCATTCCCTATTGTGTGTAATTGAGTGTGTGTCTTCATCCCAGTTTTTTCCTTCCTGACTCTTTTTTGTTTTATTTATTTCTTTCATAAGTTATTTATAACCGAATACACAATTTAAATTGAAACCGGAATAACAACAAAATATATACATAAACGTCATTAATCTTGTAAAAAAGAAGAAATGATGCACATATTTAGAACATTGACAATTACTACATTTGACTAGCAGAAAGAAACAATGTAAACGGTGTACTAACACATGAGATCTATGATAGACAGTTCACAATAAACTACAAATTAGAAAAAAAAAAAAAAAAACCCAGAGCACTACACAATGGAACATAAAAAAATGTGTGCTAAGTAGGGGGCATGTGGTATAACTGGAAAAACAGATCAGTGACTTATACTTAGTCATTTTGCCAACTGCCTACACAATGTAAGACTGCTTGCTTAGAGCTGACTTGGGACCGCATAAGAACATGCCACCATGGGAGCCTCTATGCAATTGCTTGACATGCTTGAAATAGCAGCCAAATTTCCTTCAGATTATACCCAACCATCTTGAAAATATAGGGATACATTTCAGTATGAAGTCTTGGGTATACAATGCCTAAAAAAAGAATGGGATGATCATGGCTGGAATGCTTTTGATAATATATCTATTAGTCAGAGCTGAACTGGGGCTAAATAACAACCAGCAATGATGAAAATGTTTCTGGAGAGAGAAAAATGTTATCCACTATTCTGTAGTTTAACATATAATCTGAAAGTGTAGTTGTAATCGATAAATATGTAGCTGCTGCACAAGGTTTTTTGATATAATTAGAAAATAAGTTCAATTGGTCAGGTAAAGCATTGTAACTACAATTTATCAATATAGAAATGAAAAAAGAATTCCCACTGTTGACGTTACTTTTTAAGTATCAGTATCTTCTATATGTTATGCTATTTTTCTATTATTTCAGAATATCAGATGCCATTGATATAAAAGGATTTTCTAAAATTGGATGGATCAACAATTTTTATCATCATTTAAGACTACAGGACGATGTCATACAGAACAGATATAACTTTATTTATGGAAGAATTTACTGTGAAATATTTCCTCTAAGCTGAGATAAATAGCAAAATTTCTGTACTTCACTGTCTTTGTGTACAAAATGATGTTACATTCTAACTGTGAACAAATTTACAAAGGAGTTAGCATCTTTAGATATCAAAAAGATTGATATAGTATTAAAAATACTTGTTAGGAATAAACAAAAAAAAATTTTTTTTTAAATAAAAATATCCATACATTGTGGTAAAAAGAAGAATCATAGAAAATTAATTTTGTTAGAACCAGGTTAAATGAGAAAAGGATTGATTTTCCTGATAGGATGCAGAAAGAGAAAAGAAAAGCACTATATCAGTGTGATATCTGTAACGAATCATTCTCTCAAAAATGTAACTTAACTACTCAAACATGTTCATACAACAGAGAAGTCATATTACTGTGATATTTGTGGTAAATCAATTTCACGAAATGGTAACTTAACTCTACACAAATGCAGTCATACAGGAGAGAAGCCATATCACTGTGATGTATGTGGTAAATCATTCTCACAAATAAGTTTATTAACAACTCACAAACGTATACATACAGGAGAGAAACCATATTGATGTAATATCTGTGGTAAATCATTTTCTTCAAGAAGTAACTTAACTACTCATAAAAGCAGTCATACTGGAGACACACCATATCATTGTGATATCTGTAGTAGATCATTTTCTATGGGAGGTCAATTAACTACTCATAAATACATTCATACAGGGAAGAAACCATATCACTGATATCTGTAGTAAATCATTATCTCAAAGTGGTAACCTTACTAACCATAGACATATTCATACAAATGAGAAGCCATATCACTGTGATATATGTGGTAAATCATTCACTGTAGGAAGTACTTTAACTACTCACAAATACATTCATACTGGAGAAAAGCCATATCACTGTAATATTTGTGGTAAATCATTCTCTCAAAGTTGTAACTTAACTATTCACAGATATAATCATGCAGGTAAGAAACCATACCACTGTGATACCTGTGGCAAATCATTCTTTCAAAGTTGTAATTTAACAACTCACAAGCATATCCATACTGGAGAGAAGTCATATCACTGTGATATCTGTGGTAAATCATTTTCTTGAAATGATGACTTAAATGCTCACAAATACATTCATACAGGAGAGAAACCCTATCACTGATATCTGTGGCAAAGTATTCTCTTCAAGAAGTAATTTAGCTACTCACAATCGCACTCATACAGGAGAGAGACCATATCACTGTGATATCTGTGGTCATTCATTGTCTCATGGAAACACCTTAACCACTCATAAATGTATTCATACAATGGGGCAATATGACTGATGTCTGTGATAAAGCATACTCTCAAAACCCTTACTTAACTATATATGTATGTATTCATATATGAAAGAAGTTATAACAGTGTGTGATAACAATCTCCCAAACTATATTTTATATAACTGCAACTATATTTTCATTGGTGATATAACTTACCACTGTGATATTTTTAATAAAAGCATTCTTTCAAAATACATATATTCCACCTTACATATTTCCAGAAAGTAGAAAAGATACATTTGATTCATTTGACATTGCGGATAAATACCTGAGAAATGTATTCACATAAATTAGGGATAATATCACTTACAGCTTTTATATTAGAAATAAATACACAGATCTAAAATACCTTAATAGGGTATATATGTGATATCTTATATATATTATTCCATGTATTTTATGCATATTGGGGTCTACATTTCATTATGTATGTTCCCACCAGGGGAATGGTTCTGTTGTTGGTAAGATTTATATACTGTTATCTATACAAGATAGTAATTTCTATAGTTAACCGAGTAGTGCAAGAAGATGTCATACCTAATGCTGGCATAGCAGTATTATTGTCAATTGCTCCAAGGGTAAAGGAGATGCACGAGAGGGGAAATTACTGAAGGATCAAATTGTTAGATCAGGTTATGAAGATTACAGAAAGAGTAATTGCACATTGATTAGAGACAAAATTAATGTTGATGAAATACAGTTTAGTGTGCAGGTAGGAGTTCACCAAGGCTTAGTTCTCTTGCTCATTATAGTCCTCCAGGCCATAACTGAGGAATGCAAGACCATGGAAGCTCCTATATACTGATGATCTAACCCTCATAACTGAAACAATAAAATTAGAAAAGTTCCATACATGGGGTCACAATCTGAAATCGAAGGGCCTCAAAGTGAACCTAGAAAACAGGAAAGACTGCCATTGCCACGGAAAACGTCATGCTCAATATGTGGAAAAGGAGTAGGAAGGACTTCCCTACTGTGTACTCAGTGGATACATAAGAGATGTAGTTGTATCACAGGTAGGCTGACAGAGTTGATTGACTTCATATGTGACATGCACTAGTAACCAACAGCAAGGGTACTCAGGAAATAAACTCTCTCAAATGTTCAGAAGGTTCACTGGAAGTGGTAGAAAGTTTCGAATATCTAGGTGAGCTAATTAGTAGTAGAGGCAGATGTACCAAAAATGTTGTAGCTAGAGTGGGCAAGGAACTGTTACCTCTGCTTGCAGCAAAAAGCTACTTTGTCAGAGTGAAAGGCAGATTAAATGGTGCATGTGTTCAAACTACAATGCTGCATTGCAGTGAGATGTAGGTCTTGAGTGCAGAATATTTGCAGCAGCTAAAAAGAAATGAATCAAGCATGCTTCACTGGATGTGTATTATTAGTGTGCACAAGTGAACTGAGAGAAAGGTTGAGTAGAAGAGGAATTGACTAGCATGCAAAAGAGATGATTGTGTTGGTATGGGCATGTGATGTGCAAGGAGAACAAGAGCTGTATAAAAAAGTGCTGAGCACTTAAGTTGGGTGGAATCTGTAGAGGTGGACAACCAAAGGAGACATTGGACTAAGTTGTGAGGAATGACCTAAAAAGACTGAACTCCATTAAAAAGATGACACTGGACTGATAATATTCAATTATATAAAAGACCCATCCACCATCACCAGCACTGTGACACTAAAATTAAATGTGGTGAGAAACTGAAGGTTACAGTGTTTGGTGATTGAAGAGACAACTTAATATCTCAGAAGACCCTTCAGTCTGGACGATCATGTGACAACCTCTTTAGTACTGGTGCCATGATAAAATGCACCAAGTCCACTCTGTAAAGAGGTTGTGCTCATGTTAAGATAAAATACACCCAGTCCACACTGTATAGTGATAATGCTGGTACCATGGAAAAATGCACTCAGTATGCCATGTAAGGTGTGCAGTATTAGGAATGGCATTGAGCTGTAGAAATCATGCCAAATATGGAATGTATGACAAGACATGATCACTTGATTGGTCTAACCTCAAAACACGACCAATCCAACCCTTGTTAACATGGAAAACAGACATAAAAACAATAATGATCATAAGATCATATGGCACTGTATTAGAAATACATTTATTGCACTATACCAATATATATATATGTATATCTTTGTTTAACATCTGCTTTCCATGCTAGCAAGGGTTGGATGGGTCTACAGAGACCAAATCAGTGCATTACTGGTGCTTAATTTTATCGACCCCATTTGGTTATTAATGTGGGAAGGGGAGGTGTAGTGATGGAGAGAATAGCTAAATGGTAACAGTGGAGGGGTCATGGGTGGTATGCAAAAGAGAGAAGAGAGTAGGTTCTAGAGTGTGATAGTGAGGATATTAAGGGCTTTGGAGGGAGCAGCAGAAATACAAATGAAAGACACAAAACTCCAGGGTCTTCAGCCATTGAGATGAACTTCGGCAATTTTGACCCCTATCAACAGTACTGTTGATAGGGTCACAGCATCTGACACAAGCCAAAGTGCTACCAGTAGAATAAGAGACAAAACAAAACAATAACTTATAGCAATTAAGCTATAACATGTAAATATAGAATTTTATTTAACATCAGGAAGAAAGTATTGTACTTTTTATAGCACGAAAGTCTTATGAGACAAACAGAAGAAAGGAAAAAAAAGCATATTGAGATTATTGGGAGGAGAAGATCATCATCGTCGTTTTTATGTCGTTTTTTTCCATGCTCGCATGGGTCAGACAAGTCCTTTTTAGCACAACATCTCTCCACTCGATTTGAAATCACTTCTCACCAGCTTTGCCCAGGTCTTCCTTGGTCTACTTCTACTGCAGCTTCCCACCATTGGGATTTCTTCACCCAGTCATCATCATACATGTGCATCACATGCCCTTACCAACGTGCACACCACTTCAGATTCCTCTTAAACCCAGTTTTTCCCTCAGTTCATCCAGGCTCTGCCTTTCTCTTACATTTACATTGCACATCCAACAAAGCATGGTAACTTCATTTCTTTCCAGCTTATGCATGTCTTCCGCAGTCATTGCCCATGCAGCAATGCACTTTGCACGCAGTCGTCTATTTGTATGTAGAGAGAAACCTTTGTTGTCAACAGTGGGAGTCTCTCTATAAACTTCTTCCATCCTATCCTTATTCTAGCTATTATGCTCTTTGAGCACCCTCCTCCACTGCTAATTAGGTCACCTAGATAGCAGAAACTATTAACCACTTCATGGATCCTCATGTTATTGGAAAAGGTTTATATCACTGACTCTCTTTCTTCCCCTCAATTATCCTTGTCCATCTTTTACAAACAAAGTTATCCCAATACATCTCTTGTGTACCCAAAATTTACATTGGGTACATTTTATATAGTTTATGCCTATGCCTTTTCTACATATTGAGCAAGGCCACTTCCCTGAAAGGATCAGGGTCCTATCTTCTTTCCTACTTACTAGCACTTTAGTTTTGGCCAAGTTTACTCTCAGCCATTTTGATCGAAATTCTAATAATAGTAATAATAATAATAGTGAGAGCAGGATACAAGTTGGGAAGAGGAGAGCTTACCATCAACCACCTCCTCTTCATGGACGATCTTAAACTCTTTGGGAAGAGTGAGAAGGAGTTGGATGTACTTGTTGACACTGTCCATATTTTCAGCAATGATATATGTATGGAATTTGGTATTAATAAGTGTGGAGTCCTAGTGATGAAGAGGGGTAAATTGAACAGAAGCAACGGAATCCAGGTACCAACAGGTGAGATGATAAAGGAAATTGACACTGAAGAGGGATACAAATATTTAGGTATTCTGGAGGCAGATGACACCAAGAACAAAAAAATTAAGGAATTGATAAGATCTGAGTACATAAGGAGAGTAAGGAGCGTATTAAAATCACATCTAAATAGAAGGAATGTCATAAGTGCAGTAAATTCCCGAGCTGTGTCTATTATTAGGTACAGTGTGGGAATTCTGAAATGGAATGTTGCTGAACAAAAAGAAATGGATAGGAAGCTATTGACTATCTACAACATGTTCCTCAAGAGGAGTGAGATCGGATGACTCTACTTAAAGAGATCTGAAGGTGGAAGAGGTCTTATCAGCATAGAGGACTGTGTTCAGATGGAGAAAAACAACCTGCACAAATATATGACTGACGGTAGGGAGCCAATGCTCAAAATTGTACTGAAGGAGAAGACAATAGACCAGGGAATGTCCAAGGAGGAAATAACAACAAGGAGGAAGAGCAACCTTCATGAAAAATCCCTTCATAGCATCTTCTTTAAGAAAACTGAATTTAGAGATCCACAGATATGGAACTGGTTAAAAAGAGGAGACCTTAAAAAAGCTATAGAAGGAATGCTAATGGTTGCGCAAGAGCAAGCCCTCAGAATGAAGTGGGTGAAACATCATATTGACAAGGGGGAGGCTAGCTCACTGTGTACGATTTGTGGAGCGAGAGAGAGGAGACTGTGGCTCACATTGTATCTGAGTGTAAACACCTAGCCCAGACTCACTATAAAGGCTGGGGACATGATGTGATAGGCAGGGTGATCCACTGGCATCTATGCAAAGTAAACAATTTACCACATTCTGAGAAGTGGTATGAGTATAAGCCAGTCGGTGATAGAAAACGATCAGGTGAAGGTGCTGTGGGATTTTAGGATAAGACGGACAAGAAATTAGAACACAATAGGCCTGACCTGGTGGTTTTGGACAAGGAAAAAAGATTGTGCCTGATTGCGGATGTAGCCTGCCCATTTGACACAAGAGTGCAAGAAAAGGAGAGGGAGAAAATTAACCGATACCAGGATTTAAAGTGGGAGTTAAAAAGGATTTGGAATTGCCATGAAATCAAGGTCGTCCCGATTGTCATAGGCGCACTAGGTACTATCTCAAAGAGTTTCCAAGGATGATTAAAGAAGATTAGTCCAGCCCCGCTTTTTGGAACACTTCAAAAGGCATGCTTGCTGGGAACAGCAAGAACCCTCCGATACATCCTGAATGTCTAAGGCTGCAGGTAGCAGCTTGATATTCATTTCAACAAACTTTCCAGTTAAATAACATCAATGACTGAGACTCAAAGAACAATAATAATAATAATAATAATGAAATTACTGTGTACAGTGCTCAGGTGCACTACAACTCATCAAAGGTGCATGTATAGTACATAGAATAATATACAAATGTCAGGAAAGTGAATAGTGTATGAGTCATGATATACATGTGTGCGTGTGTATATTAGGTGTAGTGTTGGTGAATCTCAGGAAGCATGGAGGTTTTAAAGGATGCAGTGTCTCGACAGCTAACAACTGATGCAGGCAGTTTGTTCCATGTTTCAGCAACTCTGAGCGTGAAAAAATGTTTCCAAAAGTCATGAGAGCTGTGCTGTTTTTTGACTTTGTGGACATGCCCACGTGTGTTAGACACATGGGAATCGAAAAGGTACTCAGGGTTGTTGGCAAGATGGTTAATAATTTTGTGGGTGTTTACCAAGTCAGTTGCCAGGAGTCGGAGCTTCAATGTATCCATGCCCAGGGAAGCAAGGCGCTCAGAGTATGGTAGATGCCTGATGGAGGGTATTCGCTTGGTTGCACGTCTCTGAACAGTTTCCAGGCGGTCAATGTTCTGAACAAGATAAGAGTTCCAGGCTGATGATGCAAATTCTAAGTGTGGCCGCACCATAGCTATATATAGCTGGAGAGCGGCTGACAAAGGTCTTGCTGAGTGATGCTAAGACACCCTCAGCCTTCTTGACAATTTTAGAGACATGCTTCGTCCAACGCAAATCGCTGCTGACCGTAATGCCCAGGTCATGTTCACAAGAAGACTTCTTGATATTAGTGTTGTGGAGGGAGTATGTGGACGTTGGGTTTTTACTCCCAAAATGCATGGTGGTACACTTGTCCACAGCCAGCTTGAGTTGCCAGTCTGTGATCCATTGTTGCATTGTGTCCAAGTCAGATTTCAGGCAAGATATAGTGTTCAGGATCTGTCCTTTTTATCTCAAGGTACAGCTTGATGTCATCTGCATATTTCAGTACTCTGGCATTCTTTAAGTTGGCATCTATGTCATTAATATATGCCACAAACAAAAGGGTGCCAAGAACAGATCCCTGTTGTACACCAGATGACATCTCATATGATGAGGAATGCTGTCCTAGAACCGTAACTACCTCTCTTCGACTGAGAATGAAGGACTTCAACCAATTAAAAAGATCATCCTTCACATCCATTGCAGAGAGTTTTGCCATAAGTCTTTTGTGTGGCACAGAATTGAAAGCTTTAGCAAAGTCAAGGTAAACAACATCCACCTATGAGCCGCCATCAGTGATCCGGGTGATGTCTTCAAGAAACTCGATAAATTAATCACAGCAGCTAGAGTTAGGGATAAATCCAAATTGCGAGGGCTGGATAAGACTGTGAGAGTTCCAGAAGTTCCAAAGTGTTTCTCTGACACAGGATTCTATCAGTTTGGCAATGTAGCTAGTAAGACTGATTGGACGATAATTCACAGGTGATGTGCAGTCACCCTTTGTGAATAGAGGAATGACATTGGCAGTTTTAAGGACCAGATTATCCACACAGAGAGGTTCCCATGGACAGCCAGTTTTAAACTCCTCTGCTATAGTCTGGAGAACAGCAGTGGGCCGAGAGTCAAACCCAATACCGTGAATTCCTCACTGAACTCACTTCCTGCTCTCACTTTATTGATAGCTCCTCTGTACGTGACTTCAACTGCTCTTACAAGCCATCCTTCTACACCTAATTTTGTAAAGGACCACCAAATAACAGAATGAGGTACTCTGTCAAAGGCCTTTTCTAGATTAAGAAAAGCTAGATATAGCAGCTTATTTGTGCTAGGAACTTCTTTTATAGTTGTCTCACTAAGAAGAGGGCATCTGTAGTATTTTTCTCAGGTATAAAACTGAACTGCATCTTGTCTAATTTGACTTTCTTTAAATAGCTGTGCTAGAACTCTTTCTGTTACTTTCATAACTTGGTGCATTAGTTTTATTCCTCTGTAGTTTCTCCTTTCTAGAGCACCACCTTTATCCTTGTAGCAATTTATGATTCTCCTACTGTGCCAGTCATTGGTATGACTCTGTCCTGTATTACCTGATTGACTATGTTGTTACTAGTTCACTCCTACTTCTCCCGATGCTTTTATCATCTTGGTAACTATCTTTACCATTCTTCATTTCATTGATTGCTTCTTTGACCCTATAACTGTCAATTTCAATAACTGATCCCTCTGTTGGGTGAGTTGAGGGTAGTATTTCTTTCTCCCATTCATTAGCCTCTCACAATAGCATTTCTAGGTCTCTTTCTTTTGACCATCAGTGGTGCTAAGTGCACCAGTATCATTTCTAACACTTTCCCAAACAACATCCTAATTCACACTTGCTTATACCAGTGAACATGATTGGTCCACAAGTTTTTAGGTGCATTGGAGACAAACAAACGTGTTATTATATATATGTAGATGTAGTGTTCATCATCATCATCACCTTCGTTTAACGTCTATCTTCCACGCTAGCATGGGTTAGACGGGAGTTATCCCACTTGAGACAAGGTTGGTCGGGTGACCGTGTCTCGCTCATATAGGACTATCTGGCAGGTTTTCTACGGCTGGATGCCCTTCCTAACACCAACCACATTTACAGTGTGGAACTGGGAACTTTTTACCGTGTTACCTACACAGCCACATTACAGCGTGGACTGTGTTTTTTTTTGTCGTGACACCTACACGATCTCGATCTGATTATTTCATTTATTTGGACTGAATGTTGTGGTACCAACTTTACAGAGAGAGGGTGGTATATATTTATAATGTAGTATCTATGATATAATGTTATATATCTATAATATAGTGTTAAATATCTATAATGTAATGTTATATATCTATGCTATAGTGTTATATATTTATAATCTAATGTTATATATCTATAGTGTATTATAGATATACTATAGTGGATTTCTATAGAGTATTATCATCATCATTTTTACTTTCGTTTTTCCATAATAGCATGGATTGGATTACATTTTTAATGCAGTATTTCTCACTAAGGATTTCTTATGGTGAACACACATCCTAAACATAACTAGTACTCCTTCTAACAGACTGGCCCTTCTCTTTAGAGCCAGAAAATACTTTACTGGAGTTGTGCTGCCATATATATCCTAGACTACATCCAGAAAAAGGACATTCATCTGATTTGCACAAAGTCACTGTTCCAGCTTTTGGCCTCCATTTCCACCACAATTATAATGGCATTTACTCCTTGGAACTGGCTCACTTCATGCCATCTTTACTCAGGCATTCCTGTTTCACTTGTTTTTCCCTTTCTCATCACCTATATTTTGTCCAAACCCCCAGACCCTGCACTATCTATTATACCCAGTCTTTGCCAGAACAGAGCCATTCTGGATTTCTTTCGTTGTAGGAGTCAACTTGCAACAAATTAACTTGAACATTGATAAATTCAATCACATCAACCTTGTAAGGCCTGCAAAGGTCATAGATACAGCTCCTTCCACCAGACACAGCAAATTGTAATTTTTAGAAATCACACAACACATAACCACCCACTAACACACCAACACATGACAATGAGTGCTTGATCTGGTCAAATAGTTTTAGAAAGTTGCTTTTAATGTTATTAAAAATTGGTTATGTCATTTCTCATAGATGTAATATCTTAACTCTGCCAGATAGGTGTTTTATAGTAATAAACCTCATGACAGTTTTAAAATACTTACATTTTTGAAGTTGTTTTTGCAGACCAGTTGACACAATTTAATCTACATAAAAGTACAGTAAAAATGTAATTTTTATATATCTTAGCTTTGACTTTAATTGGTATTCAATTGAATTTCAAAAGATGTTTTTGACTTTTTAATTTTTATTTTAGAGAATGCCGCCCACACCAAATTATTTCTGCAATCTCGATGTTGTAAGCTTCCTATGCCCTAGACCAGGGGTTCTCAACCTTTTTTTCGCTGTGGACCACCAAAATAAGTAATTTTCTCCTGTGGACCACCTAAACTTTTAAATCTTTTGTAATAGAACTGCTACTTATAAGCATCAGTAGATGTTTTTTTTTTCAATGAATTAGAAAATGCTATTATCATGTCGCAGTGCCTAAAAATCTACGCAAATAAACAGCTGAAGTCGTACTTATGCGAAGAATAAGAACAGCGCATTAAGTCAAATGCATGGATCAAAAAAGAATTTGCTATTGAAAATTTTCTGTGGACCATCAGAATTTTCCTGTGGACCACTAGTGGTCCACATGGACCAGGTTGAGAACCCCTGCCTTAGACGTAAGGGAATAAATCTTAAATAATATAGAAGTCTTGTTACTCGAATCGGTTTAAAGTTGATAAAACTTCACTAAGTCTATACCTTAAATAAAATAAATGAATTAGAAATAGACGATGAAACACCAATATATTCACCCACAATACAATCATAATTCTATAAGACACTGTTAATGAAATAGACGAAAGTGAAAATGTAAACTTCGCACAATTATATAAGAAGCAATTATATAAGAAGCTGTTTTATCAGATCATAATTATTTGTGTTTGTGTTCAGGCACGCATATAGCTCTCACTCTTTACCTGCCATTCGTGTTAAAATGTATGCTCATTCTTCAACCAATATGTTAATTCTCTCTTGACCGTTCTTTTGCACTCTTTCTCTCTTTAATGTATGTATGTTAAAGATTTGACTGTCTTAGTTTAAATTGTAATATTTTTCAAATTTGTCTTTTAATGTAATATTAATAAGATGTTCCAATCGTGACCATCACGTTTTTTGATAATTGCGACTACACAGAACATGAGTTGGATTTGATGTTAAGGATATATGCTTGCTAATTTCAGCAAGTCTAACAATAACGTAGGTGCTTTGTTGTTGATACGTAATATTTATTTTGCTGACTACTGCTTTTGATATTCTATGGGATAGATACAATTGAAGGAGAAAATTAATATAATTGAAGGTGTTTGTCAATGTTCTAAATTATTGTTGGGACTTTTACTCATGACACCGGTGTCATTTAGCGGAGGAGAAAATTATCAACGCCTTCACTTTCTTATCTGTGTTATCTTGATTAATTTAATTATCTCATGTTAAAGTTAATGTTTGTGGATAACTTAGGGTGACGTATGTTTGAGGGTTGGTGTTACATCACTTTCATGATTAATTTTCGCCACAAATTATGTAACATTGCGAAAGGCAACGGCAAACACTCTAGTTGTAAGGAGAAAATATATCTACACTGCATAATTTCCACACATGTAAACAGTTCCATGATGTCCAATACAAGAAACTGAACAAAGACATTTCTGGGTTTTTAAGAATTCGTTGAGAATTAATATGGAGAATATTAATCACTTGGACACTTCTAACACAGCTGTTACACAGACATACAGTAATAATAGACCGTTAACTAATGAGACATTTACTAAACAAGGATTGTTATGTACAAATATTAGTGAATATCGTTGTGAGATTTGTGGAGGAATATTCTCTTCAGATCATGAAATCTTCACACACAAAGAAATACACAAGAGGGAAAATCTCTATCACTGTGAAATATGTGAGAGAACATTTATTTGTAACAGTAAATTAATAACACACAAAAGAATACACACTGGAGAAAAGCCTTTTCATTGTGAAATATGTCAGAAATCATTCTCTTTAAATGCTAATCTTGTTATCCACATACGTAGTCACACTGGAGAAAAACCATTCCACTGTGAAATATGTGAGAAATCTTTTATTACTAACAGTCTCTTGAAAAGACACAAACTAATACACACTGGAGAAAACCCGTTTCTCTGTGAAATATGCGGGAAATCATTCTCTGTTAATTCACATCTTGTAGTTCACAAACGTAGTCATACTGGAGAAAAACCCTATCCTTGTGAAATATGCGGTAAATCATTTGTTGATAAAAGTAATTTAACACGACACAAAATAATACACACTGGAGAGAAACCTTATCATTGTGAAATATGTGAGAAATCATTCTCTGATAATTCTAATCTTGTAGTTCATAAACGTAGACACACTGGAGAAAAACCTTATCCTTGTGAAATATGTGATAAATCATTTATCACTAACAGTCACTTGAAAAAGCACAAACAACTACATACAGGAGGGAAGCATTTTAACTATGAAATGTGAGAAATTCACTTGAAAATTTAACGATCCCTAAAATGTTTGGAAAAAACCTTATTTGTGCATTATAAACTTGTAGTTGAGAAATAAATACACTGGATGAAACACTATATTGCGAAATATGTTATTATTTAATGTGAAGTAACTCTATCCTTATAATCTACATACAGATGAATACAAACTTGAAAGAAAAATTTGGAAATCATTCTCTAAGTTCTAGTCATGTAATACACAAATTCAACCTGGATAAAAAACGTATTCACTGTTATTTGTAAGATTTGTGGAGAATTATTCCCACCTAATATCTGATAAATTTTAAATTAGGATCTTATAATTATGTGTTCGATGGTATTTTCTGGACACTCCAAAACTATCTTTTTTTTAAATTGATTCACCACTGAAATCACTATAACAATACTAGTGGACGTGTGACATGAATAATAATGGCAATAGAGTTGAATGCATATCATTTTTAATGCCCAGGATAGGTATGCCATATATACTAGAATTACCAAATATATGAGCAATCATACAAACTAGGAAATTTGTGTTTTGATAAATTAATCGTTTGCATAAGAGAAATCACAGTTTATGTTGATTATTGAGATGTTGAAGCAATTTAAAATAAGAATGATATTTTAATAATTTATTTCTATAATATAATTACATAAATGTTCAGCATATATTTACAAATAACATACCAGGTTAAAGGTATGAGTAACTTTAAAGAAATAACTTTTTACAGAAACAAATGTATGGTTAAAACTGAAGACCTTGTAATTGGAAAACAAACTTATTGTAGCAACATGACTGAGATAGGAAATGCATTGTAAGCTTGTGTGTGCGAATTTTTAAGAGTTACAGGCATATGTAGAGATAGATATAAATGAATATACAAACATTCATGACATATCATGGTTGATGTTATTCAATAAAATTCTCTCCATACATAACTTATATAAACCTAAAGATATTGGCACCCTTGAGATTGTTGGAATATTCCAGTGACTTGGTTTTACTGACAATGGTCATATTAATTGATTAGGTAGGCAGATGCTCTGATATTTCCAATCATTTACTGGTTTATGATGACATCCATGTTTGAATGGCAGTTACCTAGCAATACACGCTTTTGTTAATTTTTTGCTGTTGTCAAAATCAAATCTACAAGTGCCATTGCTGATTATTTTGAATAAATATTGTCACAACTACAGTATCACAGGCAAATATATCTGAGAGAGAGAGTGACTATTATCTTTAAAGCATATAAAGACACCAATCCCTTGTTATCCCCAAAATATCATAATCAGTGAATTACATCAAAATTGTACTTTGATGAAGACCTACAAGTAGCTGATCTAGCCCTTTTTTATAATCATACACAGCATCTCAAGTTCTTGTAAGTTTTTTGAATGATTATATCCCACTTTAATGACACTTGGTATGAAATGAGACTTGTCCTGAGAGTGAGCCTGTGGATTCTACCAAAGTTAATGTAACTGATTGTGAGCAGTACCAAGTATTTATGACTCATTATAATATACAAAGTAGTGAAACTTTGCCCTACAAACGACCTTTGAGGTCACATCATGTATATGGGTCCAGAATATTTGATAGTCTTCATTCCATAGTAACTCCTTTTTAGTTGTTACATTCCTACAGATGTCCAATTAACTACATTATTCTTCCATTCTTCTGGAATTATTTCATTCTCACAGACCAGTTTCAAATGTTACACATCTATCATATGGATACTTTCTCTAAAGCCTCACTATCAGATGAGTGTGTTCAAAAATCATCATAATAAACCTCTCATCATTAAATTCTAACACTGAATGAAAGTTCATAAACAGTATATACATCTTCCTTAGATTTTTAGGATTTTATTGCATGTAGTGATGTGGTTTTCTTGAGCGCATTGGTGTCTCATAAACTCCTCCATGATCATCTGTGCTAAGAAAGAGAAAAAGAAAGAGTGGAGTAATGGTCACATTTTAACTTTGTAATCATCATCATTATTTTATGTCAACTTTGCATTATGGCATGGGTGGGAAGGCATATCATGATCCAAGTCAGTTCTTATGGTAGACAAACTGTGATAGAAGGAATAATATAGGAGAAACACTAGCAGGCTAAGTAATAAAATAGATATAGTTTTGGAGGGAATAAGCCATTTTAATAAAATAATTGAATATGTGATAAAGTAGGTTTCAATTGTTTGGGAAGTTGATATTAAAAGTAAGAAAACTATTTGGCAATGAGAATTTGATAGATATTTCTAGAGTGAGTTTCTCTAACATCTAAGATGTATGTCTTTTGTTGATTGTAATTCTTTTTAGTGTGAGATGAGTATGAGATGATTTTCTTTAGTGTTATTTGTGAAAGGCTATTGATATATTTAATTTTGTGTTATTTTCATCAGTTATTGAAATCAGAGGAATCATAATGTGTAGATATATTTTGTTGGTATGTGATTAAGTCCCTGGAGCTGTGATAGAATGTATTTATGATGCCATTTACATAGAATATTTCATGTCCATTGTGTAAAGGAATAAAGAGATCAAGTACATATTTTCATTACATCTATTAGAATATGAAATTCAGAGAAGCCACCTATATAAAAGTATGATGCCACATTTAATACACAGAATATTTTAAAAGTATCTAGAAATATATATATGCTATGAGAAAAAAAAAACTTTGCTCAATGGCTAATAATAATTTCATTTTTACGGCACCTAGTCCACCTTGTTAGATGGTCGTGCTGGTACCATGATACAACATACCTAGTCAACACTAATATGATTGGCATTAGGAAGGTCATCTAGCTGTAGAAACCAAGCCAAAAGAGCAGATCTGCATAACCAAGACACTGTCACCTGATATGACTGGTCTCATAATGTGACAACCCATCTAACCCATGCAAGCCTGGAAAATAAATGTTAAACAGTGATGAGGATATGGAAAACTGTGAACATGTTTTAGTCTTCTTCTGGTCTCCTCATATTTACTGAAGTAGTGACGGATGAATCATTAATATACAAGATTGTACATTTAGTGGCTGTGTAAGTAGAATTCTCTAAGGATTCAAAAATTGAGAGACATCAACTACATGTAAAAAGAATAGGTAAAATACGCTTAATACATAAAGCTTTCATCCAAACTAAAAAGGGAGCCTCTATCTGGTTGTGCAACCTGCTGGAAATATCAGCAAAATCTCTCAAATTACACCCTACCACCCTAAAACGAAAGAAGACGTGTATCTATAATATTTAGCTTTCTTATATTAGTGGTCTGCTGAATTGAAAGAGGCTAATATGGAAGACAGTGTTGTTTACTCTTCCTCAGAATTGATTTTTGGTGGTTTGGCAGTATCGGTAGAGCATTGGATGCCATGCTTTGCAGCATAGAGTTATGACCCTTTACGGTCTGAGTTCAAATCCCACCGAAATCAACTTTGCCTTTCATCCTTACGGGGTTGATAAAATAAAGCACCAGTAATGCACTGGGGTTAATTGTGCCAAAAGTAGAAACAATTATTGTTTATTAAGTTTTGTTTAATTGCTGATGCCTTTGAAACCTTTTTTTGTTGGGATACTTAGACTGACAAATCTTCCAGTGTCATTTCTTCTGACATTTCCTGCATAGTGAATCTTTAACCACTGGATACTTTATTTAGGAGTGTACTTTCCTGCCACACCAACAGCTTGAAGATGTAGCAAAAACTGGTCTTGGCTGTGGAGATTAGCATTAGTTAGATTTTTTTGTGTCTTCTGTAGCTAGTTCTATTCTAAATGCTGGCTTAAAAGAGAGCCTCTAGATCAGAGGTGTGCAAAATATTCCATTGGCAGGCCACTTTTGAACATTGGAACAACTATTAGGGCCATTAATATTTATTAAGCACTATTCCAAAGATTCACCACAACTTCTTTCCATAACATGGAACTGGGAAATTATAACACACACAACCCTATCAGTGAAGCCCTTTAGTATAGGTCAACTAACAGAAAATTGTATTACGGTTACAAAAAAAATTCTAAATAAACCTACAAGGTAAAAATTAAAAACGGTCATCTCGGGCCACTCTGACTGGTCTGGTGAGCCGGATTGTCTGCTGCACACGCCTGCTCTAGATTAACATTTGCAGACTCCAGTAGTCTTTGCTTTATAGCTGAAGACAGTATTCCTGCAACAAATATATCAACAATCAGTTGTCCTCTATATTCCTCAGCAGAACTAGTTTAAACTGAATACTTTTTTGTTAGAGAACAAAAGGTTGACAAAGATCTTGATAGATTTTCATTTTGTTATCTATGTGTATGCAGCTTATGTCTCATCATAATACTTGACTCTCTTATAAGAAATAAGATGGCATTTTCAAAAAAATGTCCAAAGATTTTCATGCCACATAAAACCATTAGCACTTCAAGCTGGGAATCACCTAGAATGTCAAATTTTAAGATATGTCATCTTTTTCTCTCTCTATATATATATATTACTACTGCTGCTAACCACAAAAGATTTTTCCCTCAAAATGGAGGGCAGATTGTATGATGTATGTATATGAGCAACAATGTTGCATGACAGTGAGACCTGGGTGTTGTGTGCAGAAGATTGGAAAGAAATGAACCTACCATGCTTTGATGAATGTGTAATAGTAATATACATGAACGGCAAAACATAAATGAACTATGAAAAAAACTGGGCATAAGAAGAATCACATGCAGTATGCAAGAGAAGAGATGCATATGAAGGATGACAGCTGTATAAAAAGGTGCAGGGTGTTCAAGGTTGATGGAAGCTATGGTGTAGGAACACTTGGGATGAGGTGATCAAATCTGACCTTGCACAATTGCACCTCTCAAAGGCAATGTCACAGGATCAAGATCTTTGTCATTATGCAGTAATATAGAACACCCGCCTTCCCATGTACACAGGTTGAAGCATACATCTTGTATGCACTACCTTCCTTCTCTCTCCCTTCCATACACCTTTACATCCTAACACTCAAACACTCTGCCCTCTCACGTGCCCCTAGATTTACCTCCCTTGTCCTCCCACCCATTCTGTAAACTGGTCATGATAGCAACACCCAGCCCATACTGTAAAGTGGTCATGTAGGTGACATGACAAAAGTGCCCTGCCCACACTGTAAAGTGGTCGTGTAGGTGTCACGACACAAAGCACCCAGCACACTGTGAATGTAGTTGGTGTTAGGAAGAGCATCCAGCCATAGAAACCAAGCTAGAAACAGTTCTGTATGAGCAAGACATAATCATCAAACTTGGCTTGTCTCACAACGGGGCAACTCGTCTAACCCATGCTAACGTGGAAAAATGGACTTTAAACGTTCATGGTGATTATATATATATATATATATAAAGGTATAGTACCAGGAGAAACAAAAATGATGAGGTAAGCAGTAATGGTTAGGAATAAATTTATTTAGAGTTTGTTCCTTAACACATGTTTCTGTACACTAATCAGTCTATGAGAGCTAACTGCATAGTCCTATACTCAATCGCAAGCATTATGTAAAATATTGCACTTCTATACTTCATCAGAAAGAGTAGAATGTTCATAGTTCAAGGTGAGGTCGCATTTTGCAATAAGAATTTCTTACTCCTATTTATTTGGACCTACAGTCAACTGGCACACATATAGAGATGTAGCAGAATTGGTAGGCAAGGAGTGATGGGAGGTGAAAATTGGACTATATATATATACTCCTTTTCATGTCCCTCAAGAGTAATTTTCTTAAAAGTTTAACATCAATCTCTGGTTTTTGTGTTGTCATTAAAATTGAATAAAATTGTAGGCATATAATATGGAGTTTTTATTCAATCTAAAGAGAAGGAAAATAAATTAGTCAAATGCAGAACTAAAGATTAAAGATATATCAGAAGAGTTGGTTTATTGTAAATATAAGTGAAAACCTCTTATAACTAAGTGTAATATTCTATGATCTGCAACAGTAGCAGCAATGCCATGTGAACAGAAATGCAAAATGAGAGAGCCTCTTTCTTCATGGAGATTTAATATGATTAGTCATGTGTCTATGAGCTTGTGCCGAACTCATGATTTCTTGCCTTTCTGCTCATGTTATGTAAACATAACCCCCACATGTGTCTGGGAGTTTTTCATGTTTCAACATTTTGAATAAAAGACTACCAAATGTTGTAAAAATATTTTTATCAACATAATCAAATTATTATGAACTAAAATTAAGCAGTTTAGAAAATGTATGTGATTTACAAAATCAATACAAATTAATCAGAAAAAAAAGGATAGAGAAAACAAACACTTCCTGAATGATACACTTTCACAAGGATTGCTGGTATTGTCCTTGACAAATGTTTAAGGCAATCCAAAACATTCAGGGCATTATAGCCAGTGATAGCAAAGCTGAGGCACTGAAATGGCCAAGTACACCTATGAACATTATCTAACATTTGACAACAGACCATTGAAGTGTTGATGTGGCAATCTCCTTCAATGTAGTTGTATCTGAAACTTCTAAATCATTTTATTCTCTAATCTAAATCTAATTATCAAGCAGACCCTAGCTTCAGTCAATATCTGCTCAGTTCTAGAGTCAACTGGATTGCCCAGGGTTGATGGGAAGAGGCCAAATGGTCTTACCCTTTGCCCTTGAGAAAGAGGTAAATATCTCATTTGGGATGCCAGTCAGCAACTCTTGTGCTTCTCACATCATGAATGTTATAGTCAGAGACATAACTAGGGAAGATAGTGCTAATGGTAAGCAATGAAATTACATTCCTGCCCAATTGGCCTAATGATTTATATAAATGGTTTAATGATCCATCCACCATAATGATTCTCACCCATGATAGTCAAAGACATCATACATCTGAAGAAGTTTCTCTTTTCACTCTCCGATGATGATCATCATCATCATCCAGCGGCATCAGCCGAAATCGACTCAACAATTGATTTCCATGTGGGTCTGTTGTTCATTGCCATAGCCAAGTCCTGGATTTCAACACCAGAACCTCTGGATATGACAGGAGAGCTTGCGTCCCCTGTTATTGGTGACTAATGAGGACACAGCCTCATAGGTGGCACAATGGCAGTGGCCAGCAAATTTTACTCTCTTTTTACGTACAGCAACAGACATGGATGGGAGGCCGGCATATATCTCTCTTAAAGTCACATATCGCCAGCTTATATTCTGAATGCGTTGAAGCAGGCGAGTGTAAGTGCCATCAATGTGCTTTTGTTGTTTGGATGAAAGCGTCCATGTTTCACTCCCATATGGAGATTGGTTGAATAGAAAGTATTCCTAATCCAAGTGACACCCATGACACATGCCATACCCTAGTTACGCCTCTAGCTGTGCTAAAGGTGAGGGTCACTGCATCCATAGCCAAACGGAATAAAATTCTAAAATACCAGGAATAATCAGCTAACACATTTGCAGTATTGCACAAGTGATTGCAAGGCCAAGGCACTTGAATAAGCAAGCAACCTTGCTGGGTGGCATCCCCTGATATTTTGGTAAGTTGAGCCACCATCGATGACAAGAACTTCATTATCAGTGGACTAGCTCCTCCAAATGTCACAAATGTTTTGTCTAGTACTCCTTGCTCTTCCTCTCATTTATGACATTTATAGTCCTTTCCAATACTGCTTTCTTTTTCTATATGTTTAACCAATTCATAGTTCCAATCTATATAGCTTATTGCATAAATCGAATAATTTATCAGCAAACTATTCTTTCCAGCCTGTGATGTTTGGAGGAGCTAGTTCACTGACAACAAAGTTCTTGTCATCGTTGGCGGCTCACCTTACCAAAATATCGGGGGATGCCAGCAAGGGTGCTTGGTTATTGTAGCGCCTTCGAGTGTGTTGGCTTTTTTTTTTATGCTGTATATAGCTGCATAATCCCATTGATTATATAAAGTGTGATGAATATGATACAGCTTTATACAAAACAGTTTCTTGTTATTTATGATAGAGAGTCGAAATCAAGGAATCCCTAACAAAGCATAAAAGCATGAAATTAATACAGTATAGGACCTGTAACTTAATGGTTTTGCCAGAGAAGACTAACACCATTTTGGATTCTTTTTCTTCTGTTTTTTTTTTATTATTAAAAGCTACTATTATATCTTTCAGAAAATCCCAGTCTCATATAAATACTAGATGGATTGTTTTTTCTACGTTGTTTTGAAGAGAATCATGCTTTTCATATTATTTATATATTTCTTTTATATATCTACACTCATCAACATACAGATATATTAGTAATCTTACATTTTGAAATCAATGTCCGATAATTTCCACAAGTAAAAGTGACTACACTCAGCCAGGATTATTAATCATCTCCTGATTTAACTCTACAAATTAAAGTCCGAATGCTCCATTATAAAAAATATTATCAAAGGAAATGAAATCTAAAACCAAAATTATTAAAATATAAATTTAATACAAAAGAAAATGGGTAAAAATTACATTAAATGACAGTGGAGACTGACACATTTTTAAAATTGTATTTCATTTAAGACCAGTACTTGTCCTAGGCAATTGTTATTACCGAAACTTCTATATAGGCTCAGGCTTAGCCCATCTCACAGATTTTCGTCATGTCTCCTATGCTTTGATGACCTAATCTTCAAGAGACTCAAGTGCTTGGTCAATATCAGACTCTCTCCAGAGTCCCATGGTCAGGCTGCGTTGCCCAGGCGATTCGGAGGCCTTGGTCTACATAAATGCTCGTCCCTCTCTCTTCCTTGCTTCCTCTCTGGCGAGCACATCCTCTCTTTTCCAGGGAGATGGATGAAGCTCTTCTACAATGGATAGAGTTGGATTTGTCTGTTCCTGACAAGGTGGAGGAGAAACAGAGACAGAAAGTTTGGGACAACATACATTCGAAGGCCACCTTTGACTCTTTCTCTTCGACCAGTCAGATCAGTTCTCAAGGTGCCACCTACTGTCTGCTAGCATCAAATACTCAGATGGCTGGGTTGATGCCCTACCCATGGCTAACACTGGTGGCCTACTCAGCTTGGACGAGCTTCGTGTCTCCATTGCCCTCAGAGTGGGAGCCGACGTCTGTACGGGTCTGAAATGTCAATGTGGCAAGATTCTCAACTCCACAGGCATCCACGGTCTATCTTGTTGCCTGAATGCCGGTTGTTTTGCGCGTCACGCAGAGCTAAACCTCACCATCAAGAGAGTTTTGGCCCTGGGTTGTCCAGAATTGATTGGAAAAGACCCGACTGCCGTATCTTGTGCTCCTGGATCAGAGGCAGATGTCTTATCTGGGATGTTACAGTTAGTGACTCTTTTGCTTCTTCCCACATCCTGGATGCGTTTGGGGAAGTCGTGTTGCTAACTACGAGGTTCTTGCCTTCACTGGCGGATCGCCTAAATGGTAACGCGAGCGGGATGGCCTGCCTCAAAAATTATTAGAGAGGTTTTCCTCGCGATTTTATTATCTTTTGCTCTGGCTGCGGTTCGTTTGTCCACTCCTTTCGCCTGCCTTTTGTTGTGGGTGGTCCTAGATGTGTGTATTACCTGTTTGTGTGTATTTTTCTCTTTTTTTTCCTATCCCTTTTCCTTTTTACTTGTGATATTATGTTGACAAAATAAAAATCTATATATTGTTATTTTCATTTACGGAAATGTTTGTAATCTTAAAACGAAGGATTGCCAGTTTATTATATATATATAAATTTATAATTAGTCAGATCACTTTGAATTTCTGATGTTTTATCGGAATTTTCTTTTTCTTTTGGACTATTCGTTTAGAATAAAATATATACCAAATGTTGCTTAGTCTGATGTCAGAATGATAGAACAGGGACATTGAACTTATATCACCGGTGTCATTCAGTAGAGGGAAATATTGTCAATGACACCGTCTACTTATTAACCTGGTAATTTAAATTAATCTAATTATATATATGTAGTAGTTATCTCATGTTCAGGTGAACGTTAATGTTTATCTATAAAATAGGACGACCTACATACCTGTTTCAGGGTCGGTCTTACAACACCATCATTAAATATTTCATTTCATCATAAGTTACGTTACACCGCGAAAGGCAGCAACATACATTTTAGTTGTAAGTAGAAAATATATCTACAATGCATAATTTCCACACTTTAAACAAAGCCTCCATATCTAACACAAGAAATTGAGCCATAAGAGATTATACATAAAGCTATTTCTCAGTTTTTAAGAATTACTTGAGAATTAATATGGAGAATGTTACTCACTTGGACACATCTAACACAATTGTTTTTAACGATAGAGACACTATTTCACAGACATACAGTGACGAGAAATCTTTACACAGTAAATCGTTTACTAAACAAAGATTATTACACACAAATATTCCTGAATATTTCTATATTTGTAGGAAAACATTCTCCTCAGAACGTGAAGTTTTCACCGATAGAGAAATGCACAAAAGGGAAAACATATACCATTGTGCAATATGTGGGAAATCATTCAGTTATAAGTCTCAGCTTGTTGTCCATAAACGTAGTCACACGGGAGAGAAACCGTATTGTTGTAAAATATGTGGGAAATCTTTTGCCTCTAACAGTAATTTTACAAGGCACAAGATACTGCACACTGGAGAGAAACCATGTCATTGTGAAATATGTGGAAAATTATTTATCACTAACAGCAATTTGACAACACATATAAGAACACACACAGGAGAAAAACTTTTTCATTGTGAAATATGTGGGAAATCTTTTTCTGTCAATTCTAGTCTTGCAGATCACATAAGATTACACACTGGAGAAAAACCTTTCTACTGTGAAGTATGTGGAAAATCATTTATCACTAAATGCCGTTTAAAAAAACACAAAGGAATACACACTGGAGAAAAACCATATCATTGTGAAATATGTGGGAAATCTTTCTCTGTCAAGTTTAGTCTTGATGTTCACAAAAAATTACACACTGGAGAAAAACCGTTTCACTGTGAAATATGTGGGAAATCTTTCATTGACAAATCTAAACTTACAATCCACACACGTAGTCACACTGGAGAAAAACCCTTCCATTGTGAAATTTGTGGAAAATCATTTGGTAGAAATAGTGATGTATCAAGGCATATACGAATACACACCGGAGAAAAATTGTTTCATTGTGAAATATGTGGGAAATCATTTATCACTAACGACAGTTTAACAATACACAAAAGAACACACACTGGAGAAAAACTGTTTCACTGTGAAATATGTGGGAAATCTTTCTCTGCCAATTTTAGTCTTGTAGTTCATAATAAATTACACACTGGAGAAAACCCCTTCCACTGTAAAATATGTGGAAAATCATTTATTACTAGAGGTCGTTTAAAAAAGCACAAAAGAATACACACCGGAGAAAAACTTTATCATTGTGAAATATGTGGGAAATCTTTCTTTCTCAATTCTAGTCTTGAAGTTCACAAAAGATTACACACTAGTGAAGAACCGTTCCACTGTGAAATATGTGGGAAACCTTTTAGTGACAATTCTAAGCTTACAATACACACACGTAGTCACACTGGAGAACAACCATATCTCTGTGAAATTTGTGGGAAATCGTTTGGCAGAAATAGTCATTTAACAAGACATATACAAACACACAATAGAAGTAAACTATTTCATTGTGAAATATGTGGGAAATCATTCTCTGTTAATTCCCATTTTGTTATCCACATACGTAGTCACACTGGTCAAACGCTCCCTTACTGTGAAATATGTGATAAACCTTTTGTCTCTAAAAGTAAATTAACAGAACACAACAGAATACACACCGGAGAAAAACCATTCCATTGTGAAATATGTGGGGAATCATATATTACAAAAGCAAATCTTGGTATCCATATGCGTAGTCATACTGGAGAAAAACCTCATCAGTGTGTAATATGTGGAAAATCATTTATCACAAACAGTAAGTTAACAAGACACAAACGTAGTCACACGGGAGAAAAACCATATAGCTGTGAAATATGTGGCAAATCATTTATCACTAATGATCACTTAAAAAAACACAAACAAATACATATTGGAATGTAGCTTTTATCAGGGAAATGTGAGAAATCCTCTTGGAAATCTAAACTTCTATCACCAAATAAACATTGGAGCCTGTTAAACATGGTAAAATATGTTGGAAATCATTCTCTTTGAATTCTCATTATGTAGTCTGCAAATATGCTCATGTTTGAGAGAAACTCTTGCTAAAATATTTGAGAAATCTATATTTGAATTATAAACTTGAAGTTGAGAAAACATACGTTTACATGCTACTTAAAATCTTATGTTAGATGGTATTTCCTGAGTAGTTGAAATTATTCTCAACTGAAATCATATATAAAATATTGTTCAATAAAATTCTCTCTGTACATAACTTATATAAACCTTAAGAGAGTGTCTCTGACATCTTAATACACCTGAAGTAGTTGGAATATTCGAGTGACTTGGTTTTAGTGACAGTGATTATATTTGTTGATTAGGTAGAATTTTACAGGTAGGCAGATGATATTTTCAATGTTTTTCTGATTTATGACATTCATGTTTGTATAGTGGGAGCCTAGCAACACACCTTTTGTTTTTTTGTTACTACTGTTAAGGTCAAATCTACTCATTGCCAGGACTGCTAAGTCACAAGCAAATATTACATCTGAGAATTACTTTAAAGCATATAAACACACAAATCCCTTGTTATTCGAAATTATAATCATTTTGGTTGGGTAGGCATATTAACAGAAGAATGAATAGACAATGTAATTGAAGTTGTCAGAATGACCAATATAATCATCAAGCTTAGGGTAGTTCTAGATAAACCAGCAGGTCTCTGCATACACATCACAGTCTGGGCTGTCAGAGAAACTAAAAGACTACTTTATGATGCCCTTATGCAGACTCATCAATGAATTGAGTGACATCATGATTACTGGCTGGTGGTTTTAATGGACTTATTGGTCAAATTAGTGATGGCTTCTATGGTGACCATTAAGGATATGGGTTTGGTACAAGAAATGAGGAGATATCAAGGCTCCTGGAGTTATGTGATGCGAATTACCTAACTATCTGCAACAGTAATGTCAGAAAACCAGCTGTCTATCTGATTACCTACCAATGAGGCAAACACACTAGCCAGATAAATTTTATTCGCACCAGAAATTGGAAGAGACTGATGGTTGTAAGTATACATTTTCTCCCTGGTGACGAATGTATCGCCCAACAATTTAAAATTAACTTCAGAGTTAAAAGGAAAACCTGCTTAGTATTTACGACAGTAACAGGACTTAGAAACTTACTACTGAGGGTTCCTGCATGACAACTTGCTCGAGACTCCAGAGAAGATATGTGGCTAGTGTAAAGCTCCAGGTAGTTAAGATGGTGATGGAATAGTAAGGTAGATGAGGCAAAGCTAATGAAGAGACTGGAAGAACAGAAAGCTATATCAAAAAACAAGAAGAAAAGCTAGGTGCCAGGAGAGAAGCAGAAAGAAGTTTGTTGTGTGAGGTGTTCCAGAGTAAGAAATTAGTTATGTGAGGTGTTCAAGACTATACTAAAGGAGATCAAGATGTTGGGGAAAAGTGTTTTCAAAATGATAACAGTTCACTTGCCTTTACTGATGCTGAATAGAATGAGGCATGAAAATGCCATTATGAGAGACTGCTGAATAAGGAAAATGCATAGGTTATCTACCCCATGTAGATCCAACAGAGAGACAGTCCAACTAAGCAACAATGTGATAAGGCAGTTAAGGATAGACCATCAGGAGATGATGTGGTAAACCATACTGTGTACAAAATGTAAGTTATGGGTACATGAGATGTAACAGGGTCTCAAGTAGACTAACAAAGAATGTATTTGGGTGACTAAATCATAGTGAAGAACCAGTTGGAAAAAGTTCAAGATACTACTACCTCTGCTCGTTAAAAGTTCTCTCCCAGACTGAAAGGTAGGTTCTCTTATGCCTATGTATGAACTACAATGCTGCACAAAAGTGAAACTTAGGCCTTAAGCACAGATTTGCAAAAATTTGGAAAAAAATGAACAACTCAAATATGCTGAGAAAAAAATTAGGTATTAGAGGGATTGAATGCAATGTTCAAGAGAGGACTGTGATGGTATGGTCATGAGATGTATATGGAGGATGAGAGCTGTATAAAGATGTGTAGGGCACTCGAAGTTGAAGGAAGCTCTAGGAAAACATCAAACAATGAGGTAAATGTTGATCTCTCTAAGTTGGATCTTGCAAAGATGACACAGGACTGAGTTGATTGGCGATTTGCTGTTCTACAAAAGATCCACCATCCCATATGAGATGTGCACGGGGAGGATCATAATGTAGAAGCTGGGAGATAAAATCAACATTTAGGTCCCTCTTTCAATATGCCTTCAACTTCTTTCTCTTGACCGACCCCCTTGGTCTTGCCTCCCTTGTTATCTAAATAAACATGCTTCACACACAAATATTTTGGGCTCCATATGTACCCATCTAGTTTATGGATCTACCTTTTTACCACACCCAACTCTTATCTAGTAATCATTCTATCCCCTGAAAGCAGCCTCCATGACCCAATACCTGCTCTCTCACATGGAAAACAAACAAAAAATGATGATAAGCGTGATCATGAATTATCACTTCACAAAACATACTACAACTTCAGACTCAATACCGTTTGGGACTATACAATTATTGAGATTTGAAAAGTTTTCTCATGTTAATATGGTGCTTGGATGAAAGAAGAGAGTTTAGTGAACAAACAGAAATCACTTACTGAATTGTTAAAGCCACAGACCAGCAAGAATTACAAACTCCAGTTTAGTTATAAACTTAGCTTTCTTATCATTATGAAATCTCACAATGATGAGGAAAATTTACTGAACCCAGCTATTAAGATATATCTCAGGACAATGTAAAGCAACAACAGAACCAACTAGGAACTTGTCACTCTTTACCTTTCCATTGATACTACAGATGATGTTAAGATATAATTGACAGATTCTCCAGATTACTAAATTTTCTTTAGTTCTCAATGAAACAACAGTTCATGAGAATGAAGTCCTTGCCTATGCAAGGTTCCAGTACAACTACAAAAGTTCATGGATGAAATGTTATTTTGTAAGTTTGAAAAATGGATTGCAAAGCCAACATATTTGGCTTTATCAGCAAAATGGTTTTTTTTTAATTACTTACAAATAACCTCAGAACACTTCTCCAACAGCCATGATGACCTTAGTGATTTAAAGCAAATGAACTTTCCTTCTTGGATTGCTCAATCATTTCTCTTTTAGGAAAATAATGACTGCCTGGCTAAGATGGAGTCTGATCAGATTGATAAGGTAATAGATATACAAAATGATGACAGTGTGATATAGATCCATGTTCCAAAACAGCACTTCATGTTGCTGAATCCCCATGTTGTTGCCAAATATAACAAACAAGATTCAGAAGCTCAGTTACTGCTTTTGCCTTCCCCGGCAACATATTTGGTTGAATGCTCCATTAATGCAATTATGGATATGTTGATAAAAAGAATGAAGCTAATTCAATATTTGCATGAGGGGTGACCTTTGAGCAAAACTAACTGGATTTGTCCCTTGGTTTTCAAGATTAGTTTCTCTAAATACAGGTCAAAGTGGGCAGTACAAATGAAAATTTTGACTGGTGAGAAATTTATTTCATTTTGATATTTTTTTAATCAGTTTTTGTAATTGGAAGAATTATAATGTGTAAATATATTTTGTTTGTGTATGACTAAGTTCCAGTGTCTGCCATATAACATGGTTGGGATGTCATTCATTTAGAATATTTCATGTCTATTGTGTAAAATGTAAGGAGGTCAAGCACATAGAAGTTGAGATTAGGGATTGTGGATCTTTGATAAGGAATCATATATCATGAAAGTATTATTTATTATGAAACATTTTTTGTCTTTATAACGTGTTAAAAGATGACTATTATTACTGAATAAACAGCAGAGAAATAGGTTACATGCTGGATATATCAGAAGTAGTGATGCCATGTGTGTAGTGAGGGATTAGTATAGGACTTCTTGATTAGCTACAGTAACTAGTAAATGTACTTCAATAAGGTCTTATGGAATTTGAAGTATGTCCGCTAGCATGTTTTCGATTTACAACTGCTTATCCGGATATAATTTTTAACCTTTTGGTTCACATATAACTATATATCATACAGATGGTGACACATATATTTAACTAATTGCAGGCTATCATATATACATACATCTATGTAAACTCACACACAAGTATGTCTAAGTAATTCGTGTGTATTCAATGGCAGCATTGAATTATAAATAATTAAATAAATAAGTGTCATTCTCAATGCACGTAATTAGTATTACTGGCAAAGTAACTAACTTTTTCTAGTCATATCACATTTACTTGGTAAAGTATATTTTACTCATTTAGAAGAGGCTATGGCACTGAAACAACCAAGCACCCTCATGGGCACCACCTGATACTTCAGTAAGGTGAGCCGCTAACAATGAGAAAAACTTCGCTGTCAGTGGCCCAGCTTCCCCCAAACATCTCAAATGCCACTTAACCATAAGTCCTATTACTTTAGAATTTTATTCCGTCCGATAACGGAAGCAGCAACCTCACATTTACCGCGGTGTGGAAAGGAGCAAAAGAGTCACATAAGACATCTATATTTCTATGTATATTGATACTCTTCGTCTTGTGAACTAAAGAGATGCTTCGCTGGTGAAGTCTAATAATACCAAAACAACTAAGCTTATTAGAGTTATCTTTCTTCCTTGTAGTTTTTTTTTAGACTTTATACAGCTGATTGGGATTCTTCAACTCGTCACTATATCATAGATGTCACTTTACCGTATTTTTAAATTCAATAGTTTTCTATTGTATTATGTGTTTTACTTATGATTTTTAATAATAACAATAGAGTCATTAAGCTATATTCTTTTACAATATGCCTAAAAATAATTCTCTTAAATTAAAAACAGGGTTAATATAAATACGAAAACGTGAAACTATTTTACGAATTAAATATTTCCCTTCCAAGTCACGTAACAAAAAATGTCTGAATTTGCAACTGAATTTGGGTGCGAGAAATGATGATAAAAAGGGTGGGTAAAGTTAAAAATAAAAATTATATTAGAGAGATTAGAAAGTGTGAGGGAGTAAAAAAAAAAATAGCGTAAGAGAAAAATAAAGAGAGTAAAAGAGTGAGGAGAGAACGTGGGAGGATTGTGAGAATGTTAAATACTTGTTGCTGGCCTACTTCCGCTATGCCCATCAATGGTAAGGACGTACCAGCTGCTTGGATTGGTTGTGCCTACTGCTGTCAATTCAACCGTCTATTAGCAAGAATACAGAACTAATAATAATTAAAATGTCATCCAAACTTAAGAAGATTATCGATGAAAACAAGGAACATGAAAACCCCGAACTTGATCTTGTTGATCGATCTATCACTGATCTCAACGATGTCCCGGGACTATGTAAGATATTGTTTTGATTTTGATAATATTCAAATCTATTGTATAAACAAACTTTTGTGACACTATTTCGATTTGTTTAGTTCTTGCTTTTAAAAAATTATTATTAAATATACATATAATTGTTCGCCTTTATATGACATTTATAAACATTGTTTTCGACCACTCTTTGTCTTTGATCATCCTCATACAAGTGTTTATTCCATAATTATTACTTCGTTACTACGAGGCTATACATTTATAGAGAGGAGAATAATCAATTCAGTCGATTCTAAAACATAATTGGCACTTCTTTTATGAGTTCTCAAAGATTAGAACTTAAGAGGCGACACTAAATGTTTTAAAGCATTTGGGCCAACGTTCTACCTTTGCTGCCATTCCTCTGCCGTGCGTGCATTCCATAATAAGGCGGATGACCTGACTGATTTATTTTCCAAAGTATGACTAACATTTTGCATATTCTGTTTTTTTTCAATTATTTTAGCTAGATAATTTTTATTACTTATTAAACCAAAAAATTCATTGTTTTCTTTTTTAAATTTAGAATTAGTATTGACTTCAAATACTTCAGAACTGTTATGATTCATTCGCACTCCTTACTATTACGTAGTCGCCCGACCTGCTAAAAATAGCAGCTAAATCTCCCTCAGATCATACATTAGCAAGGATACGTTGGGTAATATCGTCATCCGTTCCCCGCACTCAGCAACATGACGGGGTGATCATGGTTAGTATGCCGTTCATAAAAGGTATTCTTGATCAGGGATGACCTGGGACTAAACAACAACCATTTTCTTTTTTCAAAAGGAATATATAATGACAAAGAAGTTTTGACAACTTTTTTTAATTAATGTGTCAATTCATTTATGAAGTTTAACTTCTAAATCCAGCTTTTATTATCATTTTAAATGAAACTTATTTGATTTTGTTTGTACTCTTCAAAATTGTATAAATAATATAATTGTTTCTACATTTGGCACAAGACCAGCAATTACTGGTACTTTATTTTATCTACCCCGAAAGGATGAAAGGCAAAGTTAACCTCGGCGGGATTTGAACTCACCGAGGTTAACTTTGCCTTTCATCCTTTCGGGGTCGATAATAATATAATAATATAATGGTTACAGAACGAATATACAAAGCAGAAAATAGCTGTTTTTACTTCGCAATTACCGAACAGTAGTGTCATTAATTTACACACAGTGTTGATTGAAATGAAACTGATAGTTATATTCTGTAGTACAACACATACATATAATGTAAGTGTACAATTCAATCAAGGAGAGATTAGTTTATGAGGATTATAAGCCTCCAACAAATGAAACAATTGTAAACAAATAAATATTTTTCAAAGAATTTTGGTTGTTTATTCCCCTACTATAATATATATATATATATACACACACGCACACTCATTAAAAACAACACAGAAGACCGGACTGAAAACTTTACAATTTTAATTCCGCGAAAACACTATACATTTTTCAGTGGCCCAGCTTCATCATCCGAATTTGATGCAAGATCCAGGCGATTTCATCAGGTGTTAATTGGAGAATTAGTTATATAACAGAACACAAATAGAGAATAGAAAATAGAGGACAGATTTCGATACGCGGATGGCCTGCCGATTCTGTATTATTGTAACGGCAGGTCATATGTGTGTGTGTGTGTGTGA
Organism: Eledone cirrhosa; assembly: GCA_964016885.1. NCBI lineage: Eukaryota > Metazoa > Mollusca > Cephalopoda > Octopoda > Eledonidae > Eledone > Eledone cirrhosa. Next base: position 286,786,992 of record OZ024740.1, read on the forward strand.
CAGGCTTCTGCACAGTTTCAGTCTACCAAATTCTACTCACAAAGCACTGGTCTCTTGCTTATGATGTTATTTCCTACTTTCAGTAAACCTTGAACACCTTACCAGGTTGACATTGAGTCACAACAAATTAACGGGTAATTATATTTCTCAGTTTAAATATGTAAAAATGTTTCATAATTATAGAATACTAAATATTCTTTATATTCCTGGTTTTACAAAGATAATATATTGTGAGTTCATACTTAGTACAGGCTTTTTGTTTTGTCTCTTGACTAAACACTAAATGTCTTAAATCACCAGAGCTCCTTTGTATATTAATTGCAATAAACTGATATTTTATCTAGGAAAATATTCATCTATCTACTTAATTAACGATGGTGAAGAGATATCAAATTAAATAGACAAGGTACATTTTTTTTTTCATGTGATTATTAACAAACCTGGGCTAACTTAAAATATGGCTGTTTTTTTGCTAAATAAACTAAGTAAAATTCAGAGTTTTGTCTATGAATATTTTCCAATCTTTGCATTTGATCTCATGTTCCAAATGTTATATATAATTTATCTATTCAGCTATTGTGCCTATCCAAATAACATTCTTATTCCTTTCAATGACTAAATATTTTAGATAGAACATATCTGAAAGATTGTTCCTTTGTAACTAACGTGGTGTGATTTTTATACTTTTCAACGTATCTTTATTTCTTTGCCACTTTTGCTGTTAGGAATAGTGAACCAGTAATTAGCCCATATAGAAACGTTTATGAGAAGTATATAACAAAATCTTACAAATTAATAGAAGAAAATTGAACTGCCAGCATATTTACTACTGTGTCAGATGCCCTTATGAGAAGTGATTTCATCTAGCTAGTTGATTTTTTTTTTTCAGAGGTTCCTCCTGAAATTCTTGGCTTGATTAACATAGAAAAGCTCAATCTTTGTAATAATCACCTAGAGGTAAATATATTATATGTTTACTTAATTCACTTTTAAGATGTTCTATTAAATTTTAAAATATAATTTCATAATTTATTTTTAAGAGGTGGTGTGTCACTTGCTATTTTTCAATGAAGAATTTAACTTGACATTTATCAATAAAGAATTGCATATGAAAATGTGTATTTGTAACGGAGAAATTCTGTTTTCTCTATCTGTGAGTTAATATACCCTCATCTACTTAACAGATTTTACCAAGTAATATGTCAAATTTAACAAAGCTGAAAACATTGAATCTTGGGTAAGTTAATGCCTTTTATTCAAAGCTATAACAATATATTATCATAGATGTTTGTTTAAACGAAAAGAGGATTTCAAATTAGATTTTCAATAAAGAAAAAATATTTCGAGCACCATTTTTCAAAGTTCTTAATTTAAATAAAATCTTTCATTTTATAATGTATTTGTATAATGTATCTTATTTGAACATATCAAATTATAATACAGTTTCATTAAAAATAACTTATTGCATGGTTGCTACTTAACTCTTAACATATGTCGCACCAAACTGCATTAATAAAACATTCTTGAAAAGTACAAAACTGCACTATGATTTTATCACATTAAAAATTGAAGTCCTTATTGTAATTCTGAGTGTTTGTAGAATAGTATGTCTACTAATAGAAACTATAAAATTTTTAATAACCAAAACCGTTTTTTTAAAGGATATTAATAGTTAACTTTTATGTAGCTATGCATTTTTAGCACTGACATTCTTAAAATTATTGGGCCTAATTAGTCATAAACTACCCACCCACTGATTAGAAGAATCTAGTATTTTATAGATAGTGAGATCATTATTTATCCATTCACTAATGAAATAAGAGTCAGCTCTCTAACTTTTCACCAGTAGAGGAATCAAGCTTATAGACTTCTGTAAATGAGAACTGTGGCATTCATACCTTTTCCAACCAAAGTAGCTAGTCAGAAATTGAACATGCTGCAATATTATTTAACTGAGAGCTTAACATTCTATATTTCAGACCTGAAAGTTGACTATATTTTCATTTAATATTTTATTGAACTATAGGAAGGTAAACCATAACAGCCTTCTATCCAGAATTCATAATGCATGACAATGTAAGTAACAATCTATTCAGATTGAGTTACTAGGCAAAATAGTTATCAACTTTAGAAAATGATTGGCATTATGCCTGTGTATGCAATTTCATTTTGAATGTTTGTTTATTAGACAGTGTACTGTCGAAAGCAAAGTTGGTGGTATGAATAATGATTCTACATCCTCAGAGAAAAAAATTGATTCTTTGGAGCTATGCCAATGAATTATATTAATCAATACAGTTAATTATTACATTGTGGTGTAGAAATATAGACTGAAAATTGACTACATAGTATCTGCCTAGACAAACCAGTATATTTAAAATATAGCAATTAGATTTTCTAAAGTAAGCCTAAATGAAAGATCTCTTTTCTATAAAAATAATACTGTGTCTCAACAGAGACTTGGGTTCAGGTTTCACTGGGTTCTCATTTAATTCCTTTCATGTTTACATTGTGACAAACACTTGTTTAAACAATCAGTATAAATACAACAGTTTATACATTACTAAAAAGAAATAAAATTCAAGTTTTTAAAGCTAGATGTGGGCTGCCTGAACAAATTGTTTCAGCATCAAATAAAAAGTTTTTACAATAAGATTAAAGGCAGTATCAAAACAACATGCAGAGAATTAAAAAAAAAATTATTCCAGATTTACTGAAAAAATGAGTACCAACAACAGCTTGGGAATGGAGTGAAATTACAGGGTCTTATACTCTGTCACTAAACATTACATGAAACTGGGTTCAGCTTATTGTATAAAAGATAATTACAGGTGTCATATACATATAACATTAAATATTTTTACTTCCATTTTCATTTTAAATAGTATTAATCGATTGAAGACTCTTCCTCGTGGATTTGGTGCCTTTCCTGTTTTGGAAGTTCTTGATGTTACTTACAACAATCTCACCGAAAACAGTTTACCTGGCAACTTTTTTTGTTTGGGTTAGTGTATTATTATAGTTTTGGAAATGTCATTTGGCTGTCAGATTTCTAATTCTTTGTTCATAAATAAAAAAATACACCATTTTATTATATTGGCATTGTTGTCAAAAATATTACAGTTTCATCACAGGTTTAAATATAATTCTACAGTACATGTTAAATATTGAAATTGTTAAGTGACATATGCTCTAAGTTGGAGAATAATCTAATTGAACAATTCCATTGAATCTGTTTATTACTTAGTTAAATTTCACAATGACAATTTTTATTTCCTCTATGTTAATCTAATACTAGTCTTCATTAGTATTCTGTATCTAACTTAAACTAACCATTAAAGGTTAAAGCAGATATACTACCTTAGATACATTATTTCAAATTTGCTGTAGCATTTGTGGAACCTCTCATTGAAGAGTAAGGTGTCCACTTGGAAAAAAATGTTGCACAGCTGCCAGCAATTAAGGCCCTAAGTTAGGCTGACTAGAGCTTTGAACTGAGTATTTACAGCTTCTGTTTTCCCTCTTTATGCTGATAGAACATGAACTCAGCACTTAAATTGTTCCACTAGTAGCTGGTTTTATCCATGATACCTATTTACAGTGAAGTTACCAGCAAGAATAACAATTGTTAACCATGGTCATCGAATATAAAATAAGTAACCCTTCACTTCAGGCAGTACTCTGACATTCTCCACATCATATACTATGTATGTTGTATATAACAAAATATGGCCTTCAATCAATATAAAGTGTTATATAATGCTGATGACATTTATGATTATAAAAAAACAAAGAGTAATATGCTGTCACAGATATACTGATGTTGCTAAAAAATATATATATAACATATCTCTGCAGGCAATACCTTTTTTTAAAAGATTATTTTATTTGTATTAACACAGTAAAAATCAATATAAATTATTAAAAAGGGGAATATTTATATATTGATGGAGCAAAAAATGTCTTTTATATTGCTAACCATAGGTTCATATATTGAAATGATCATGTAGAAAAACCTATATACCAGATGAATTCACTTGCAAGAGAAAAAAATGATTAGGTTAGCTTTTGGTATAACAGTTACAATTGTCTGGTCAAAACACAAATTGAATCCTGATGTAAATTTACTGAACTCTTAATGCTAAGGGCCAAAACACTTGTTTGAGGAGGGAGTTTTTCTCTGGAGACCTTCTGCTGGGATAACATATTAGTTCTAAAGGAGCATATCATCGTTTAACATATAGCATGATGGGCACAACTGACCAAATAAACTCCACATGGTTAAAAGTATGATCATTTTAGATATCGGTTGACACTGAGTTATGACATGAATTAGCTGCTTCATGAAACTATTGAAAGTAAAAGTTTTTGCTTCAACCCTTTAGCATTTATATTATTATATTTTCATGGTAAAGTCTTTACCTCACCTAATTATGAGATTGATACCTTAACAGCGGCTGGTTTGAACAGAAAGAGAAGAGATTCTGGCCGGATACAGCCGATTTAAATGCTAAAGGGTTTAATCATTTGAAATATTAAAAATGTTTTAAGGTTCTGAGAGTTTTCATTTATAACCAATCAGTAAGTACATAGGAAAAAAAAAAAAATTCCCAACAATGGATCGAAAATAATTTTTTCTTATTGCTTTGTATTTGCAGAAACACTCCGTGCCTTATATCTTGGAGATAACGATTTTACATTAATTCCTCCAGAGATTGGAAAGTTTCAAAATTTGCAAATTGTGAGTATGACAAAATGCTTCATGTAGAAACCATTTACAAAGTAAACAATTTATGGTTAAGACATCAGTAAAATAATATACAATGGATACCCAAAAGAATGAAATGTGTACTTTAAAAAAAGATTTTTTTTTTTACTCAACATTGTGAAAACAAACTGTATAATAGACTGAATTGTAGTTAGATTCAATGATCACATATGGCCTAGTATGCTCAGAATAATTAAACGTAGGCTGCTTATGTTGACAGAAACTTTGCAACAAATACACAATAGTAAGCAGGCAAAGCACTAACAATGAATTCTTTCCAAAAGTTCCATAGTAACCTAGGTGACCCAATCAACAGTACTGGAGGGTGCTCTTAAAGCATAACAGCCAGAGTAAGAACTGGATAAAATTTAGAGTTATTACCTCTGCTACTAACAAAAGATAGATATGATGCTTGTGTACAAACTGCAATATTGCACGATAGCACAACTTGGCCATTGAATAAAAAAAAGGATGTGTGAAAGAAATCAAGCATGCTTTTGCTCGATGTGTAATGTCTGTATCTTGTCATTCCTGCCAAAACAGGCAATCTGATGTAGTGTACTAGAGAGAAGTCTGCTGAAATATGTATTGAAAACTGATGACAAAACATCCAACCCAAGTAACCATGGGGAAAAACTGCAGGTTTTAGTCCAAATTCAAACCAAATGTTCTGACACCCTTATTCAAGTGGTCTATTTATCCAACTAAACAGTTGTCAAAGTATGTTTATAGACACTTGCCCGAGAGGCATATAAAAAAATATTTAACTGCACTGGTGTAAAAGGATTATTAAATGTGTCAGCTACATTTAAGTGCAAAAAGAATATTGGGAGAGCTACAGAGGATGTTGAGCGTTATCTAGGGATTATGTATAGAAAAAGTTCTGGTAACAGTATCATGATATGTGAATAAGAGACATGGTTTATGGAGCAGAAGTCTGGAAAGAATGGGATTGAAAATGTTCCACTGGATGAGTGGAGTAATACAATGATTTGCAGAGCATGATGGATGTTGTGAAGAGACGTAATTGGGCCATGTGTTGAAAAGAGTGATGGATATCTAAAAGACCAGGGGTTTGGTGAGTGAGGATGCAGACAAGCATGGTTAACCTCTGCCTTAAAAAAAAAAAAAAAAAAAAAAAAAAAAACATTTTAATGGTAAAGTAGAGAATATTTTTTTTTTCTTTTTTGTAGTTGTCTTTAAGAGATAACGACCTTCATACTCTTCCTAAAGAGATAGGCAACCTTCAACGCCTAAGGGAATTATACATTCAAGGTAATCGTCTGAGTACTTTACCACCTGAACTAGGTAAGATTCATTTTCTAGTAAATGGTGCAATGTTTACAAATTTCATCTATTACTATTTTTATAAAATACAACCTGAACCTTTGAATTACATCAGACATGTCTACCCAGTTCCACTCACAAAGCTTTGGTTGCAATAGTGACTTCAAAGCTGGAACCTCATGACAATGTTTTATCCATATTTACAAACAAAAGCTTTTATTTGAAAATTATTTCTTTACAGGGCAACTTGATCTATATGGAACAAAACAAATCTTTCGGTGTGAAAATAACCCATGGGTAGCTCTGATTGGTGATCAACTACAAATTGGTGTATCACATGTTTTTGAATATATTCGGTCTGATAAATATAGATAGTAAGTATGCAACTCAATTTTTTTTAATGGTTATAAATATCTTATCCATTTGTCTGTCTCAGACTTATTGAGTGAAACACAGGCCTAGAAAAATATGAAGCAATTATGCTCCATTGGATTGGTAATGGGAATCAGATGTAGGACATCAATTGTATAATATAAAATGTCAAACACTTGAAAGAAGTTGATATCAAGAGACAGAAGCTAACAAAGAATCCTAATGGCACCAGGTTGTACTGGAGAAAACTACCTACTTATGCAAGCAGAGCAAAACGGCAAGTATGATGGTCAGGGGTGTATTTCTTCCTATTATCACATCTTACTAGCAACCAGCATGTAACTGCCCCATCATTTTTTTTTTACCTTCTCAACCATGTTGAGTAGGGAGGGATAATGTCTTTAATACTGGTGCCATAAAATACTCTGCACGGCAATTGCTATGAGGAAAAGTATCCACCTAGACTAAATTTTAAAGCAAAATTGTTTTCCCTGACACATAGAAAGTGGATGTAAGGTGAATTTTAGATTTGCTAAAAGCAATAATTCCTTCAATATACATTTTCTTATCTTTTAGTTTATATGGCCGTCACATGGAAGCTAAACCTGAACCAGCGCAACGAAAAACAGAACGACCAAAAAAATATACTAAAAAGTGAAACCAAAGCAGGAATTCCTTAAATATTGCTGCTGTATATCCAAATATTTTTCGTTCCCACTTCAATTTAGGCAACAGTATCAATATACTTCTATGGCTAAATATTAGATATCTACATGAGATTTACATTATATATAAAGTATGTTTCATCTTCAAATCAGAAGGGGACAAAATTTCATAATACTTTTGCCAAAACTATTCATAAACAAACTTTCAGAACTCATCTAGGAAAATTGCTTGGCATGAATAAAAATGTATAAAATTTAGTTATTTGTACAGTAATAAAAAATTTTAAACAGCACATTTCAATGTTTATTTTAATTTCAAATCTTCCCTTCATCATAGTATCAGTTAAAACAAGTCCCACTTCTAACTAGCATGAATTCAATCATTTCATTAGAAGTTTAAAAGTCCATTTATGACAAATTGTTAAATTGACAAAAAAATTTTAAATTCAAAAAAAAAAAAAAAAAAAAAACCTTCAAATGGAATGTCAAATTAAATGGGAAAAACACAAGAGTTTGGAAAATTGAATTACCATTAGACACTTTTATTAGAAGTTCTGTCACTTACAAAAACTGTTTTTCAAGTAGAAAAATGTCCACCATATTTATTCCTCTAACAATTTTACTACCAAACCAATCTGTACAACCAGAGATCATAAGTGTTCTGGTATGTTATCAAGTTAATCACTTTCTGTATCTGTCTCTTTGGGAGAAGGAAAATATTTCAATGTGAAATTATAGACAAAAGTAAGAGAGGAGATGCAGTCACAAAAGCAGTTTAAAAAAAAAAAAAAAATTTACATGTAAACTAAACAATACTTTTATGAAAAATTGTGAAAACATAAGTGAAATGACAAAGTGAAAGCTTTGTATGCAATTTCATAACTTTTATTGCAAAACCCAACACCTATGTAAAAGGTTCTGGGAGTTTCGCAAATTTCTATTAGTCCAAATCCAAAATAGTTATTTCTTCTGGGCTTATATGCTGTAGGAATAAGTAAAAATCTTTTGGCAGTATCAGTCTGTTAACAATTGTAGTAGTAGTAGTAGAGGGACCATGTTGCTGAACTTGGTAAGTGCCCCATACTAATCAGATTCTGGAAAAAAAAATAAAAAATAAAAAAAAGTTAACTAAACTTGAACATTTTAAAAGAAATTTAAAATTAACTTGATAAAAGTAAATAAATTTCACCTTCTTCAGCACTCTTCAGCCATTCCACAAAATTTTTCATTTGGTTAACGAAGATACCTTTTCCTTTTGTAGAAGGGCTATCACAATACCACTTTAGGACCACATCTTCAGACAGGACCTCAGCTTTAAGTTGAAAAAAGTTTAAATTGTATAGCAGGTGCCTACACGAATATAACAGCATCTAATTTATTGTCCTTATCAAATATTATGCAATCTACACAATTTAGAAAGAGACTAAGCAATGTACAGAAGTATTAAGTATACTCTTAACCATCTAGTATTGAAGCATTATAAAACGAATTAAGAAATAAAGTTCAATTGAAACTTCTGGCATTCTTGGCCCCTGGACCACACCCGTACTGACTACTATTGGAGCATAGTTGGCCGCCCACAAGTGCAAGCCCCGTGAGGTGGAGTGGCTATTCCAGTGCATCCCTCAGAGGCAATGTATTTTCCATCATGTCGGCTGGGACCCAGAGGCAGAAGGTAAGTTAGTTGGAAATGGAGGATACTCGTTCAGATGCCACTTTCTATATCTTTAAAACTTTGTTTAAGGGTAATGCAATTTTATAAACCTTAAAAAAGAAAAAAAAAAATACAAATCAGGTAACTGTTTTGGCGTCTTATCTTTTATCTTGCATGGTGTATTCTTTCTACCAGTAATTTTTATATTAGTTTTGCTATCTTTGTGTGTATATTTAGGATCAATGTCAAATGACATAGCTATTATCATTTTTGTTTACTGAGCAGTAGTGAGCGTTGGTTAAAGAAAATACTTACATTTATAAAAGAGTATTATAATTTTTTGAAACACCTTCATAAAATTGATATTGTCGTAGCAGTATTCTTGGATCCTCACCATGAGGTTCAGTTCAGATTTTTCAGTTTTTGCTATAGCAGTAAACAGAAGACTGTAATTACGTAAATGTTTCAGAGCTTGTTCTGCTACGAGTTCCTCTTTTTTGTTCCATTCAACAGTTCCCATTACTGTATTCCATACCTAACAAAAAAAGAATGTTTTGAAACCTATAAAATTCCAGCTAGAAACTAACAGTTGATTTTCCTATTATACTTTTTTGTTATAAGTTAAAATGTTAGGAACATACTGTAAATAAAACAAAATTCTCCCTTGGATGATGATATTCTGAAAATTCAGAGTAGAGTATTTGTTTGAGCATTCATGTTAATGAGATCTTTTTAACATGTCTTAGCTAATGCAAAGTTCATTAAACGACAGATTTCAGTTTTAAACCAATCAGAATCAGATGGGTTGTCCTATTTGAGGCAAGTCAATGTCAGATGACCGTGTCTTGCTCATAAAGAACCAATTTTGGCTTGGTTTCTACAGCTGCATGTTCAAAATCATATTTCCAAGATTAGACATGTAATTCTAGCATTTTCAAAATTATCAAAAACCGTGGAGATTTAGTAAATATATTTTCATTTATATATGAATTAAGCTGGTATACAGAAATCTTGTAAATGTCATTATCAATTTCAATTAAAGGGTTAATTCTGAATTTAAGAGAAACTTGCTTACCAAGACAACCATTTCATGATCAGAGAGCTTGTGCTTAGTCATGTACTCTTTTAAATGAGCAATTATCTGCAATAAAAAATATTTTTCTTAAATTTACAAAACTTTTAAAAAGAAAACATTTCAGCTGTAAACTTTACTAAATCTTTCTTTCATTTCACATGCATGCTTGTGTTAGACAGGTCAGGTAACCCACATCTTGCTCATTCAGATCTGTATTTTGGCTTGTTTCTACAGCTCGATGCCCTTTCTAATGCCAACCACATCAGTGTGAATTTGGTTGTTTTAGTGCCACGATAAAAAAAAAAAAGTACCATTTAACGGTGAATAGGGTACTTTTTTTCGTCATCTCACCAGCACAACCACCTTACAGGGTGGGCTGGGCAGTTTGTTGTGCCACCAGCATGACCACCTCAAGGTGGATAATGATAGCAATAAAACCAGAATTACTGCAAGAAAGTGAAGTAGCAAGAGATTCTTGAAAATTATAAAAGAGCACTATGACTAACATTACAAATTAAAAATCTTTAATGCTGCAAATTTTCACAATGATCTGTCCACCAGTAGAGACACTATACTATAAGCACTTGAATTAAATTTGTTTTTAGATATTTGTCCTATATCATTACAGGATGTTAAGAGAAAAAAAATTAAGACTATATGAACAACCTCAAATGAATTAAGGGCTGTTGATACATCTACAATAAGATTGAAAAACACCTAAATTTACTGACTAGATCTTTTTACTAAAAAGTTACAATTGTGAAAGATATGAATTTATAAAATTTTAAATGAAACAATTTAATAATACCTCTTTTATAGGTTCATTATCATTAATCATCCTTGCCAAATCCTTTGTAAGCTCTTTCTTCACTTCGGCTGATTGTTGGACACGCTAAGAAAAAGAATTTCAAATTATACTTTCATAAATAATTTAACCAATGTAAAAAAATTAAAAAAAATAGCAATTATGATTTAAATATAAAGGAGCTTGATCAATAACAAAATTTATTTCTAATAAAATGAGATAAAATAACAGATTAAGATTTTTCAAATCAAACTCAATACTTAAGAAAAGTATCCCTTTTAATTAAAAATATATAAAATAACTCACTTGTAAATTAGCAACAGAACTAAGTCCAGCTTCTTGGAAATGATTGAGAAAAGCCTCCTGACTGCGTTTATTTATTGGAAATAGTTCCTGTACAGAAAGTAATATAATAATCTCATTTTAAAAATTTCAAAAATACATTAATAAAGTATGTAAATGTTTATGTATGGGTTTAAAGGAAAACTTACCAAAAGGCGGTTTTCAATTTGAGAACGCTTCATAGCGGCACTCACACTATTAATATCTTTTTCATTCAACCATGTTCGGAACATGGTAGTGGAAAACTCCAACGATAAGCCTTAAAATGAGAAGGGGGGGGAAAAAAGAAAAATTATACAAATATTTTCAAATCTTTAGTATTCTTAATACAGATCAAATAGAATGAATCAAAATTCATGTGGTGACATGCAAAAAGAATAAGTTTATGATTTAATATACCTTCTTTAACAACATGTTGTTCAAAGAGGCTTGAAAGAATTTTAGCTGAGCACAGGCCATTTGCCAAGAACAGCCCTGTAATGATAGCCAACTTACAGCGCTCTTCATCACTGTAAGCTTTGAGGTAAATGAGAATCTGCAAAATAATTGAAATTATTTTTTTTTTTTTTCACATTTCATACAGATTTAGTGTAGAGTTATTAATTCATGTTTATATACTTTTAAGATATATCTGAAGCTAAGAAAGGAAGGAACAAAAAGTAAAACTGAAAATGCAAGAAAGGCTTTGAGAGAGGAAATACAGTTAAAAGCCTAATAGCAGAAACTGAAACATAACAGCGATTGTGTCTGCCAAGTTATATTTCTACTAGTTTTAAAAAATGCTTACAGCTAGGTTAATCTGAGATATCTCATGACAAATCTTTCATTATAATTCTATTTCCTTAGTTTCTTAATTGCCATCAAAATTGTGTATATTAAATAAAAAAATAAAATTCGCTGTTATTAATTTGGGTATTATTTCTTGCACAATGAGAAAAATGCAAGCTACACAACCAACAAGTTCAAAAGACAAATTTTAATGTACTATCACAGGTGATAGTGAAAATATTTGTCAGTATTAGTGCGAAATGAAAGTTAAGTAAATGGAACAATTGGCATCATGCCATAAAATGCCAGTGAGTTTTCATGAAGACAAAACTAAAATAAATTTAATACTTTTCAACCATTACTAGCCGAATACAATAAAGAAAACTTGCTCAAAACAACAATTTTATGCAATGCCTGTGTTTAGACAACTATATAGTAAACTTTTTAGATTTATTTATGGCATTAAAATTTTCATTCTTTGTGTGTAATCCTATTATATAATGCTCATTTATTTTCACATAGGCACAAAGTCTAGTGGTTATGGTGTTGGCCTCACAATCAAAGTTGTGAGCTCAATTGTGGGACTAAGTGAAACAAAATATTCCATTTTCATGTTGCTTCACTTTATTTCCACATTGCCCCATCTGCCAGGAGTTGCAGCCTGCAGATAGCATCAGCAGTGGAAACACTTTCTATGGTCCGATCTAACGATTAACTCCCCCTTTTTATTGCTTTATTTCACCATATATTTTTGTTTCCAAATTTCATATTAAATTATAATACTATCAAGAGAAAAAAAAAAAAAATGACAGCTGTTAATCTTAAAAAATTTAATTGTGATTGATAAAAAGTATTGGAAAGTGTATATCAATGAAGTGTCTTAAGACCTGCAACACACCAATGGTGGGTAGACATAAGACAGCAGCCACATCACCCCAAAAGGCATGCAAATAATCTAATAAAATAAAAAGGTAATTATATCTATGTCGACAAACAAAAATTGTAAAAGTAGCCACACTTACTTTTTGCAACTCATCTTCAAAAGATCTTTCAAGGTACTTATACCGTCTAATTAGCTTGAAGAACACCTGAAAAAATTAAAAGGATACAAATATATGCAAACACTTCACATTTACTTCTTTTAGTCAAAATACTTTAATAGATTACATTTGAACTGAAGAGTAATATGATTAGTGATAATCATTAAAGGAGCAATTGAAAACTTACTTCATAAAATGCCTTTAATGTTTCTACATTCTCTTTGGCGGTGAAGACACATATATCAGCTCGAGAGGGTTTAGTTGGATCAGAATCTTGAACAATTAACCCACCAGGTGCTTTAAAAAGGGGGGGAAAAAAAAAAAAAAAAAAAAAAATTTCATAATTTCATTTTTTTAAATAAAAATAAAACCACAACTCTAGGTACTGTATGTAATGAAGGTTTTGAATAGACAACTTGTTTGAATGTCTAATAGAACTAGACACAAAAATATCAAACACCTATCATTGTGACAGTTTTTTTTAACAGCCATGTACACCGTGGGTAGAAAATTGGCAGAGCAGATCTAAAGAATACTGCAAAAGTATTCTTTCGAACTTTGCGCGCTGTGTTCTCATCCTACTGAGGTCAATTTTGCCTTTTATTTTTTCAGAACTGAAGAAGCAGTATGTATTTTACTTATGCAATAAGATATATTTAGTTATCAATTAGATGGCAAAGAGTTAAAAATAGTTTGAATAAATTTAGTAACACAGTAATGAAAGAGTTAAACACTAAGTATCAATACAATAATTTATTTCCCCATATCTCCTCTGGATGAAACTGACTATGTTCAAACCTGAAGGGAGATGGGCTTTGCCAGGAGTTATAGGTTCATTCATACATAAGCTCTGATTAAAAACTGGATAATAGTTATTAACTGGAAAGTCACCATAACATTTACTTGAAAGCTGAACTTAGAGATGAAGTGAAGTAAAATATTTAAAATAAAAAAAAAATAAAATAAAACGTCAGCATTCATTGAAATACTAGAAATTGTTGACAAAGTGTTAATTCTTTAAGCTCTGATCACAAGATGTCTCATGACTAAAATCTGAAAAAAAACAAAAAAAAAAAAAATACTGAGAGCCAAGTATAGCTCTTAATATTAAACTATTATTGCTTTAACAGTTCCAATGACAAGAGGCTTTCTTTTTTCAAGATGCTAAAAGTATTTTCTTTATTTTGTCAGTAGCAGTGAAAATGAATAAAGATGACAAAGATGTAAACACAGAGCAATCAATTCTATGCAGTAAACAGACCAATGTTTACAAAATCAATACCAAGATAAATTATGATTAAGGACACCAATAAATATTCCAAATGTATAAATCATCACCATAATGGAAAATGGCACTATAAAAATGAACTGAAAGCAGATGAAAATGGCACCAACCAATGATCTACTACAGGTTCATTGTATCGTGAATCTAAATTACAAAAATGTTTAAAAACTTTCTGTAACTTAACTAAGAACAGGGTGGGAAAAGTTTAGGTTGTATACTTGTAAATAAAGTTTCATACTGCAAGGTAGTGTAACAGAGGCATTGCATTTTGAAGCTAGCACACTCCACTGATTGTGTAATATTAGTGTGCATGAACAAAAATGAACAGGGTAAGTGCTAAGCGAAACCAAGTGCAAAGAACTTGAAGAGAAGTCATGGAAAGAAGTGAAAGCTTAAGAGATCAAACCTAACAAAGGTGGTGAAGGACTGCCAGAAAAAGCAAAACACATTGGAGGACCAATGAAAAACAATGTAAAATAAACTGTATTCAGTTTTATTTTGTCGATTCTTTGCAAAAGTAAACTGAATAAGGAGATTGAGAAATAACCAACACCTAGCACTTCAATTAGTTGCTATACATTATTTTTGTATACTAAATATAATTTAGCATATTACAAACCAAACTATTCCAAGCTTTACCAGATATGAACTGAGGGAGGCTGTAAGCAGTTGATAGTCATGATTAGATTGCCCTTGGTTATAGTCCTGTTCAATCAGGGCAGATTTGAAATTGTAAGGATTCGGTAATATAACTATTTTTTTTCTTTACTAAGCTAGTGTTTGAAATAAAAGGTTCTTAAAATTATAGAATGTTTTTAAATGTGTATATATATATATAGACACATATATACACACAGAGATCTTTGGCACCACGCAGTAATACAGAAGACCCGCCTTGCCTATGTACAAAGCGAAACCTACAGTCAGTAGGCACCTCTTAACCAAATATATACCCCAACCCACTACCCCTACTCCCACCACCCTTTCTCTGTAAAGTTGGTACCACAACATCTAGTTCAAATTAATATGATAATGAGATCGAGATCGTGTAGGTGTCAGGAAAAAAAAAAACCAGTCCACGCTGTAATGTGGCCGTGTAGGTAACATGGTAAAAATTTCCCAGTCCACACTGTAAATAAGGTTGGTGTTAGGAAGGGCATCTAACCGTAGAAAACCTGCCAGATAGTCCTATACGAGCAAGACACGGTCACCCGACCAATCTTGCCTCAAATTGGGACAACTATCTAAACCATGCTAGCGTGGAAGATGAAACGATGATGACACACACACTTTAAAATAAAGTTTTGTTTTGTAGAACCAGGGACAGTTAGGTTTCAAAGGTGATAAACAACTACTCATTCCAGAATAGAAAAAAAAAACATGGATATAAAGCTTTTATAATTTTGTTGCAAAAGGTTCACTGAATATTTACAGGTATGATACCAACAAAAATATGAAGCTCACTCATACTTTCACATATACAAAATTCAAATTAGATCGTTGTCATTCACACTGCATGGCTTTCAAGAACTTATGGGTGGATTCAACATCCAGCCCCCAAAACACCTGTCAAAAGGAGATACTGCAAAAAAAGTTTGCATTCTACTGATAAAGTTAATGCAAACTTCATTGTAAATGCAAAATCATTCTGAAGTTCAGTTGAAGAAATTGATTTTTACATAAAACCAAGACTTATACAGACCCAAACTTCCTTCAACAAAGGACTAAAATGTCAAACTCTTCAATTTAAAATTCAGAGCTCAGGTGGCAATATGTATTTTACTTATTTGTTTATCAATTTAGATGACAAAATAAAAACTTAACTCTTCATACCAGCACAGGTTGGTATCAATGTATTTAATGTATTAAGAAATAGGTTCATGAAAGAGTTACACACTAACTATCTATACTACAAATAATTGATGTATAACTATCTTTCAACAAATACAACAGAAATTTTTATCAAGAAAAAGAAAAACTTACCTAATTGTCCTCCAGTAAATAAGATATCAAACAGCACCTCAGCATAACGACGATAATCAAGACGCGAACCAGCAGTATCGAGATACTTACTAACCTTTAAAGAAAACATTTACAATTAGTCCCATTCAATAAATTATTTTACTATGTAAATAATGTTTTCTAGCCCACTAATATTTGAGGGTTGTGACACACAGCCAACTTCATATCGGAAAATTGTATTCAAATCATATCAGTAACAAATAGGAAACTGTGTGTGTGTGTGTGTGTGTGTGTGTCAATACTGCAAAGCTTTAAGTACAATAGCACTGATGAGTCTGGAGTCTAAAACTGACACCTACAGCTAGTGTATTTTGTTATTAACGTGTTTGCCTATGTCTACTGGGCCAACAATCTTAATTTACAACTAAAAATGTTTGAATGATCACATAAAGAGTCCTAATTATAGATATAGAACAAAGATTGACATACAGTAGTAGTACTGTTTCACACTCCATTTAGTCAATGGAGCAGCCATGTACCAATTGCAATATATAGATTTAAGTATTTTCCCCCCACTACTAGGATTTCGACACTGATGTTATTGCACACACTTCAGTTAAAAATGATCACTGAAGTAACAAGATTGCCAAAGTGAAATTACCAAAAGAATCCTAACTATAAACCAGCAAATAAAATGGTAAATACAGCCCTTACCTGCTCTAAATCATTTGAACAGTCATTCAAGCCTAAAATAATGGCATCACGAAACGATGAAGGATCGTATTTTTCTTTTTCATCTGATAGGAAAATAAATATTTTATTAGTCAAAATATAAACAATTTGAAGAAATAAAAGACAAAACTTATCACAACTAAGACAATTAATGAAAGGATCTTCAAATATGAAATTGAAATAAACAGGTTACACTTTTCAAGTAGTATCAAAAGGCTTCCTGGACTAGTTCTGTAGCCTGCCAACACATGGTTGCACATGCAATGAGCTAGCAGTGAGCTTCATGCGCCAGTGTGTTGAGTGACATTGCTGTGTTTACTTCGCAAGTTATGAAATTTGTTACAGAGACACTGAGCATGCTTTGGCAAGTTTACGGTGACAAAGCAAAGTTTCTAGTGGCACAGGCACTTCAAAAGTGGAAGAACATCCCTGGAAGATGACGGGCGACCTGGAAGACCCACCACGAGCAACACCCCCGGAAGTGTGGAAAAAAATCAGCAACGTTTGAGGCATTTGAGGGAGGATATTTAGCGAAATCAACCAGATCTGTAGAGCACAAAGAATTGGATTCTCCGTGACAACAATGCACCCTGTCACTGAGCTTTCCTCACTCGAGTTTCTCACCAAAAACATTGTACTGCTCCTGCCCCAGTCACCAATTTAGCACCTGCAGACTTCCATCTCTTCTCCAAGCTGAAAATGCAGCTCAAAGGTTGCTGTTTTAACACCACTGCCAAGTCCAGAGCAAATTGCAGGTCCTCAACTCACTCACAAAAAATGATTTCGAGGTTGGATTCCAAAAATGGCAGGAACACTGAGACCAGTGTATTGCTGTGCAAGGTGACTATTTCAAAGGAGATGATGTTATAACTTAGGTAAATAGTTTTTTTTTTAAACATAAGTAGTCCATGCACTTTTTGATACCACTTTGTATGTGGGTTTAGCTGGTCTTCTCAGAAGTTATGTCATAGGTTTCTTGGGCGTTTTATAGAAGCACTATATATATATATATATATATATATATATATATATCATTATCATCATCGATTAACATACATCTTCCACGCTTGCATGGGTTAGACAAGTCCCATTTAGCGGCAAGTTGTGTCGGGTGACCGTGTCTCGCTCATATAGGAGTGTTTCTGGCTGGTTTTCTACGATTGGATGCCCTTTCCTAACGCCAACCACATTAACAGTGTGGGCTGGGTGCTTTTTTGCCGTGTCTATATATATATATATGTATATATATATATACATACATTACATACACACACAAGTTTCACTCATTGGACTGTAGCCATACTGTAATCAACCCCAGTACATATTTTACCAATCTTTATTTTTGTCAAACCACTAAGTTTGCTGTGACTAATGTAAACAGACATGATGGGCTTCCACAGTTTCCATTTAACAAATTTCACCCACAAGGCATTGGTCAATGCACGACTCCTTAACCACTGAGACTGCACACACGTGTATATATATGGGTGGGTGCAGGCATGAGTGAGAATGTGATTAAGACCTCTTTGCAACCATGTAAGCTTGGGTTCTACCTCACTGCATGGAATCTTGAGAAATTGCCTACTATGGCATCGAACCAACCAAGATGGCAACTATAGGGAAGTTTGTTGTGTATATGTGTGCGTGAGTGTTTGTCTCTTCCTTTCTCTCACTCAATATCGCAAGCGCTGACATTTGCAAATATTCTGCATAAACAGATCCCACTACTTTGCTGGTAGATGTATGAAGATCTGCACCTCAGATCAGCCATGGATTAGCGTCAATAAATCAACCACAAAAAAGTCTCGTCTAAGCAATGAGAGCATGGAAAAACGGACGTTAAAATTAAGATATTCATTTTAAGAAGCAAAATATACTTTACCCCTCTTTCTAGTCTTCAGCCGCTGGCCTGACAATATGGGTTTTGGGGCCTTCTGACTCATAAAAATGCTGCAATAAAATAATGTTACACTAATAATCACCTAGCAGTCAAGTAACACAATATACAGTCAAAAACTCACCAAGATAATACAAAACTTTTGTGTATATATATATATAATATAATATATATATATATAAGTAGTTTTTATATATGTGAGAGAGATTGGTCTGGAGGAAGTAGTTCAATCCGGGATTTAAAATAGTGTTAAAATATTGACAAAAGAGTAAAAGAGGAACATAAGTATTGCGAAAGAAATGCCAAAAATGAAGTTTCAAAAGCAAGTAATATCTCAAAATCATGAGTAAAATTAAACGATAATGTACGCTTTTAGTTGTTTGGTGATGAAAGTATGATTTCATGTGTGTCAATGAAAATAAAGTGTGTACGTTCAGTCATATTAAAAATGAAGACGTATTAACCATAAACCATTAAAATGATCGCAATTTTAAATTGAATTTAATAAACAATGAACAAGTGAAGCAAGGTCTGTTTTGTTTGTTTGTTGTTTTTCTCTCAAGTCACCATACAGCTAATATAAAAAAATATAGGTCAATTTTAAAGTGTCCCATTGCGTAAAATAATTATAGAAGTGACGAAATTTAGAAATTATATGGAATATTTTTTTCTTGAAATATGACAATTAAAACAGAAAAAGAGCCGAAGATCCTCTCGCATAAGAGGAAGTGAGAAGGCAAATGGGTGGGTTGTTGTTGCCAGTGGATTCGTGATTTGGTCATGGACAACTGTAACACGCTGACTTATCATTATTAGAACTAGTTAACTAAATTCAGTAATATGTGCAACTAAAACTCAGAAATTTTATTTTCAATTTGATAGATTATTAATTTTAGATAA
This sequence comes from Eledone cirrhosa, assembly GCA_964016885.1. Lineage (NCBI taxonomy): Eukaryota > Metazoa > Mollusca > Cephalopoda > Octopoda > Eledonidae > Eledone > Eledone cirrhosa. The sequence goes on from OZ024740.1 coordinate 286,806,544, forward strand.
AAACAACAACAACTGATTAACAATTTCGTTTAAAATAATATGTCGGTGTTTTTTCTTCGTACAGCGTGCTTTTTCTCATCCGGTTTAAACCGACGAAAGGGGTTGACAAAAGAGATGAAATCTTCATGCGGGACATTTAGACTAGATGAAGGGCCTGATGTAGTCTTAAGATATTAATAATGAAATGAGCACAGGTAAAAAGATCTTCAATTAGTTAGATAATTGCATGAATAAAAGGCGATATTAAATTACTAAAACTAGCAGCAGTCTGTAGCAGTGCAGCAGGCGGCCATTCGGTAAAGTGCTAAATAGCACGGAAAAAAAACTGAACTCATCTTAAATTAACGTAAAAAATATATATATACGATAATATTTATTTAAACAAGATAGTTATTGTAGAAAAAAAATAAGCTATCGATAAAAGAAAAGTAGTATTTAGCCGTTGGAACTCATTGAATAAGTTGCTCAGAATGTGCTTAGTAAAAAATGTATATATATAAAAACCAGTTAAAATGTTTAAAAAAAAAAACAAATAAAGAAACTGAAGATTATAACTGAGGAAATTTATTAACATTAGTCTACAGAGTTTAAAATATTTAAGAGAAATAATGATGATATAAAATACGTTATAAAAACGACAGTAAATGGCGGCTGGTGAACTGGACTAACTGGAATGTTGAATCCCTTATATAGAAAAAAAATGATCAGAAATATTATTAAAATTTGCTGGTAAAATAATGAGGTCGAGATAATACAATAATTTAAAATAAAGTTATAACAATATAGTAATAATAATATCAATACCTGGTTACGGGTAGAGTTTGTTGCTTCGTCTGTGAGCAGAGAAAACAGCAGTTATTGAAAGAAATGTGGTGAGTGAGGAAAGGAGTTTCGCTCCCGTATGTAGTTACGAGAATTTAAATAACAAGCCGGAACGAAATCGTTTTGGATTTACGTAACAAGGCAAAATTTAGCTGTAGGGATAAATCTTTTAGCAGGTTACTAACTTATAGAATATATAATGTATGTAAATTGTTATTTTTCCCAACTGATGAATGTAAAAAATAGATTTAAACTGAAGACACTCACCTTCGAGTTTCTTATCTCCTTTCCTCTCAGAATCTGACTGAATCAATTCTCGCACCAACTTCTCGAGCCTCGCTTTACACCTCACGCAAGATGGCAGCTACATTGAGTTTTATGACTTCGCCGAGGCTTCTCTTTGTTGTTTGCCGGCAATCTAAGGTCTGATACCACCACATGATGGATATATTTTATAACCATTTGTCTTTTATTTTAATTTTGTTAAATACTGTTTTGTTAACTGTCAATGAACCTAAAACGAGTGTACTCTGTAATTTCTTTACCAAGAGCATTGAATGAACTCATTAAAATTTTGTATATTAATGTTGAAATAAATTGTAAAAGGGTACATTCAATAGAAGTAGTTTCATAGATTTTCGAAATAAAGGAAACCGTGTTATTATTTATTATAGTATTATAGAAAGTAACGCTATATTTGATTAATGCAGAGATTTAACTCTATTGATACGTGACCTTCAAATGTTGCCTATATTTCGAGTCCATGTCGTTATTTTGTTTACTTCATTCAACGCGAGTATTTACAGAACTTAAAACTTTATTCTGTTTAATTGAATTAAAAATACACTCTAAAGTATATAGTTTAAGCTATGTTCTAGATTTGTTAGCAATGAGTAAATGACTTGAACATTGTTGCATAAAATATGTTCCTTAATAAAAAATAATAAAACCAATGAATTAAAATCATATTTAAGTTGACAGTTTTACATTAAATATTGACGATATAGATTTAAAATAAAACACCAGAAAAATATAGTTAAAGTTTATGTTGTTTAACTCAGATCAAGCAGATTTATGATCAAAGGCATTCCAACTATGACCATCTCGTTTTTTTAAACTGTACAATGTGATTTGAAGACTTGGCTGTTATTTCTCATAGCAGAGTGACCACATTAAAGGCTCATTCGCTGTTTCACAAATAAATTCTATTAAATAAGTTGAGTTCTGAAGTACAAAACGTTTTCATTCAATATCGTTTGTCCTCACTGTACAGTATTGTTTTACAGGAACTTAATAATTAAAGTGTCAGATTACTTGCCTACAAGTATTGAATTATGCTACCACAACTTCAGTTCCCCTAAATTCACCAATTCTTGATTAACTTCATCCAAACTCGCATGATCGACATATCTTTTTTCTTTATATAACTATAATTTTTGCCATTTGATCCTGCATTCTACAAATTAATTTTTGTTGTGTAATTTAGACATGGCCTAGGCCAATACTGGCCGAAACCTATCAAAGTTATATGCGTAACCAATGATACATGAAATATATTAACAATAAAAGGGATGCATTATTGATATATTGGCAGTATCGGTAGAGGGTCGGACGCCATGCTTTCCAGCATAGTTACGTCCCTTTACGATCTGAGTTCAAATCCCGCTGAGGTTGACTTTGCCTTTTATCCTTACGGGGTCGATAGAATAAAGTACCAGTAATGCACTGGGTATGTGCTGGCCTTGTGCCTAAAGTAGAAACAATTATTGATATATAGCAAGGATCAGTCAGTAGGCAGTTGTAAGAGAACATAAGTCTTTTATAAAAACACTATGCTTTTGAAATAGTGAGAACATATCACATTTAACACCAGCATTGATCATGTATACCGTTACACATACCAATTAGCGAAGTTGACAGTATTTTATTTATCTATAAGCAATTTTATTTAAAAAATCTTTCAATTCTGTGTGTAAACTGTACTAAAGCTATTTTGCAATTTGAAAATGTGAGCGTCCTAACGCAGAAAATGACAGTAATAACAGTAGATCACTATAAATAATAGTTGAGAAAATTGGGTAAAATATCCCTAGAGGCAGAAAATAGTGAACAAAAGCGCCTGACAGGAATCGAACTCCGTGAGTCATAGAAGAGACTATGATAAGGAGCTGCTGACATTTGTTCTCAGTCTTCTAAAATGCTATAAGCCTTGTGACTACTTCATAGAATTAAGTCTTCACTACATCATCATTTCTAAAGGTTATTCTTTCAGAAAATTAAATAAAATAGCTCTTTTATGAAAATAAATGGATTTTGAAATCTATTTTAGCCAAATTCTAGCATTCAAATAACTTTTATGTGTTTGCAAATTCCCACCTAAGTATTAAGAAATTCCTTATTAAATTTACTTTTTTTAAAGAGATTAATAGATTTCTAGAAGAAAACTATACATGTAATAGTCATAATTTGCAATTTGACATTTTCACCAACCATACAAACTTTGTCACTACTAAATGCAACTGTTCTCTAAACTTTTCTATCTTTGCAACTCTGTCCACAGTACTATATCATTGATTTTGGTACACAAGTACCTCTGAGTTGAAAGCCATTGTAAACTAGTACTCTGTTGATGACTCTGTTCTAAAGTTGCCTGCAAATTATCTAACACTCTGGATATAGTTGAAAAAGAGGATTACTAAGTGGTAGTTGAATTTGCTAGAAGTAACAGCCAAATGTCCTTTAAATCCTACACTACTGTCTTAATAAAGAAAAGGCATTAGATAATGTAATTCTAGATATCCCTAAAAAATGGGATGGCCACAGCTGTAATGCTTTTGATCAGGGTTAACCTGAGCCTTAACAACTCAGCAAACAAACCAGTAACTTAAAAATAGACACATTGGATAATGTGATCTGGGATAGATTTCTTGAAAATAGGATTGGCATGACTGGAATGCCTTTGATAATAGGTTTGCTCAACTTAAGTTTGGCACAAGTTTAACCATTATATCAGCAATGACTACATTTAACCATTATATCAGCAATGACTACAGTATCTATATTTAAACAAAAGTTAACACAACTCTTATTAATTTACAAAAGTAGATAGTAAAATCTGTATTTGCTTATTTATAGATTCAATGTATGTTAACAAAGGATCCTCGACTCCCAATGCTAATGAAGCAACAAGTAATGTGTTATCCATCTTCAAAACATTACAACCCGAAATTCCGAAAAGAAAGAAGAAGAAAATTCTTGCAGGTAATCCAACAGTAATTATAATATTCCAAATCTTATATATATGAATCCTCATCTTCATTCTTCCATGCTAGCATGGGTTAGACGGGTTGTCCTGTTGTGGGCAGTGCCCAGTCGGCTGACCTTGTCTTGCTCATACGAGAACTGTTTCTGACTTGATTTCTACAGCTGGATGCCCTTCCTAACACCAACCTCATTTATAGTGAGTGCCGTGTGCTTTTTTGCCGTGGCACCACCACGACCACTTTTCAGTAGGAGGAGGTGGGGGCATATTGTCTATATGCTTCAGGTATATATAAGGTATTTCAGTGAGTGCTCAATGCAGTTGCCAATTGTAAAATTCTTGCCTAAACAACAGTAATATCAAAATCTTTCAATCTGTACATATTTTCTATTCAGATTGTTATATGTACTATAAAAACTTTATAAAGCATTATCAAACTACCTCAGTATTTTTTGAAAATTCATGCAATTTTCCTTTAAGCATAAGCTGGTCTTGAAAATTATATTTTCAAAACTTTGGAAATGCTATCTAAATTTATAAAGATATTGAGAATCTTAATTTTAATAAGTTAATGTTTTATCTGCTTCTATAGATATTTTCTATTTATCTGGAATGACGAAAATTTTATTTCAAACAGATTGATTTACCTGATTATGACAAATATCGAAAAGATAAAAGTATGGCACCTGATGAAATTCGACTCAAAATGAAAAAAGAAGGCAAAGTTCCACCAAGAATACATGACGAACGATCTATTAATATAAGCAGTACAGGTTAGTGTTGATATTTTATCATGCTTTTTTTCTTTGTATCATTCTAAAAGCAAAGACTTCATTGTAGTCTATTGATGACCTTATGCAGTTAAGAAGCTGTTTAGTACAACAGATTAACTTCATTCCAGCAAAGTATGATGCTATGACTGAAGCATCATAAATATTATGTGTTTAGGTTTATGAAATTTTAAAGAGACTAAGAATTAGCAAACAATAAATAGGATAAATATCATACCTTTAGGCATTAACCAGAAGATGCAATTTGTCTTTTCACATTCTCAAACATTTTCGTTATTTATTTATTTATTTTGTTTGTTTATTTTTTTACTATTTAACCCTTTAGCATTTAAAACGGCCATATCCGGCCAGAATTCTCTCACCTCTTTCTGTTTAAACCAGCTGTAACCGGCCACTCATACTGGTGTTACGGTATTGTTCTCAAAATAATATCAAAATCTCATAGATTCTATATTCTGTGAGATAAAGCCTTTACCATGAAAATGTAATAGTATATATAATGTAAATGCTAAAGGGTTAATCACAGGGGGAATAGCAGTATTCATGACTTTTTTCAGGATCTCCAAGACTGGTGAAAGGGAGAGGGAGTGCCTTTAAACTGGAGATCAGGATCAAATGTTTGCAACAGAGTTAACTTTACTAAAACACCCAAATTCCAGGTTTGAGTGCTAAACTAGATGATGGCTTAAGTTTATCATGCAAAATTTAAGACAAACCAATGAAGGAGCCTCCATCTGATCCTTCAACATGCTACAAATATATCTGGATATGATGACTTAGTGTGTGTATACATGTGTAGTCATTTGTCATCATCACCATTTAATGTCCATTTATCCATAATGTCTCATTATGAAACAAGTTCGATCAGATAACCATACGTTGCTCTTACAGAACCGTTTCTGGTTTGGTTTCTTTGGCTGGATGCTCTTCCTAACACCAGCCACATTAACAGTATTGACTAGGTGCTTTTTGTTATATCACCATCATGACCACTTTACAAGGGTGGACTGGGCGCATTTTGTCATGTCACCCACATGACCATCTTACAGGGTGGGCTGGGTTCTCTTATCACCATCATGAGCACCTTACATGGTTGACTAGGGACTTTTGTTTTGTCACCAGCATGACCACCTTACAAGGTAGACTGGGTGCTTTTGTCATGGCAGCAGCATTATGAGGGGGCGGGGCTGCGGGTTTGGAGTGTGTCCTACTTTCCACGCTTATATGTAGGGGTTGAGCGTGCTGATCCCTCTTATGCCCAGTTTCTCTTTTAGTTTATTTACGCTTTGTCATTTGTGCACACTACTATTACACATCCATTGAAGCATCCATTTCTTTTTAATTTTCATAGGTCCTCTGCACACAATGCCCAGGTCTCACTTCCATGCAGCATTGCTGTTTGTACACAAACATCATACAATCTGCCTTTCATTTTAAGCCACTAGCATTTAAACCGGCCGTATCTGGCCAGAATTCTCTCACCTTTTTGTGTTTAAACCGACTGTAACTAGCCACTCATACTGATGTTAAGGTATTGTTCTCAAAATAAATACTATTAAAATCTCATTATGTGAGATGATTACATGAGGTAAAGCCTTTGCCATGAAAATACACTAGAATATATAGTGTAATGTAAAGGGTTAAGGGAAAAATTCTTTGTAGTTAGCAGCGGTAGTAACTCCCTGAACTTTTTCCGTCCTGTTCTCACTCTGGCTACTGTACTGTCAGAACACCCACCTCTACTGCTAATTTGGTCACCCAGGTAACAAAAGCTGACAACTACTTCTACGGAGCCTTCTAAGCATTTAATTGGGCTTGTTTCTTGTAAGTTCGGGTTGCTTACTGCTCCCATGTATCTACCACATATAAAACCTATTTTCTTTGCTAACCTGCCTGAAATCCTACTACATAGTTTGCATTTGAATTTCTACCCACTCCCTTCCTGTACAGTGAGCAAAGTCATTTCCCTGAAGGACTCAAGGCTCTGTTTTCTTTTCTACTTACTAGGACTTTAGTCTTTACCATGTTGACTCTAAGGCCTTTTGATTCCAAGCTATGCTTCTAGGTCAGGAATTTCTTCTCTAATTCTGCCATGGATTCAGCTCTAAGGGTTAGATCATCGGCATATAGTTCCCATGGGCAGCCAGTTTTTAACTCTTCCGTTATGGCTTGCAGGACAATAATAAACAGGAGGGACCTAAGAACAGACTCCTGATGGACCCCCACTTGTGCCCTAAATTCCTCACTATAATCATTGTTAATTCTAACCTTGCTGGATGCCCTTCCTATCACCAACCACTTTACGGAGTGCTCTGGGTGTGTTTATTGTATAGATCATCAATACTAGGAAGGTTGTCATGTCTTTAATTGAAAGGTCTTTCCAACCCTTTTTTTGGCAAGCTTTCTACAGCTGGATGCCCTCCCTAGCACAACTACTCTACAACATGTATTGGGTGCATTTTCATGGCACCAGCAGTAAAGAGGTTGTCAGTCATTGTCTTCATTGAAGAACCCTCTCTACTCTACAGGGAGTGGGAAGAGAAGGAAGATTAGTATCATGTTATGGGTATGTGATTAGTGTGGTAGGATTTGACAGGGTGATGAGTATGGGGGAAAGGAGTTTAAGATTGGCTGTCCATGAGTGCATTTGTATGCTCATGACCTGGTTCTTGCAGCTGAATCTTTGAAAGAGCTTGAAAAGAAATTCCTGTTAGAATCTAAAGGGTTCAATAAACTTAGCTTAATAAGTTGGAAAGAGCAAAAGACTCTGATCCAATCAGGGAAGTAGCCATGCTTAATATAAAGAAAAGTAAATAGAAACTCATTACAATGTATTCAATTAAAAGTATGGGTACACAACAGGTGTAGTAAGATTATAAGCAGGCTAAGAGAAAATGTAAACTTTGCATGTGGCAGTTGCACAGGAATAATGTAGTAAGAACAGCTATGAAAGGAATCTTTTCCAAACCCCAGAAGGTACCGTATTTAGCATGGTTTCTAAGAGTGGATGTGCTTCCTAACATCAACCACCTTACAGAGTGTGCTAGGTGCGGTTTTTGTGACACCAGCACTACTACTTAATGAGATGTACTGAGTGCTGCTTATCATGGTATCAGTACTAGTTGTGTTTTCATATTTTTAGAATGTTAGGATAGAAGCCAATTCAGAAGCACACAGCTTTTAATTGAGGAGTGCAGTTATGAAACCTAGTTACCTTTTTGAACATTTATGTTCTGCTAAGATGCCTTATATTGCATTTACAAGATCTCAAAAATTTACAAGATCTCAAAAATAGACTACAAAAGTTAAAACAAAGTAACAAAATTGGTTCATATATATATATACATATTGTTTCTGAAGATAAACAGCAGAATTAGTCAAGGCTAATACTATGGAGTTGCTTAATTTCTATCTATTAGTCAATATTCGATGAAATCTTAAAACAATGGATTACATACTTAAGCCTTATCTTATTTGTTTTCATTGTTCAATTTTGCATTCACACACACACACATGAACTCATATATCTATCTATCTACCTATCTATCTATATATTACTAAAATTCTGTGATTGATTGCTTGCTTGCTTGTCTGTAATGTAATACAGCCAAAAGGGTGCATAATGGGAAAATACTTTGAAAGGAAGTTGCCCCTGACATGGGAATACAAATGGAGTTGCCCCTGACATGGGAATACAAATGGAGTTGCTCCTGACATGGGAATACAAATGGAGTTGCTCCTGACATGGGAATACAAATGGAGTTGCCCCTGACATGGGAATACAAATGGAGTTGCCCCTGACATGGGAATACAAATGGAAGTGGGGTTTTCTGGGTACCTTCATAAACAGAGAGAGAGAAGGATAAAGAGAAAGAGATAGTTGTTGTCAGAGAGAGTAGATTGAAAAAGAGACATAGAGAGTGGGAGAATGGAAAAGAGAGAGCTGGTGTATATATATATATATATGTGTGTGTGTGTCTATGACCAGTGTATATAGATCACAGATACACACACACACACACACACACATATACATGTATACAAACACACATTTATATATATATATATATATAAATATACATACACACACATATATATGGGTCTTCCAGTTTCATTTCACATTATATCCATGTATGTGTATATTTTAATTATTTATAAATTAATTTTAGGTGAACATGATTTTTTTTTAATATTTGGAAGTGAACATGACCCAACGGGTCACAGGTGGTCTAGTATACTACTAAAACTCTGTGATTGTGTGCTTGTCTGTAATTTAATTGTTTCTACTTTTGGCACAAGGCCAGCAATTATCCCAGTGTACCACTGGTACTTTATTTTATCGACCCCGTAAGGATGAAAGGCAAAGTTAACCTCGGCAGGATTTGAACTCAGACCATAAAGGGCCGTAACTCTTTGGTGCAAATGGGAGCATAATGGGAAAATACTTTGAAAGGAAGTTGCTCCTGAAATGGGAATACAAATGGAATAAAACAGTTTCACGTAAATCCGAGCCCGGGTTCCCAAGATAGAGGTTTTTCCGGGTACCTTCATAAATAAAGAGAAAGTGATAGTGGTTGTGAGAGAGTAGATTGAAAGAGAGAGAGAGCGAGATCTGGTGGTGTTGTTGAATGAAATTTTAAAAGGTGACTTCAAAGAATCGAATACAGCATTACTGTAGGTAGTTCAAATTTGATGACTGAATATTAAATCATATGCATCATATAACTTGTGTTAGGACAGGATGTGTGTAGCGAAACACACACACACACACGCACGCACGCACGCACACACACACACACATATTCCAATTTCATTTTACATTCCATACATGTCTGTATATTTTAATTATTTTTAAGTGAACATGACCCAATGCATCACGGGTGGTCTAGTATATTTTTTTTTTTTTCCTTCTTTTCGGGTTATAGTTACTGTCGCTCAGAGAGTGGGATTGGCTCAGTGCACAGTCTTTCCTCACTTTAAAAATATTCTTCACGGACAGGCGTTGCACGATTGAACTAATTAATAATTATTAATAGTGTTGTTATTATTATTGTTATGATCATGCTGTAAAATGGAGGGGTAGAGAGGGCTCTCTCTAGTACTGGTGGCACGAATAAAAGCACCCAGTCCATGCTGTAAGTGGTGTTAGGAAGGGCATCGAACCAGTATATATACTATTGCCAAAAACTATGAGCACAACAAATAAGAATTGCAACAATTGCGTCAACAGCAATAACACTAACCACGTTAGGGCTGCGTATGGTAATGGGGTGGCTGGTGCAGCCATAGGCGAGAACCCCCCGGCCGTCAAGAAATCGCACAACAACAAGAACTGCGTAAACAGCAATAACACTAACCATGTTAGGGTTGGCACGGTAGTGGGGTGGCTGGTGAGGCCATGTGCGAGAACCCCCCTGACCGTCATTAAGCAATCGCACTACAGGAAAAGGAACAAGAATATGAAGACGTCGCATCTCAGAGTTGCAGCACTTAATGTTGGCACTCTAACAGGTAGATCTGGAGAGATAGCGGAGATGCTGGAGAGAAGGCATGTGGATGTGTGCTGCGTGCAAGAGGTGGGATGGAGAGGTGCCTCTGCGAGACTAATCGCAGGCAAACATCTTAGTGATAAGCTTTTCTGGGTGGGTATTGATGATGGGTTAGGGGGAGTAGGCATTTTCCTGGCTGAGAGATGGATCGATAAGACAATAGAGGTAGTTCAAGTTAGTAATAGAATGATTAAGCTTAGATTAGTTGTAGGCAAGAGACTACTGACAATCATATCTGCCTATGCTCCCCAGGCAGGCCTAGGTAAAGAAGAGAAAGACTGCTTTTATGAGCAACTTATACAAATAGCTGCAATGACAGAGGACGGAGACATCGTTATGCTAGCAGGGGACTTCAATGGTCATGTTGGACAGCTCCAGGGTGGTTACACTGGGGTACATGGTGGGCACGGTTATGGATCAAGAAATGAAGGAGTGAGACTTCTTGAATTTTGTGATGCAAGTGCACTAACCATTTGCAACACTAACTTCTAGAAACCTGCCAACCACCTAATAACCTACAAATCAGGCGAGCACATAAGCCAGATTGACTTCTTGCCAGTTAGGCAGCGGGACAGGCAAATGGTGTCAAATACCAAGGCATACCCCGGGGAAGAATGTATCCCACAGCATAGGTTAGTCGTTAGTGATATCTCAGTAAGCAAGAGACGGAATGAGACATACAGGAAGGTGTGGAGAAGAAAGGTCTGGAAACTAAAAGACCTTTTACTAAAATACAAATTTAGGAAAGCCCTACAAGATGTGAATGACGAAAAAGAAGACGATTTAAAGTTGTATGACATAGATGATAACTGGAATTTCTTACGTGACAACTTACTGCAGGCTACTGAAGAAACTTGTGACTGGAGCAGAGCTCCAACCAGGCAGAGAGTGACTTGGTGGTGGAACAGCATGGTAGATAAGGCCATTAGAGACAAAAGACTAGCATAGAAGGCTTGGAAAAATGGTGAGAGTAGAGAAGGATATACAGCCGCTAAGAGAAGCTAGATGTCAGGTGTACTTAGCACGCAGGGAGGCTGAGAGTAGGAGATTTGCCAATGTTCTGCGATGGAAAGATCAGAGACGTGTAGTGTGCCACATTGCAGTGTGTCAGTGCAAATCAGGATGTTGTTGGAGATAAGTGTGTCCGGAATGATGCCGGTGTACTTAGTGTCACGAATGATCAAAAAAGGGAGGCCTGGAAATGTCATTATGAGAGACTGATGAATGGGACAGAGAAATTACCCTCAGTAGATCCGACAGAGGGGCCAGCTATTGAGATTGACGAATATAGGGTCCAAGAGGCGATTAAGGAAATGAAAAATGGTAAGGCCGCTGGACCGTCGGGGATAGTTGCTGAGATGCTGAAGGCATCGTGGGATGTAGGCACTAAACTGGTTGCATGCATCATCAATCAAGCTATATATGGCGATGTCATACCCAAAGACTGGTGTAGCAGTATTCGCATAAGTTGCTACAAAGGTAAAGGGGATGCTCTGGAGAGGAATTATAGGGGCATAATACTGATGGATCAGGTTATGAAAGTGGCAGAAAGGATATTAATGCAACTAATTAGAGAAAGGGTCAAACTAGATGAGATGCAGTTTGGTTTTGTGCCTGGGAAAAGTACAACAGATGCCCTCTTCTTAGTGAGACAATTACAAGAGAGGTTCTTAGAGAAGAATAAGCCACTATACTTAGCTTTTGTTGACCTAGAGAAGGCCTTTGATAGGGTACCCCAATCTGTCATCTGGTGGTCCCTAAGGAAACTAGGTGTTGAGGAATGGCTTGTGAGGACAGTGCAAGCTTTGTACAAAGGTGATGTCACTAAAGTGAGGGTAGGAATGGAGTTTAGTGAGGAATTCCAGATACAAGTAGGAGTTCTGTCCTCCGCCCGTTCGTGTTCATTATAGTCCTCCAAGCCGTAACAGAGGAGTTTAAGACTGGCTGTCCATGTGAACTTCTCTATGCTGACGATCTGGTTCTTATAGCAGAATCAGTAGAGGAGCTAGAGAATAAATTCTAGCTATGGAAACAGCAATTGGAATCAAGAAGACTGAGAGTGAACCTAGCTAAGACAAAAGTATTGCTGAGTAGAAAAGAGGACAAAACTCTGATTCTGTCAGGGAAATGGCCATGTTCGATATGCAGAAAAGGAACTGGCATAAATTCTATAAAATGTACACAATGCAGATGTTGGGTGCACAAGAGATGTAGTGGGATAGCTGGCAAACTAACAGGTAGGGAGAAATACGTATGCAGTAGATGTACAGGGAAATTTGACAGTAGAAGTCGCATTGTTAGACACATTTTTCAAATGCAGGTGGGTGCTATAGGAGTGGTTGATAGCTTCCGGTACCTAGGAGATCAGATTAGCATGGGAGGGGGATGTTCCGAGGCCATAGTATCTAGAATAAGGACGGGTTGGAAGAAGTTTAGGGAGCTGCTTCCTCTGCTGATGAAGAAGGGATTCTCCCTGCATACGAAAAGTCGGTTATATGATGGTAGTGAGACATGAGCAGCAACTGCAGAGGATATGCGACGGCTGGAGAGAAATGAGGCAAGCGTGTTCCATTGGATGTGTAATGTCAATGTGCGTGAACAACTGAGCATGGATGTGTTGAGAGGGATAGATTGTAGTGTGCGGGAGAGGAGACTGCGATGGTATGAACATGTGATGCGCATGGAGGATGACTGATGGGTGAAGAAGTGTGGAGGAAGACCACAAAAAACATGGGCGGAGGTGGTGAGAACAGACCTCAGATCGCTGAAGCTCACGGTGATGACGACGAAGGACCATGATAAGTGGAGAGATGCTGTGCTGAATAGAATCCATCCCACCCTTGCAAGCAGGGAAAAGCGAACGTAAAATGATGATTATATATATATAAAGGAATAAAAAATGGCGAAGACAAGAAAATGAACAAATACAGACAGTCCCATCTCATCAGCTGACAGCTAAAGATACATTGTTTCAGTGATTTAAGATCAATACAACTGGCTCTAGAACACAAGGGAAAGTGGACAAAAGACAAGATGATAGTCTTAATGACTATTTACAAACAAGAGAAAATTTGCCACTAACCCATGATCTTATATTCAGATTTTCACCTTCAAATTCTACGTAAATACGGTTCCAAAATATCTGGAGTGATTATGTCATAATGAAACACTGTTTTTCTACATTTTCTATATCATCAGGAGTTAGTTTTATTTATGCACTAGCAGTAAAGCCCGGCGTTGCTCGGGGTCGCTCAGTAGCTGTGTTAAAGTTACAATGTTAAGTTTCTTTCTTGGCTTAAAAACTGTAGTGTCTACTGTGCAGACTTGCATGTGGTGTTTTTGATTAATATTCCCTCAACCAACAATATGCCTTATGAAGTTAAGAAAACATAACGATAACCCGAATGTTATAACAAAAGAGGATGCTGGGGATAGAAACTGCACTGGTTATTTATTAACAAAGATCGAAAATGTAAACACTGCAACGCAGAGAAAAACATTAGCGTAACCAAATTATCAGTTATGTCTGTCTGCACGACTATCTGTCTGCACGCCTATATCACCTCTCTGCACGACTATCTGTCTGCACGCCTATATCACCTCTCTGCACGACTGTCTATCTGCACGCCTATATCACCTCTCTGCACGACTATCTGTCTGCACACGTATATCACCTCTCTGCACGACTGTCTGTCTGCACGCCTAACGACGAAATATTTGCTTGTTTTACGTAGTCTTTAAATAGACTTGTTTTCAAGTAAAAATATTGTTTTAAAATGCTTTTAAATGGAAATGAAGCAAAACGGAAGCTTAGTGTTCGAACTGATGAATTTTGCAGGTCAATATTTTGCTGGCTCGACAACTGTTCGTGTATTGTGTTAATGTCATTTTAAACGCTGAGAAAGCCAGCGTAATTTTTTACGTAAGACGCTCAATGTAAACAGAACAAAGGGAAATAACTGATAACTTACGCTCAAAAATCGATACATTATATTCGATTTCGTCACATAGGGTGGGTCAATTTGAAATTTTTTTTTTTCCGATGTCTTCGCTAGGGCTCAATGTACAAGTATAGCAATTTCGGTGCAATTCCGTGAGAGATTCTAAGAGGAGATGTGTGCCAAAAATCGATAGACAGACAGACAACCACAGTTTTATATATATAGATTGCCTTGAGAATATTCTCATAAAGTTTTATTATTTGAACTTTTTAATACATAAATATCTACTACACATTAACGCATACACGCATGCGCATACATAAACACATGTGCACTGACTGTTTTTCTTTGTAATCATATTTTTCCTTTCAATCTTATGTTTTATTTTTCTTGTTCTGCCTCCTCTCTCTCTTGCTTGCTGTCTTTTCCTCTCCTTTCTACTCTGAATCCTTATACAGTTGAGAAACTTGAAACTTTATAAAACAGATGAAATGGTAAAAAAGACATTATGTAGTGGATTTGTAAAACAAAAATTATACTCTAAACAACACTTAAAATTTTTTAAATATCAAAATATTAAAACTTCAAAAATATTTTCTCTACTCACGAGAATTTCAAAACTAGAGTTATAATGTGTGTTTTAGCTGCCTTGGCTTATAAATGGAGTTTGGATTTTTGTCCGTTTCTCAGTTCTATTTGAGTATACAAAGTACTTACTGTTCATCTATTATTATAGTCGTGTATGTTGGGATGACTACATTTCATATATATCATCACCATCATCATCATCGTTTAACTTCTATCTTCCACGCTAGCATGGGTTTAGACGGGAATTGTCCCACTTGAGGCAAGATTGGTTGTCTCGCTCGTATGGAACTGTCTGGCATGTTTTCTACGGCTGGATGCCCTTCCTAACACCAACCACGTTTACAGTGTGGACTGGGAGGATTTTACCATGTTACCTACACAGCCACATTACAGCGTGGACTGTGTTTTTTTGGACCTCATTTATTTAGGACTGGATGTTGTGGTACCAACATAACTTTACAGAGAAAGAGGTGGGGAGTTGGGGGAGGGGGTGCATATTTGATTAAGAGGTGCCTACTGACTGTAGGTTTCGCTTTGTACTTAGGCAAGGCGGGTTTTCTGTATTACTGCATGAGGCCAAAGATCTCAGTCTAGTGAGATTGTCTTGGAGAGGTGTAAGTGTGTGAGGTCGGAATTTATCAAATCGTCCCAGGTTTTTCTGGGTCTGCCTACTCCGTAACTTCCGTCAATTTTGATCGCCCTGCACTTTTTTATACAGCTGGTGTCTTTCATGCGCATCACGTGACCATACTAACGTAATCTTCTCTCGAGTATTACACATCCAGCGGAGCATGCATGCTTCGTTCCTCTCCAGTCTGCGTAGATCCTCTGCACACAATGCCCATGTCTCACTGCCATGTAACATAGCTGTTCGTATGCAAGCATCATACAGTCTGCCTTTCCTTTTTAGAGAGAAACCTTTAGCGGCCAATAGTCGTATAAGCTCTCTGAACTTTTTCCATCCCATTCTGACTCTAGCTAATGTACTTTCTGAGCACCCTCCACCATTGCTGATTTCGTCACCCAGAAGGTGTTCACTATTTCTATAGAGCCATCTGGGCAATAGAAGGAGCTAGTATCCTGTGGGCACTTGCTACTTATTGCACCTGAGCACCGGCCACATATAAAATCTACATTCTTAGATAGCTTACCTGTGATCCCACCACATCTTTTATGCACACATACTTTGCATTTGGGACATAAAATGGAATTTCTGCCTACTCCTTTCCTACACACTGAGCATGGCCATTTCCTTCCTACATACTAGAACTTTAGTCTTAGACAAGTTAACTTTAAGGCCTTTTGATTCTAGGCCATGCTTTCATGTTTGGAATTTCTTCTCTAGTTCAGCCATCGATTCAGCTATGAGCGTTAGATCGTCTGCATAGAGAAGTTCCATATATATATATTAGAAACTGGAATTTGCCATCGAAATGACAAGAGCTCAGCCGTCAGGCCTCGACTCTCTCTCCTCTAATATAGTTACACTCTACTATCCCTAGTATTGAGTCTCCGCTGAATAATGATCTTACTAGTTTAAAACTTGTAAAATCCTTATATATAAATACATGACAATTTCAGTTTATGTTTAATAGTTTATGAAATATGCTAAGTTCCCTTCCTTTAGACCTACTTTTATTGTCATAATGTAATTAATTCAACCTTGGAGAAGTGATATTTTTTATTGTGAACCGGACACCGGATGACCTACTTTCAGTGTCATGTTTATCCAATATAAAGTTTAACCTTCTGCTATTTTTTCTAGTTTACCTACTTCATGATATTCTTTTATAAGAACAGTGACATCAATGTTGTGTTTGTTTTAAACTTGTAAGATTAAAGCTGTCCTTGTCACAAAACAAGTACCACTATCCTGAAAATTTTGCAGATTCTAAAATCCAACGTTCAATTTTTCTTCTTGACAACTTTGTATAAAAATCATTGTGTTTCAACCTCTAAAATTAGTTAACCACACAAATGCTGCAATCTGATATTCCATAACATGAGTATGCAGTTTCTATGGCTTCTATTGTTTCACTCATTGTTCGAGAAAAGCAGTGCTACATCTGAAAATATCTGCTTTTCCACCTTTGGAGGATATGAAATGGATAAATACTCGTGAATTTTTTTTTTTTTTTTTTAATATTAGCACCATTATCATGAAGTTTGCAACTGTTCGAAGTTCCAGGAACTTTCAGTAGTATCCTATCCTCTACCTGTCCATGTTGTCTACCCATTGCCAGTGGGCTCATTTTATAATGTATTAAATATACATATCCCCTTTTTCTTACATTTGTATTCCATGAAGTCTAAATAAAACCTTTAGAACATTTTTGACTGATCATAACATTCATGTGACAAACAGATAAAAGAGCTATACAATTATAATGTCGACTTTGACAATATATTCCCTAAATACTGAAAACAATCTGTGACAGTAAAAGTAAAATGTGACTTTAACCCTTTAGCATTTACATTACTCTATATTTACTATTGTATTTTCACGGCCTTATCTCACATAATTATCTCACAAAATATCAAATCTATGAGATTTTGATATTATTTATTTTGAGAACAATACCTTGACATCAGTATGAGTGGCTGGTTTGAACAGACTTTGGTGAGAGAATTCTGGTCGAATACAGATGGTTTAAATGCTAAAGGGTTAAAACAGGCCTTTTTTTTTTTTTTTTTTTTTTCCAGTAAAGTTCTTGTGTCTCAGAAGGTAAATCATTATCTTTTCAGGTGGAATTTTTGAAAGTTATGTTCCTCCTGAAGGTGATGGTAAATCAACATTAATTTCTTCTGAGGTAATTGACTAGTTTTTTTGGTTTTTTATATCAAATATTGTTCAAATATCTATTTTAGTATTAGGATATTTTCAGCTATAATTTTAAATAAGAACTGTATGTTAAGTTTCTATCTTAGTAATGAAATAAATAATGTTAGTAAATCCCTCAAAATTCTTCATTAACTAATTGAAATACAATCATGAAAGGGTTAAGTGGAGGCTAATGTATTAAATATAATGCAACAGCAGCAAAAAAAATGTTTACCATTATTATCATCATCGTTGTTTTAACATCTGCTTTCCCTGCTTGCAAGGGTTAGATGGGTCTACATAGACCAAGTCAGTACTGAAGCAGAGCCACTGATCTCCCAGACAAGCCAGGGATCTATGCCTCCCTTATGTATGGTATCACATTCCACCAAGTGCACAGGAGGGGTTGTTATGTTTTTGATACAATTGATGGTCCTTCTAGCCCTTTATTGTGCCAGATGTCTATAGCTGAATGGCCTTCCTATCACCAACCACTTTACAGCATGTACTGGATGCATTTGTCATGTAGGTCACCAAACACTAGGGAGGCTGTCATGTCTTTGACATGACTGAAGGTCCTCCCAATCCTTAATGAATTACAATTACACCCATAATGAAGAGAAAAATCATTAACTTTAATGATTAATTCATGTCAAGACACAAAAGAAGCAAGTCCAAAATTTAAATTGATTCAAAGTTATATGGAGAAATAAGTGAAGAGTGAGACTCATCTTTGGTAGATATGACAACTCTGGACATGCTTTCTGTCTTATTATATCTCTTCAGCAAAGCAGATTCTTGCTAATATCTACATGATCCTAGGTAACTTGACAGAATAATAAAGATTTTGAATAGGAAACATTCGCTGATTTGGCTACTTAGAATAATGAGAGCAGACAACCACAGCTGATACTGATGGAAAGTTAGTTGTTGGGGATTAAATTTCTGTAGGCTTTAGGAAATTGTGTAAAATAACTCAAAATTTCAAAATGTTATAAACACTACTCCAATATCATAATGTGACTGGAATTACCAGTGACGTTTCTGATTTTAGATATATTCATTTTTTAATAGAAAGATATGCACATCTATGATAGTGATAATACTTTACCAATTTATCAGTGTAAAAATCAGGTCAAGTGTAATCATTTCAAAGATTCCAGTCACTAAGTACAATTGTTTTTACTCTTTATTAAAAATGTAATTTTTCCTATTGTTTGAATTTATCAGTTGTATTTTGACTAAAGGAACATTAAAATAAAATTCTATTGAACAATTGCTATCAATAATCTTTGGTTGTTATTAATGAATCTTCTTGATATTAGAGAAATAATTCTTTTGTATTTTGTTTTGTTTTTTTTAATCAGAATGTTAAGAATTTTAGTATTAAATAGAAAATTGCAGAAATTATTTCTTAACATGTATATTTTAAACTACTATTTTTTCAGTAGATTTATCCTGGGTTCAATCAGTAATTTATCATGTAATTAGTAATTAATTTTTTTTTTATTCAAAGGTATTTTTTAAATCTCTTTAACTAAGTCATAGTTATTAACTGTAAGTGTAATCAGTGGTTATAGTGAGATTCATTAAGATATTTCCTATATGTGCTGTTTGATAAGATTTGAAATTTTAAACTCTCTTCCATACATAATTGCATTATTAAATGAACATTAGGGCGGTGGATTGGCAGCATATGTTCAGAGTTCAAATCCCGCCGAGGTTAACTTTGCCTTTCATCCTTACGGGGTCGATAGAATAAAGTACCAGTAATACACTGGGGTGATTGCAGGCCTTGTGCCAAAAGTAGAAACAATTATTAAATGGAACATTGGAAGCAATGAAGTAGTAGAATCATTAGGGTATCAGACTAAATGCTTTACAGCATTTAGTTACAGTCCTTTATGTTCTGAGTTCAAACCTGCCCAGGTCAACTTTGCCTTTCATCTATTTGGGGTCGATAAAATAAACTACCAGTCATGTACTGAGATCATTATAATTAACTCTTCCTTCTTCCCCAAATAGTTGGTCTTATACCAAAATTAAAAACCATTATTAAATGGTGCATTTTCTCTTTCATGCAAAGTTGTTATATAAAGTTAATGAAATATAGGACTAAATCATTGGCAGAAATTTACTATATAACAATAATAAAAAGTAAATAATCTTGTCAGTTTTAATAATTGTTTCTACTTTTGGCACAAGGCCAGCGAAATACCCAGTACATTACTGGTACTTTATTTTATCGACCCCATAAGGATGAAAGGCAAAGTTAACCTCGGCGGGATTTGAACTCAGTCCGTAAAGGGACGTAACTGTGCTACAAAGCATGACGTCCAACCCTCTACCGATACTGCCAATCCACCACCCTTTGTCAGTTTTAATAATGAGTGTTCCAGTTGTTTATTCAATAGAAAAGCCTACTTATTAAATTAACATATATGTAGTTGAGCATTCCACAGACATAGTATACCCATAACATTATTCTGAGAGATAGTCAATAGTGCAGGGTGGAAGGATAGTACTCACCAGTGCCAGGAAGGGAAGGTGTAGTGATGGTGGATGGGGCATACGTGGGTGTGGAGAGAGTAGCTACTAGAGTTCGATAGTGAGCGTATCTAAGGGATTTAGAAGGAGCAGAGAAAAATCATTAGTTCAAATCCCACCGACAATTACTAATTTTGTCGCTTATTTTAAGATTCACTTCTTTAAAATTTTCAAATGTCAACACTTCATAAACAGTTATATATTTCCGTCAATGGATTACATTACTGATTACATAAGACAGTGTAACGCAGTCTTCGTTCAATTTCTGTGTATATTGTCAATTACGATTTTATTTGATGTATCATATCTACATGTATATATACTTGCGTATAATATCAATATGCACACTACCCAGGCTAGCAGAAAACCACCTGAAGGGTGGTTTTTCTGCTAGTAATTTTAATAATAAAGAAAGCAGATGTTAAACGATGGTGATGATTATGAATCTTAAGAGTGTGCAATTACTTTTATATTATTTTATTTTTGATTGGAACCATTACTATTTATAGAACTTTTCATTTCAGGGTGCCAAACAAAGGTTTAGTGGTCTTGAGAAAAAAGGAAAATCATTTTTAGATTTGCGTAAAATCAGAAAATATTTAGAAGGATTTGATGTTAAAGATTTTTCTCAGCAGGCACAAGATATAGTTATTGAAGCTCAGACTCTATTACAAGAGTAAGTGTGAAACATTTATTTATTTAAATTTAGTTATTGCCATCTACCCCTATTTAATCCCTAGCATGTTTGTATCATTTTACTTTGTTAAAATCTGAAAGTTTGTAATCCAGATAAATCCAACACCCCCCCAACATTTTCATATAACATATATTTTGCCATTCCTGACTGTTGTTTCCCCTCTGATGAGAGTTTTCTTATTTTCAATGATTCTAAACTGTAAGGGTCATTCTATTTCCTATTTGTAGTCCCTGCCACTAATAAAAAATATCTGTGAAATTTTAAGTAGCATCATATATGACTTGTAAATTTAATTAATTACACGTTTTAGCACCACCACCTGGCCACAGGGCTTTTAGTGGAGTTGACTCTGTGGCAAGCATTTAGTTTGAGGATATTTTCCCCACTCTTTCTTTTCACTGAAAAGTGTCATAGGTACTGCCTGTCTCTTTCTGACTTACATGAAAAACATTGTTCACTTCTTACATTTATTTTGCTACTTTTACTCCACTGAGACAATTATAGAGTGTAGTTTTACTTTTGAATACTCTTCTGATATTATATTGCTCACAGATGCATTGTATGTTCTCAAGCAGACTCTTACAATAAGACAGAGTCACAATAGATACCAGTTTTATCTTTACCTCATTCTTGTGAGTGGATGCAAGTGTTAAGCATTGTGGTGGGTATATATTTTTGAAAGAATGTTTTATTTGGGTGGTATATTGTTTATAAGCATTATTTGTAGACAAACTGGTTAAAATACATATAAAGTAAAGATTTATGAGATCAGTCTGAGCAAGACTGTGTGTGTATATTGCACCTGAAAGCAGATGAAGACTAAACCATTCAAAATTCCTTTTTATAATATCCTTTTTAAAAATATAGAAAAGATGTGGCTTATATTATAAGAAAAATGTTTTCATTGGTATTAATAATTCCTCTAAAATATGTATCCATCATATTTCATCATTTCCATGATAAAATGTACTCAATACACTGTAAAGTCCAGGAACTTATGTAAGCAAGATGCAGGGCTCCAGTCCAACAACATATATATATTTTTTGAAAATATGATTCTTTGTTGCATTTTTCCTTTGGAATATTGTACAAATATATCAAATATAAAAGGCTCTGTCAATTTATCAATTTTAATTATGTCATTAGCTATGAACATATTCATTCATTGAAAGCAAGTCGAAAAACCACTAATGAGTTTTGTTCAGATTTAGAATATGTGTACTGTGAAAATGGAAATCATATGATATGGGATAACAGTTCCCTGAATGTCAAAGAACAACATTAGAGTCTATGGTAAATGAAATACGAGGTGGTATCAAAAAGTTCCTGGACTAGTTATGTTTAAAAAAAACTAATATATTTATCTAAGTTTTAACATCATCTCCTTCGAAATAGTCACCTATTTACACTGGTTACAACATTCCTGCCACTTTTAGAATCTGGCCTGGAAGTTGTTTTCTGTAAGCAGGTCGAGGACCTTTTGCGATTTGCTCTGGATCTCAGCAACGGTGTTAAAACAACGATCTTTGAGCTGCATTTCAGCTTGGAGAAGAGATGGAAGTCTGCAGGTGCTAAATCTGGTGAATAGGGTGGGTGCAGAAGTGATACAATGTTGTTTTTAGCGAGATATTTAGGAGTGAGGACAGCTCAGTGACAGGGTGCATTGACATCTTGAAGAATCCAATTCTTTGCGTTCCATAATTCCAGTTGCTTTCACAGAACATCCCCCCCTCAAACACCTCAAAATGTTGCAGGAGAACTCTCAATTGATGGTCTGGCTCTGGGATGAATTCTCGAAAAAAAACAATGAGCATGCTCTTGATTGAGCTGCAGCTCTGTCGTGCCTTCTTCAGTCATGGAGATGACGGGCTTTTCCACTGTGTCAACTGCTGCTTTGTCACCGGAGCTGATCCTTGACATGAAGGATGAATCATCAGTGGCATGCTGACGGAATTCTTGACAGACTTCGACACAATGTTCTTTCTGCTCAGTGGTCAGCAAACAGGGGACAGACTTGGCAGCAACACACCATGTGTTCAATTAAGACATTAGGATTGCCTGCACGAACCCATAACAGACCAACAACAGCAGCAGTATTGTTGATCGTCTTTCAGAGACATTCTTCTGCTTTTGAAGTGCTCGTACCTCCCCAAAACATTGCATATGACCCATTGCCTTATCGCTGTAAGCTTGCCAAAGCATGCTGTATGTCTCTGTAGTAGACTTCCTAAGTTGAACGCAAAATTTCACATTGGCTCTTTGTTCCAACTTTCTGTTCATGACAAAATTGCAGGCTACAGCATATATGTGATCACAAAAACACAAATTTCACAACTTGTGAAGTGAACACCTCAATGTCACTTGGCACACTGGCGCATGAAGGTCACTGATAGCTCTCACTGCGTGCGCAACTGTGTGTTGCCATCTGTTACTGCATTACTGAACTAGTCCAAAAACTTGTTGATACCACCATGTAGCTGATGTATATAGTATAAACTGAGAATCCCATCAGTAAACCTAGCATAGTGTTCAGCTTAATATCACTGCTACTATTGAATAAGAATCAATATATTATTTGAATTGACAAATATATATTTAATTATTCATGTTTTGTTTTATTTTATTCACTGTTTTAATTAAAGCATCAAGAAAAATGAGGAGCGTTTACATGAGCTTGTGACCGAAAAGGCATATCCTGTAAGTATAGCAATTTTATAAACAAGTTACTTAAAAATATATTGTGCTTCTGTGAGTGCATTCATGTGTGTATGTACTTTTGTGTATGAACATATATTCAGAGAGAGTGTTTGCTTATGAATAACTATACAAACACACACACATATATCATCATCATCTTCGTTTAACGTCCATCTTCCATGCTAGCATGGGTTAGATAGGAGTTGTCCCACTTGAGGCAAGGTAGGTCGGGTGACCGTGTCTCGCTCATATAGGACTATCTGGCAGGTTTTCTACGGCTGGATGCCCTTCCTAACGCCAACCACATTTACAGTGTGTATGTATATATATATATATATACACACACACACATATATTCATTTGTTATGTCTAAGTAGTAAGTCTTGTTACTCTGGAGTTTCACCTCGCAGGATCATGAAACAAGTGTGCAGGTGAAACTCCAGAGTAACAAGACATACTACTTAGCCATAATATATCAATATTTAAATTCTACAGTTGGGCTGTCAGGTATAGTTGCTAAGATGCTAAAAATATGCGACATGAAAGCTCATATGCTAATCACATGCATTGTCAATAGGTAGTGCAAGATGGTGTCATATCCAATGACTGGTGTAGTAACAACTTTGTCAATTGCTACAAGTGCAAAGCATATGTTCTAGAAAGAGGTAACTATAGACGCTGATAGATCATGTCAGGAAAGTTACTGAAAGAGTTATAGCACAGTTGATTAGAAACAAAATTAGTCCAACCCATGCCAGCATGGAAATACGGATGTAAAATAGTGATGATGAGATACAGTTCAATTTTGTGCCAAGAAGAGGTGTTATGGATGCCCACTTAAGCCTCTATATCTAGCATTTAATGACCTGGAGAAGGCCTTTTTCTATGTATATCATCATCATTTTATATCCTTTTTTCCTGCTAGCAAGGATTGGATAGTTCACCACAAATCAAGTTAATATATAATTGGAGCTACTGACATGGACAGGAACCACACATCTTACTTACATTTGTTCCTGTACTTTATAGAGTATAGTGGGTAGATTATATCATGGTATAAGCACCAAGGAGGTTGTCATGTCTTTCACATAACTAAAGAGTCCTTTGACCCTTTGTTTGACAAGTTTTTTACAGCTGGATGTCTCTTCTAATACTAACCCCTTTACAGTGTATACTGGGTGTGTATAATTAGGGGGATCTTAGAAATATATTTCAATATGGACCAAAAAAGGTTACAAATTAAAAAGAAATGGTTTAAGTATTGAACTTATATAGTGTTAATATAGCTGAATTGAAGATTTATTTGATTTTATTTCTTCTTTTTTTTTTTTTTTGTAAAATTTTACTCCTTTCATTATCGGAGCATTAAAGTATTTTTATTGATAACATGTATTTATTGCTAATATACAAATGAGAATTTTTTTTATTTAATATTATTTTAAATTAATAACTATTTATATCTATTTTTTAAATTAGCATTGATTTCCTTAATTTCTATAAGTACCATGAATTTTTAAAAAAATTAAAATAATTATTTTATGTATGTAATATTACCTCATGTTAAAGTGACCAAAGTATATTTCATTGAGCATGTTTTCCCTGCTAGCAGGTAAAACAGATGTTAAATGAAATGGATAAATATAATATCCTACCAACCTCTTTACAATGTGTACTGGGTGTAGTGATCTACATGATAAATGCATTCAGTAAACTCTGTAAAGGGATCAATTATAAGGGCATCCAGCTGTAGAAAGCTTGTCAAACAAAGAGTTGTGAGGACCCTTCAATTGTGTCCAAGACATGACGTCTCTAGTGCTCGTGCCACAATAAAATGCATTCAGTAGGATATAGAACTGTATATAAGCGAGATGCAAATCTCTGATCTGTCTGAGAGGTCAGTAGCCCCGCTTCAGTACTGACTCAGTCAATGAAGGCCTCTCCAACCCTTGCTAGCAAGGAAAGTGGATGCTAAATGATGATGATGTTTATATACGAATGTCATTGTGTCATCATCATCATCATCATTTCATTTTACGTCCACTTTTCCCTGCTTGCAAGGGTGGGACGGGAACTGATTCTGGCTTGATTTCTACAGCTGGATGCCCTTCCTAACACCAACCTCATTTACAGTGAGTGGTGGGTGCTTTTTTGCCGTGGCACCTCCACGACCACTTTGCAGTGGAATGATAAGGACCCCAGTCCCTATCATCTCATTTCTACAGCTGAGTAAACTGGAGCAATGTGAAATAAAGTGTCTTGCTCAAGGAAACAACACATCACCCAGTTTGAGAATTGAACTCACAACCTTTCGATTGCAAGGCCAATGCTCTAACCACTAAGCCATGTGCGTATTAATATATATATATATAATTGTTTCTACTATTGGCACAAGGCCAGCAATTACCCCAATACATTACTGGTACTTTATTTTATCGACCCCGTAAGGATGAAAGGCAAAGTTAACCTCGGCGGGATTTGAACTCCCACCATAAAGGGGTGTATCTCTATGCTGCAAAGCATGGCGTCCAACCTTCTACTGATACTGCCAAAATGGCACAACAGCCTTTACTGATGCTGAAAAGGAAGGTGCATGGAAGTACTGTTATAAAAGATTAGTGTTGAATAAAAATAAAAATGCACAGGAGAGAGAGAGAGAGAGAGAGAGAGAGAGAGAGAGAGATAGTTTATGTCGAACCAATAGAAAAACCAGCCATCCAAATTGAATTGACAACAGTACCTCTCCCTGACACAAAGCTGAAGCTGTATAGTTTTATTTTATTTTTAATTATCTAATATTAATTAATCTAGTTCATTTATTTTTCTATTTTATTTTATATAGTTAATTATGAAACATAGAGGTTGGGAATAGTATTTATGATTGATAGAAGTTTGTACATTGTTTTATTCTGTAGTTGTTAAATATTTATGACTAACCAATGGAACATTTAATTATATATACTGACATGTAGAAGTAATTAAATTAACACATGTGGGAGTAATTCTATATCTGGCAATTTTAAGATGTTAAATTAAGTCAATAAGCAAGAATGTTATTTTAAGTGAACAATTGTGATCAATGTATATTTAGTTTGTTAATATTCTTTTAGGTATCAAATGCTATAAAGACGTGACAGATGTTTCATTTTTGTCTATATTATTTATTTTTATTCAGGGGCAGTGGATTGGCAGTATCGGTAGAGGGTCGGACGCCATGCTTTCCAGCATAGTTACGTCCCTTTACGATCTGAGTTCATCCTTATGGGGTCGATAAAATAAAGTACCAGTAATGCACTGGGTAATTTCTGGCCTTGTGCCTAAAGTAGAAACTATTTATTTATTCAGCATAGAGTTACGCCCCTTTATGGTGTGAGTTCAAATCCCGCCGAGGTTAACTTTGCCTTTCATCCATACGGGGTCGATAAAATTTAAGTACCAGTAATACACTGGGATAATTGCTGGCTTTGTGCCAAAAGTAGAAACAATTATTTATTTATTCGACTAAATTCTCTTAAATATGAATATGCCGATGAATATTATTTATTGGCTTGCCTTATTTTATGATCATATCAAGTTTATATATCCCATAGTTGATGTAGTTGAATGCTCTATTCTATTGGGTCAATATATACTTAAAGATATAATGTTAATTTTGATGTGAGATAAGTATTTGAATGTATTATATTTCTTCTGGAAGTGATTTTTAGACATAACCATTTTAAAAGAACGTATTATTGAGGTAAGACAACTAAAACTGTTATTTATGTGATTGGTAGAGTATTGTTTACACTTGAATGCATTATTCATTGCTGAGGAGGGGCAGTGTAAGAACGGGTAAGAATGGGTGGGGTAGATAGAGGAGGGCGGTGCATATTAGATGTATGCTTCAATTCTTGCACATGGAAAGGCGGGTCTTCTCTATTATATCATTACACCCAACTCTATACAATAATAGCATTATATTTACATGATTGCTCACTTCCTTAGTAGATACACATTTTATAACAGAACCTAACTATTAACCTCTAACTTTTCATATGTTGCCTTACTCAGGAATTAACTCATGGACTTGATCTGAAAACTTGTTCCTGGAAATTTGTTGGTTCCCTTGAACCTCCTCGGGTAGTTCATGTTCGTGTGACTGAAATGTTAAGTAAAGAAAACCTTTATGCACAGATGACAGTTCGCTTACACACACAACAGGTCAGTATTCTAAACTTATAATGGAATATGTCTTCTCTATTGGTTTCTTTAAAATATTGCTTTTATAAATATACATGTATTATATTTCTTTAAAAATCACAAGATTAAAGACCACATACTGCAATAGCCTGGGATTCAAAGGACCCCAGCTCTGTAATAAGCTGAGATATCTACATGCTGTACATGTAGATGTTTTCAAGAGACATCTAAACATGCTGTTGATCAAGATCCCAGATGAACCCACAGCACAAAGTGAAGCACAAATAAGGGCAGCAACAACAAACTCCCTTTTGCATCAATGGCCAACCAAGGAAAGCTGGCTGTAGAAAGTGTAACGTCAATGATAATGCACCAGCATGTTCGCTGGTGCACGTAATAGAGTCATATATATATAATATATAATGTGGGTAATCATCATCATCATCATCATCATCATCATCATCATCATCATCTTCGTTTAACGTCCATCTTCCACGCTAGCATGGGTTAGACGGATAATAAATATTACCCAATTAGAAGTATGAAAATAGCTCAATGTAAAATATCAAGTATATTACAGAGCCAAAATACAATATAAATGACAATCAAAGATTATTTAAAACATTTAATCACTTACAATCGTTTCATCCTAGCACAAGGCCGGGATCATCAGAGTAGATAATAAAAATCAAACACAAATATAATATCAGAACTTTGTCACAAGAACATTTGGAGAATACATAATATGGGAGGCTAGATAAGGATAAGTATCAACATTTATATAAGATATAAGATAACAGAGTTGGAAGAGGCATAAGGAGAATAGGAGCAGATAAAAAAAGCATTAAAAATAAATAAAAAACATGCTGTTACAGAAATTGTAAAATATGCTGCTACAGAAAGGTTAAGTAGCAGCATTTATATGTTCCTCTTCTTATGCCTCTTCCGCCTCTGTTATTGTGTCAAAATTCTGATATTATATTTGTGTTTGACCTTTATTATCTACTCCGATGATTCCGGCCTTGTGCTAGGATGAAACGATTGTAAGTGATTAAATGTTTGATGGTCATTTATATTTTATATTGTGTATATATATAAACACATACACACATAATCTACTGATATAATAGCCAATGTGTATTTGTCCATCACACGCATTAGATGACTGAAGAAGGAAGGGGCGATGACAAACTACAGAAAGCAGCGACTAACATTGGCTGTTATAATTATGTGAGAGTTTGTGTGTATATTTGTCTTTGTATAAATTATATTTAAATATAATATTTGTGTGAGTGTATGTCTGTTAGTGTGTGTTTATTTAGAAAGGTACATACACAACAGAATTACAAACACATACACATCTACACATACATATATATAAACAGACACACTTAGAAAGAAATAATTATTACATACATACATATCTATGTGGTGACTGAGGAAGGAGGAGAGTGAGAAACTATAGAAGTCCAGTGTTCAAAGATTTGTCACACTTGTGTATGTATATGTGTAGCGAATTGACTACACACATTGTTTATATTACTTGAGTGAGTGAGCACAAAGGAACCAACCAAAAACCCAACAAACAGCACTCATTTATCTCTTTTTTATATTATGTATAGATATAACAATTAGCTGTTATACAGTATATATGATATATGTATCATCATCATTTTACGTCCGCTTTTTCCCTGCTTGCAAGGGTGGGACGGGAACTGATTCTGGCTTGATTTCTACAGCTGGATGCCCTTCCTAACACCAACCTCATTTACAGTGAGTGCTGGGTGCTTATTTTCCCTGGCACCTCCACGACCACTTTGCAGGGGAATGATAGGGACCCCAGTCCTATCATCTCATTTCTACAGCTGAGTAAACTGGAGTAATGTGAAATAAAGTGTTTTGTTCAAGGAAGCAACACATCACTCGGTCTGAGAATTTAACTCACAACCTTTCGATTGCAAGCCCAATGCTCTAACCACTAAGCCATGTGCCTCCAATATATACAGTGCCCCGCAAAAGTTTAGAACACAGGAAAATGCGGTTTTAGGTATTTTTAATAAAGTTAGGGTAATGAAAATGTAACTACTGATAGAACATATAATGAGGCATTTAATGATACAATCATATTTTTTTTTAAATAACAAGGAAATAACTCATGAAGAAAAATCAATATTTTTATAACGCAAAAGTTTACAACACATTTATTAAATCATCTCTTAATATTTCGTAGCGTAACCTTTGTTGCTAATTACAACCTGTAGGCGTTTGGAGTAGCCTCCTACAAACTTCTTGCATGTTTCTTGGCTAATATTTTTCCATTATTCACAACAAATTTTCTTTAGTTCAGGGATATTTTGGGGTTTCCTTTTTTGAATTCTGAGTTTCAGTTCTCTCCACAAATTTTCGATCGGGTTAAGATCTGGAGACTGACTTGGCCATTTTAGAACATTTATTCCATTCGTACTTAACCAAGATTGTGTTAGCTTTGCAGTATGCTTTGGATTGTTATCTTGTTGAAAAAAGAGAATGTGCACTTTGATGTAAGTTCCTTTGCAAAATACCTCTATAATAAGTGCCATCCATTCTGCCTTCTATTATTTCCTACACCTTGTGGCACTAAAGCAACCCCAGACTATGATTGATCCACCTCCAAATTTTACAGTTGGAATAGTATTCTTCAGCGAATATTCAGTACCTTTCTTTCTCCAGACTTTTGCCACAGCATTTTGACCAAAAAGTTCAATTTTTGTTTCGTCCGACCAAAGTACATCTTCCCAAAATGACGCAGGTTTGATGAGATGCTCATTTGCAAAGTTTAATCGACGAAGAACGTGTTTCCTCGTAAGAAGTGGTGTTTTCCTCGGAGACCTCAAGAAGATATATTGACGAAGTGAACGACTAATTGTATCTGTGCTCACTTTTACTCCACTTCCTTCTAGGTCATCCTGAAGATTTTTAAGAGTACACCGGGATTCGTTGCAAATCTTTCTCGTCAATAACCGAGCTGCACGTTCCGTTATCTTTCTAGGACGACCAGAACTAATTAGAGGACAGATGGAATGATGAGATTTCCAGTGACGAATTATAGTACCAACTGAACTCAATGGCACATTTAACTGACAAGATATCTTTCTATAACCAACACCATTTGTATGAAGGTCATTTACGGAGGTCTTGATCAATCAGTTTATTTTCCCCATATTGTCAATGTTTACAGGACGGTTGTCAATGTTTACAGGATGGTTGTCAGACAAATAATGACGTAATGTTTTTAATAGTCCTTAGAAGTTACCTTAAACCTAATCTAGAACATTCTACTGAATTTTAAATCTGAAAATTTAAGAATTTTCTTGAAAAAAAGCGATAAATATAAAATGTGTTGTAAACTTTTGCGTTATAAAAATATCGATTTTTCTTCATGAGTTATTTAAATATATTAAATACCTCATCATATTTTCTATCAGTAGTTAAATTTTCATTACCCTAACTTTATTAAAAATACCTAAAACCGCATTTTTCCTAATGTGTTGTAAACTTTTGCGAGGCACTGTATATATATATATATATACATATATCATCATCATCTCAAAATTAATGATATTGCTCAAGAAAAATCTCATCAGGCTTTGTGATTACAGTTTTTACAATCATTTGAGACAATTGTAAATTTCCAACCGTGATATCCTAGATCTTAATACTGTAGTTACTGGGAAAATATGAGAGACTCATATTTTCTGTTATTGATAAATTGCCAGCTTCATGTAAAGCTATAGGCCCTTACTAGTAAACCTGTGGCATTAATAATGATGGCAATATCATTGATTGTATTTAATTTTGGAGTCCAGGATTGGTATGCCATATATATAAGGATTAGCAGAAATATGAACAATCAAGCAAACTGGGAAATTTGTGTTTTGATAAATTGATAGTTTGCATAAGAGAAACCTTATAATTTTAGTTAATTACTGACATATGGAAGTGATTAAAGATAAGAATGATATTTCTAGGATATGGTTACATAAATGTTTGACATATGTACAAATGACATGCAGGATTAAATATATGAGTAACATTGGAGAAATAACAATTCATAGAAAAAAATGTAGGATTAAAACCCAGGACCTTGAGATTGGAAAGTGAAAGTCTTTTTAATGACTGAGATAGGAAATGCCTTGGGTATGTTTGAGTGTGTAAATTCTAAAAGGTTACACCCACATGTATATATATAATAGATTCTGTTTCCGCCCTGCCCGTCTCCTCAATCTTTCTATTTATTCTTTAATTTCTCGTTCTATTTTATGATGAAGGACTAGCACCCGAAACATTAAGACTCATTTCCTACTGTATCAAACATAAAACTAATAATAGATTTCTTCATTGTACTGTGTCATATTATTTCTATTTGTCTTTTGCATACATAATATACACACACACACACAATTCAAGGATAGGAAATTGTCTAGACAAAGGTATCCACATATGCATGTTTGTACAATTATATAGGCACAATGACATAAGAAGATCAGAGTAAAGTTGTTAGAAAATCGATTCTTACCTTCCATATACATATATATATTCATAGATGCATTGCCAAAGAAAAATCAGCTAGCAAGTCAGAGTACTTACATAGATGGTAAAATTCCGATTATTTCCAAATCAGATAGCAAGTAAAAAGAACTTACTTAAATATGGTAAAATTCCAAAATTTCAATATTTCTATACAGCTGTTTCATGAGTGCAAGAGAAATTTTAAATAGAATGCACCAAGTTAAATAGTGTGTGTTTTTATTTTGGGAAAATCATTTTGCCAATAAAAACACATGCTTTATTTGGCTTTAACTTCAGCTTTATTATTATTAGTTATTAGTTATTTCATTATTCGTCCTTCTCTGTTCCTCCTCTTTT
Source organism: Eledone cirrhosa (assembly GCA_964016885.1). NCBI lineage: Eukaryota > Metazoa > Mollusca > Cephalopoda > Octopoda > Eledonidae > Eledone > Eledone cirrhosa. The sequence goes on from OZ024740.1 coordinate 286,839,343, forward strand.
TTCTGGTCTTACTTTGTTTACTCAAACAAGATAGAATAAACAAAATAAGACCAGAAAGAAGAGGCACAGAGAAGAACAAATAGTCATTGAGGAGGTCACAAAACATGCAGTAATGTGATTGGCATGAGTAAGGGCATCCAGCTATAGAAAAAGAAGCTAAAATCATATTGTATGAACAAAACATAATCACCCAATCTGTCTGGCTTCGTAACGACCCCTCTAACCTATACAAGCACAGAAAATAGACATTAAACAGTGATGATATTATATCAAATTTTACAATTAAGCCCTTGAAAGCAGAAAATGTGCAACATGAGATGATATTGCAGCTAATGAGATTTTAATTCTGAAACGTTGCTGATTTCAAATTGTAATTACCATGTATATTCAAATGAATATACATAGCCTTGCTGTTGTTATTAATATTTAATATTCAATTTGCATTGCTATAATCTTCTATAAAAAAAACTGTTTTCTGCATCAGGTAAGCTACTTAAGGGCATCCAGCTGTAAAAATACAGTTCCGTTTCAGTAAGGTACAGCATGGCCAACTGACCAAACTTGTCTCATAACATAGACGACCCATCTAACCCATGCAAGCATGGAAAAAATATATGTTAAATGATGATATTATATATATATATACACACACACACGCGTGCGCACACACACATACGCACGCACACACACACACGAAAGACAACCTCTCAGTGCTGGTGCCACTATGAAATGCACTTGGTAGAATGTGGAACCATATGTAAACAAGATGCGAGCCCCATCCTGTCTGGGAGGTCAGTAGCCCTATTTCAATATAGACTCGGTCTGTGATGACCCATCTAACCCTTGTCAGCTAGGAAAGTGGACATTAAATGATGATACATATATATATATGTAAAAGGTAAACAGAAATAACAACACAATCGGTACAGTATATGAAAGGAATATATTAGTTTAACGCTTGAAATAGCAGGAAAAGGGTCTTAACATTTAGGACGGGCAGGGTGGAATGAAAAAAATGCTTTTTGAGAAAAATAACAAGTCCATTCATGTTGTCATCTCTTGGAAAACTTGGTGCTGGCATTTCGTGTATGATATACTTTTTTAGAAAAGTGAATGATGGAGCGCGTCTACCTGAAATGGAAAATAAAACATTTTGTATATAGAGATATACATGTGCGTGTGTGTATTATTGTACGTCCATATGAAGCTAAGAGGATATGTATGTGTATAAGTAAAAGATGTGTGTGCTTGTAAGTATGAAGCTGTGAGCAAAAGTATGTTAATATAAGGGAGTATGTATGTGTGTATACAGAGCTGTGAAAGGAAAAGTAGAGGTGTGTGTGCGTATTTAGTTGGTCTGTATCAGCTATAAGAGTATGTTTCTGACCATAAGAGAGCCATAGGAATCTAGGGTGAATGTACAAGCACGTGTGTGATAACGAACGTATATGTGTAATATTAAAGAAATTGGGGAGGGGAGTTGAGTCCATGAGGGAAACAGGACCCAAGGCGGAAAATCAGATTCTCTTCAGTCCTGGTACGCAAGGCCTGTGATCCATGATGTAAAAAGACACCAAGGACTGAGACATGTAGGGAAGAGTGACCTGGGGAACGGAAATGATGGGCAACAGTAGTATCCATACCGAGTTGTATATCTCTCAAATGTTCAGCAAAACAATCCACCCAACAGCGTCCCATTTGTCTGATGTATAAGGAGCCGCAAAGGAAAATCCGGAGGGCATAGACAAGATGGGTGGAGGTACAGGTGAAGGAGTTGTGGATACGGAATGAACCATTGATGCCTGTGAGAGTGGTGAGGTTGGAAATGAAAGGACAGGTGTTACAGCAGGGACAAGAACAAGGATGAGAGCTGGGTGGAGTCATGGGAGAGGACAAGAAGAAACTGCATACCAGGAGGTCATGGAGATTACGGGCGCACTTAAATGCAGTGGTAGGTGGGTTAGGAAAAAATTGAGAAGTGACGGAGTCAGAAAAGGAGCTGTGGAAGGAATAGAATATGTCGTCGGAGAGGTAGGGTGATGGGGTGGTAGGAGAGAGTGAAAGGAAGGCGGGTGTTGGGAGGACACTTGTCAAAGTAGCTTGGATCAGCGTGGGGGAAATCCATGCTGGATGAAGCAAGAGGCCATGTGAAGGGAATGGGTTTCAAAATGGTTGTCCTGGCTACAGAGGAATTGGGAGTAGGGTATGGAGAGTTTAGTGTGGATTGGATAGGAGGAGGTGAAGTTGAAGTAAGAGTGGTTTTATAGAAGATGGAAGTAGAGAGGGTGTGGTGAGTGTGATCAATAGAGAGAGAGATATCAAGAATTGGAGACAGGTGGTGAAGGTGAGAACGAGATGAAAAGATTGAATAAAAGAGAAAGCAGTCAAACTGTTCACGTGATAGAGAGGTGGCGCCGATACAGTCGTCAATATAACAACCGTATAGCTCAGGAGTAGGTCCAGTGTACTGGGAGAAGATCTAAGCTTCAACATAGCCAACAAACAAGTTGGCATAGTTCAGACCCATTCTAGTTCCAATCGCTACCCCAGAGACCTGCTTGTTAGAACTCACTGGAAAAGGAAAGCCCTTTATACACGTATACATGGGGCAAATAAGCCAGCTGAGTTCTTTAACACTACTGTGTTACATGAGGAAATGGCAACCATCAACTACATAGATATAAAAAAGGAAGATATAATATCAGCCATAGATGAAATGAGACCAAATTCAGCAATCCTCCTAAAACATGCAAATAAATCTTAGAAAAACCACTGCAGAACCTCTTCCAAAGTTCCTTTGCAAGTGGTAAACTACCCAGAAATCTAAAATAAAAAAAAAAGCATATGTCTTAGCCATAAATATGGAAGCAGAGCAGATGCTACAAACTGTCTCTTTGGCCTCACATATCAGAAAAAGTTATGGAACGAATCATCAGAAGGAAACTGATCTCATTCTTAAAGGAAAATGGCCTACTAACTGACCCCCTGCATGGCTTTTGCCCAGGAAGGAGCTGCCTTACAGCATTATAACTGGGTACTGAAACAGCTGTTAGACTGTTCGATTATGGATATAATATATCTCAACTTTGCAAAGGCATTCAACAAGGTTGATCATGGAATGATGTGTCACAAACATGTAGTTTCGGCATATTTGGAAAATTAGGTGAATGGCTTCATGACTTCTTAAAAGACTGTTGTAGCCAGTAGGGCCCTCTCTGGATCGTACTCAAACACTCATGATTCATTTCTTGCAATTACTTTATCCAAGAAATTTGGCTCAATTTCGTGTCTTTCAAGCAAATTCTGACAAATTTCCAACCAATCTGTCTTTTGCTCCCCAGACAAGTGTCTGGGCACGTGTTTTGCAAAAAATGTTCACATGTGCAAATGGTCTGTTAGAATTCTGTGAACTGCATTTTTATCCAAGCCTGTTTCTTCTGCAATCATCCTAATACTTAATCAGCTTAATCAGCAATCTTTCACCATCAGCACTTGCGCCACTTCCACATTTTGATCATTTTGGGATGAGATTGGCCTACTGGAACAAGGTTCATTTTCAACATTTTCTCAGCCCTCTTTGAAAGCTTTGTGCCACTTAGAAACCTTACTTCTCGATAGAGTGACATCTCCATAAGCTTTTGTTAAAAAACTAAATGTTTTAAGTGGCAGATTTGTTGAGTTTCACACAGTATTTGATTGCATGCCATTGTACGATATTTTCCTCTATCATAAACATAGCAGAGGTTATAAACACTTGAAACAAGTATGTATGTGCAGCCAAGGTCATGACCAACATGCCTATACACATTGAGGTGCTGCAATACCATGTTGTACCTAAGAAAATCAGTGCAAGAAAACTCACAACCCAGTGATGTAGCTATGACGAAGCATGTAAAAGCCACCTCTAAGCAAGCCTAGTCTTTTGGGGTCTGAGAAAAGTACCAGATTGGTGATTGGCACAAATAAGACCACCAAAATACTGCAATATGGCTAGACACAACAAAGGCAGTCATATTGCATCATCCTTCACACTGATTAACAAGGGATGCATTTAGGCCTTAGATAGAGGGGCCTGTTCAAAATATATATTACATTCTCCATCTCATGTTGTAAAAACTGGTAATGTGCCTGTGACCTGTCATAGGACGCCCGGGAATGACACTAAGATTATGGATCGCAAGACCCCAAAGTGGGTTCGGAAGAGAGAAAACTGTAACCATTGGAACCTGGAACATCACAAACCTTATAAGTAAGGAGCAGGAACTAGTGGTGGGACTTGATGTTACTGGCTAGATGTAGTTGGGGATTCTTCAACAAAATTCTGTGGCTCTGGTACTGTAGATTTGGATGGGGAGATGGAAACTCCACTATTCGGGTGTGATACCAGAAATGACTGCATAGGTGGGAGTGGTGATATGCATCCAAATTCTCCCTTAGCAAACTGAGGACAGTGAAATGAAGTAGACTGTTTAAATCAGCTGTTATATGTGGTGGGTAAAGGCGGTTTGGTGTGGTGCTAGGTGGTCAGGAGAACCCCTTGGTTCAATCAAGGGGTTAGATACCATCCAAGCAAAGAAAGAGGCCTACAAAGCATACCTGCTTTCAGGAGCGCATCTGGGGTTCTCCTTTCTTCAGAGAGGTGCATCCTTACAAGATGGAGATAATACATTGCTGATCTCCTAAACCCAATCACAACAGTATCTTCTGATATACATAAGGTACATCTGGAAGCGATGACTAACCTCTCAGAGGCTGAGGTCACAAGAGCAATTAAAGAGCTCAAATGTAGCAAGGCTGCTGGGGAGGAAGAAATTCAGCCTATGGTGTTAAAAGCCTTAAATAGAGAAGGTATTCTCTGGCTGACTCTTGTGTGCTGGGTAGCATGGATCTCTGAAAAGGCACCTAAGCAATGTCTGTCAAGAATGATAATCCCAATTTTCAAAAAGGGAGACAAGAGAGATTACTCCAATTTCTAAAGAACTTCCTTGTTAGGCCTCCCCAGTAAAGCCTATGCTAAGTGCCTGGCAAAGAGATATAGGGTGATTGACAAGTCCAAGCTCGCTCATGAACAGTGTGGTTTTCCCAGACGCAGCACAGTTGACCAAATATTCACACTGGCAGGTATTTAATAAATCATGGGAGTACTGCCAAGAGGTGTATTCTTGCTTTATAGACCTCAAAAAGGCTTACAACTACATTCCACGGAACCTGCTATGGAAGTTACTACAGGAGTATTGGATCAATGGACAGCTTCTTGTTACCTATACGAATGCCCAAATATTTATGTTCAGATAAATGGTACTAAATTTAAAGCATTTAGTGTTGGGGTTGTCACCTCTCCTGTTCATAATCTTTATGAACAGGGTTGACGTGCATACCCAGGTTGGAAGTGGTATCAGGATCAATTGGCTGGAATTTGCAGATGACATGGTATTACTTAACTCATCAGAAGGTGATCTCTGATGTGCACTTCATAGGTTTGATGCCAAGTGCTGCACGGCTGGAATGAAAATCAGTGGTGTGAAGACAGACATTTGTCCTCTCAAGGAAGCCTGCGCAGTACACCTTACATGTGAGGGGAGTTCCACTGAAGCAGGTGGAGAAGTTCAAGTATCTCGGGGCCATGATGGCTGGCAGGAGGCTGAATTAAGTGCAAGAATTGCATGAACTGGTGTAGTAATGTGGCAACTTCAGCATTCTGTAATCAGAAGAAGGGAAGTAGGTGTAAAGCCAAACTCACTATCTTTGATCCAGTATTCGTATCAACTTTTACCTATGGTCATAAAGTTTAGGTAATGACCGAAAGAATACGATCATGAATACAAGTGGCCGAAATGGAGTTTCTCTGAAGGGTCTTTGAAGTAACATTACTTAAGAGTGCAGAGCTCGAAGAGTCACTCCAAGTAAAGCCACTACTTCTCGAAATTGAGAGATCACAGCTCTGATACTATGGGCATGTGGTTAGAATGTCTCAGGAAAGAATTACTGGACAGATTTTACAGGCAAAACCAACTGGCAGGAGACCCAGGGGTAGACTCTGAGCATGATGGTTAGATAACATCCGTGAACTCAGCTGGTCTTGCTTGGGGATCCAGCTGGATCAGTTAGAGACGGTTGCTTCTGTCAGGAGTGTTTGCAGAGACTTCCCCCACGACCCTCTCATGAATAAGTTGGCAAAGAAGAAGAAAAAGATATATATATATATATACACACACACACACACACATACCCTTCATTATGTATATGACACCATGGAAAAATGGACATTAAATGATTTATATATTAAGAATGAGAGATTGAAGATTCAGATTAATATAACATCTGTTTCGCAGATAACCAGCTTGCAACCTTAAACGGTTACAATCGTCTTCTACCCTGCGATCAATATGCTCATCTCTTATATGTATAAGGAGAGAGAGAAAGAGATAATATAATTAATTTATTTTTCAAATTACGTTTTATTCTGAATATAACCAATATATAAACATTTTAAAACGTATAAAGTAAATTTTTTTTAAATTTCATTTTTGTTTTTCAGTGTCTTGCAATTTATGATCGGTTTGGTCGTTTAATGTATGGTGATGAAAACCTTGTAAAAGACGTCTTGGAATATGTTGTGTTTGAAAATCATATATCAAATATATATGGTCAATGGAGAATTCATGGAAAGATAATTCCAGAATGGATGCCGTCTAGAGACCCTATTATTCAAACATATCAGTTGCCTAAATTTGAACCTATTGAAGAGGAGATAGAAGAAAATAAACAGGATGACAAAGAAAATACAAAAGAAAATCAGGAACAGTATGCAACTGCCTAAACTGTTAGACACTGAATTATTGGCAGAATTTTTGTATGGTTTAATAAATAAATAGAATATAATTTATTGATATTATCTATTATGTTGCTTTTAATTGTTCCTTCATTGATTTAGAAGAAAAAATGTCTAAAAATAGGTAAATTAATTCATGTGTTTATAGTATCTTTACTAGTGGACAAATTACATTGCATAATAAATAGTAATCAACACCACAAAATCAGTAGTACTACAAAATGTGGATTTCTTAAGTAAATCAAATCTATACTCCTAATGGTAATTCAAAGTGACTTAACCCTTTAGTATTTAAACTGGCCATATCCGGCCAGAATTCTCTCACCTCTTTCTCTTCAAACTGTCCATAACCGGCCACTCGTGCTGATGTTAAAGTATTGTTCTCAAAATAAATATCAAAATCTCAAGAATTCATTATGCGAGATAAACCCTTTACTGTGAAAATACAATAGTATATATAGAGTAATGTAAATGCTAAAGGGTTAAGTACTAGCATAGTTATAATAAATAAATTCCACTAGATTTTTCTTAAATAGCATCAGCTAGTATGCTAAATGTGTATACTCTGGATCTTTTCATCATGCTAAATGCATTTATTTTATTCATTTTTAGTATTTATTTTATTATTAATTTCATCGACACAATCATTACCAACAATGTTTTCTTTTAAAATATATCTGTGCAAAGTTTTGTTTTTTAAAATATAAATTATGAAGAAAGTCCCGGATTAGCTTATTTAAATAATATCCAAATTCCTCAATTTAGTCAACCTTGTAACAATAACATATATCATCTCAAGTATGTGTGTGTGATTTGATGAACCAGTTGGCTGTTTCTGTTGTTTTTTTTTCAGATAACTAAGAAATAAGTTGTCACTTTGTTGACAGATGTATTTCCCATTCGGTCAACTTGTACTATTCTTTGATTAGGGCGATTTGCTGCCAGGACTGACGCCAATCCTGTAGACCTGTTGTCTGAAGGTCATGATAACCATGCCTGGGGGCAGACATACATGCACACACCCTAATATATAATTCCACCCCCTCTCCACAATTATTCTATCTCAAGTTGATCAAGCAGATACACATAGATACGCAGACACACACATACATGTAAACACTCACGAAACCAGATATCTACACACACAACCACTCCCTAACAATTAAAATAAAACAAACACTTAAGTGAAGAGATGGTGTCAAATACCAAGGCATACCCCGGGGAAGAATGTACCCCACAGCATAGGTTAGTCTTTAGTGATATCTCAGTAAGCAAGAGACGGAATGAGACATACAAGAAGGTGTAGGCATATATAATTACTGTATGGCAAAGGTATCACATAAAATAACATAGGTTTACAAGCATATCAAGCAGGCAAAGATGTTTGTGTATTAAAATTAGGAGTTTATTGTGGATGTAGTGTGATAATTGTTTCTGTAATGTTCAAATGTGCATGTGTTGAGAGTATTAATATTATTGTTTTCCATTACATTGGTTATATTTTATTTTAGTGAATGTTTTTAATTAGTTACAGCTATGGATTGTATATTGGTCCTATTATATTGATATCCAGGGTTCGAGTTGTTTTTAGAGTGATTTTTCTAACGGTTTAATTTCCGGAAGTGAGTTTGATATCTATATTAAGGGGAGGTAATTAGCGATTAATTTGTATATAATAGAAAAAATGTATAGTTGTTTACAGCTCCAATTAGTTAAATTCCTTGTGCTAATATACATTATATTGTGTTACAAGTGAATCCCTTTTATATAATGCTATTTATTTATATTTAATTTTAAATACAATCTATTTTCCTATAATACATTAAAGGTCTCATTATATTGTTATGTATCTATTACTGAATAAAATATAAGTAAGCTATAGAAAAAAATGTATAGTAGTTTACAGCTCCAATTAGTTAAATCTCTTGTGTTATTAATATACATTATATTATGTTATAAAGGCGGTGGATTGGCAGTATCGGTAGAGGGTCGGACGCTATGCTTTGACGTATAGAGTTACGGCCCTTGCCATTCTGAGTTCAAATCCCGCCGAGGTTAACTTTGCCTTTCATCCTTACGGGGATCGATAAAATAAAGTACCAGTAATGCTCTGGGTAATTGCTGGCCTTGTGCTAAATGTAGAAACAATTATGTTATAAGTAAATCCCTTATATATAATGCTATGAATTTATATGTGCACCCAGCACTCACTGTAAATGAGGTTGGTGTTAGGAAGGGCATCCAGCTGTAGAAATCGAGCCAGAATCAGTTCCCGTCCCACCCTTGCAAGCAGGGAAAAAGCGGACATAAAATGAAATGATGATGAAATGTCTTGTTATATTATTATCTATCCATTACTGAATATAATATAACTAATAGTAGTTATATTAAATGGTGGTAACTTTATGTTTATTCCTAATAGTTATTGTTGAGTATAAGGTTTGAGATAAATAGGAGTTAAGTAGAGGAATGAGCTGATCATAGTGTGATGCTGTGGGGATAATTATATGCTGATAAGACCTAGAGATGAAGTGTTAATGGTGGTGAGGAATTCAGATCTGGCATTGTTACATACTAGCAGCTAGATTTAAAGTTATGGAAAGAGTGTCGGTGGTAGTGTTGGCAGATGGAAAAAATTTCTGATTTTCTATTTAAGAGGTCTAGTTTAGAATAGATTATAATGCGGGTCTCTAGAAGACAGAGGTTACATAATTTATTAGGTGGTTTATACGATGCGGCCCTATCTATTACTTCCCATTGAAGTGTATATGGTCTATTCCTAGTTTTCAGAGAGTATATGTAGTTAGATAAAGAAGTGGAGTTGGCTAGATTGCGATTTTTGAAAGTGTGGAGATGTGAGTTATATCTCGTCTTGAAGTTGTTTGTGTTGACTGTGCATGAGTAAATGATGTCTTTGATTAAGCAATTTTTATCTAAGGGACAAGTTCTATTTGTTTTACAGTTACAGTTATTCTGGTTGTTTGCTTGCCAGTTACTATGTTGTGTAGATGCCTGGTTGATTATTGTGTAATTTATATATACATACATACATATATATATATATATATATATATATATATATATATATGTATGTATGTATGTATGTATATATATATGTATGTATGTATATATATATATATATGTATGTATGTATGTATATATATATATATATATGTATGTATGTATATATATATATATGTATGTATGTATATATATATATATATATGTATGTATGTATATATATATATATATATGTATGTATGTATATATAAATATATATATATGTATGTATGTATATATAAATATATATATATGTATGTATGTATATATAAATATATATATATGTATGTATGTATATATAAATATATATATATGTATGTATGTATATATAAATATATATATATGTATGTATGTATATATAAATATATATATATGTATGTATGTATATATAAATATATATATATGTATGTATGTATATATAAATATATATATATGTGTGTGTGTGTATATATATATATATATATGTATGTATATATATATATATAAAAGTGGTTACACAACGTTAGTTCACCTTACCGAGAACAATTGTTTCACACATACACACACATATATATTCTAGGGCGGGTAAAATTCCCAAGATCCATGGACGAGTTCTCTCCAGCGGTCTCTGTCCCTCATTATCGCTGCCGTGTCCTGCGTCTCCAACAGACTAGTGTCTGTCCTTAGGGCATCAACATACGTTAACCTTGGTCTTCCTCTTCCAGTGCAATGTCAACTCTGGATGTCGGTGAGCATGTCCAGCTAACCTCAGTTTCCTCTGACACAGACCAAGAAACTCACTCAGATGGTGGATGGGTGCTACACGAGAATGCTGAGGATGGCTCTGAACATTAATCAGTATACACTGAGAATATATATATATATATACACACATACATGGAGGCACATGGCTTAGTGGTTAGAGCATTGACCTTGCAATCGAAAGGTCATGAGTTCAATTCTCAGACTGGGTGATGTGTTGTTTCCTTGAGCAAGACACTTTATTTCACATTACTCCAGTTTATTCAGCTGTAGAAATGAGATGATAGGACTGGGGTCCCTGTCATTCCACTGCAAAGTGGTCGTGGAGGTGCCACGGCAAAAAAGCACCCAGCCCACACTGTAAAGTGGATGTGTAGATGCCACAGAAAAAAAGCACATACCACTCACTGTAAATGAGGTTGGTGTTAGGAAGGGCATCCAGCTGTAGAAATCAAGCCAGAATCAGTTCCCGTCCCACCCTTGCAAGCAGGGAAAAGCAGACGTAAAATGATGATGATAATGATATAAACACACACATATATACATACACACACACATATGCGTATATATATATATATATATATACACACACATATTGGAGGAGAATTTACTGCTATTTCTAGCACAGAAATACTGTCTCTTTCATGCTACCAATATATAGAGAAGGAAACACTACACTTCTCACTCAAATTACCTCCTCCTCTCTCTAACTAACTAAAATGTTTGTTGTCAGCTGCCCTGACATCTGACTCACTTTCTCTCTCTCACTACCTCTTATTCTCTCTATTTGTATGTATACTTCTATCTATCATCCCTCATGCTATCTATATAGAGAGAGTGAAACACTACTTCAGCTCTCACTCAGTCCACTAACTGAAACATAATGTGTGTATTTCTGTGTGTGTATGTGTGTTTCTGTATGTCCAACAACTAACTAAAGCTTACGCACACATATGCGTAGATACACACGCACGTGTGTAAAAGGTAAACAAATAACAAAAATAACAAAACATACGGCACAATACATGGAAGGAATACATTATTTTAACGCTTGAAATAGCAGGAAGAGGGCCTTAACATATCGGACGCTAGTCCTTTATCAGAAGGAGGAATAAGAAATTAAAGAAGAAATAGAAAGATTAAGGAGACGGGCAGGGCAGAATCGTAAAAACTTTTTTTTACAGAAAAATACTTATAAAAAAGAAATTTGTACGTTGACTGCTAAAAACACTAAATAAAATTAGTAATAATGAAGGTTTTCTGTGTGTTTTCATCTTATATGACCTCCGATATGCTTGCAATCAACTTTTTCTCCAAAAGCGAAATGGGGAGGGGGGCTCAGATCTTTAAAATCTACTAAATGTCTGAATGCTTGTGTAATACCTTTTATCTACATCAAATATTGGTACATGCAATTTTCATGTTCATATAGATTATTACAGGTCTATGTAATAATGATGATCTACGTTTGGTTTGTGTAGATTATTACGCAATGAGGTAGGCACTGCAGATAATAGATATTGTTTACTGTCTCTTCTTATACAGAAACTGCGTAATATGATGGCTGTAGCTTGAAAAAGTCTGTCTCCCCCATACTCATATTTAGAACAGGTTGGTAGTTGGGTTTATGGAGTATGAGTCAGGAAATATAGATGATGTCTGAAGTAGGAATTATGGATGATGGCTTAGATCTAGTATAGACATTTAGTTTGTAATTAGCTTTGTTTTAATGAGTGTATTAGTTACAAGTTTGGCATTCGATGGTCTTATCTACTGAGTCTTTTGTTTATTAATGGCTTTGTTTTCGGAGTACACAGCATAGAGTTATGGCCCTTTACGTTCTGAGTTCAAATCCCGCCGAGGTTAACTTTGCCTTTCATCCTTATGGGGTCGATAAAATAAAGCACCAGTAATGCACTGGAGTAATTGCTGGCCTTGTACCAAGAGTAGAAACAATTATTTATGTATAAGGACATTCTGTGATTACTTTGTATTATTCTAGGAGTATCTACATTCAGATTTATGTATTTGATGGTCCTATTTGCTTATTTACATAATGGGTTTATTATTGTTTTTTCTGGCATAAGTCTGTCTTTCTAAAACAATGAAGGCTTCCTTAAATCTTGCATTCAATTATTATTACACTAATATAACTATCAGCTCTCATATCATTCTTGTCAAAAGTACAATAATGATTCAATCAAGGAAATAGATAAGTTCTATTATGTAGACTACCAATCAATTTCACAACTGGAGATTTAGTGTTGGCTGAGAGTTTGCAGAATGTTCCACATGATATGCAACAGAGAAACTTGATGTTTTCCTAAAAAGAAACAATCTACTTTAATTCAGTTTATCTTTGAAATGTATTACCTATCAATTAGATCACATTAATCTTTTTCTTTGTCAGTTCTATTTTTCATTGCTTTAGAATAACAAAACCTTTGAGACATGTATCATAAAATATTTCTTTTTAGGAAAACATCAAGTTTCTCTGTTGCATATCATGTGAAACATTCTGCAAACTCTCAGCCAATACTAAATCTCCAGTTGTGAAATTGATTGGCAGTCTACATAATAGAACTTATCTGTTTCCTTGATTGAATCATTATTGTACTTTGGACTAAACAATATTTTCCCATTGTCAGACTAGTTGAAATGTCATATGCCACCTGTGCAATCATTAGTTTCTTCCTATTCTTCCTAGAAATCATTGAACACTATACCTTTTATCTTTATCTTAGTCACACTCAGTTTTATATTTTATGGTGAAGTACCTTTTTAATGTAAATCAAGTTATTTTATTAAATTCTAACCATCTGCATGGAAGGATTTATAAGGTCTTTCAGTAACTCTCTTGTATTATACAAATTTCTTACATTGGCACTATGTTACATATTTTAGCAACCTTGGATGGATGAAAGATAAAGCTGACCTTGGCTGGGTTTGAATTTAAAACAGAAAAACAGAACTAAATACTATCAACAATTTTATTCAGTACTCTACCAGTTCGACTTCCTTGTTCTGACATATTATAATGACACATGGTGCCTGTCATTAAAAAAACTAGACTAATATTCTGAAAGGTATGTTTCATAGAGTCAAACCCATTATGTCAAGCTTTCAGTCAAGACATCTTATTTTCTGTTAGACCTCTCAAATTTAGTATTGCTTTCGATTTAGTCTTAAAATAAGTCCAATATGCAGCAACTGCTGTAAACAAATTTTATGAGCAGCCATTTGTGAAAAAGCATGAACCTTAGGATAGACTATAGTTTAGTATTTTTTTTTCTTGAAATGCAAACCTTGACATCAGTATTTACAGTAGGCTACATAATAAAATAGAAGGAATTTGTAGTTTACTTGAAGCATTAAAATAGATTTAAAATAGATGTTGATTTATACCAAACATCTTTTCATCACTATAGAACTATCATTTAAAGAGTAAGTAAATCACAGTCAAGAGTTCATTCCAGATTCAATATTTGTTAAAAAATATGTTTATGTACTTTTGAAATTTTTTTTCTTTCTATCAATTAGTCAAGCAGAATTGCAATTGCAATGGTCCATTTTGGGGCCTCCAAAACTGTTGGGAGAGAAGACAGTACCATGAAATCAGAGACTGGGTGATATGTTGTTTCCTTGAGCAAGACACTTTATTTCACATTGCTCCAATTTACTCAGCTGTAGAAATGAGATTTGAACTCAGATGCCATTCTGAGTTCAAATCCCACAGAGGTTAACTTTGCCTTTCATCCTTACGGGGTCGATAAAATAAAGTACCAGTAATGTACTGGGTAATTGCTGGCCTTGTGCCAAAAGTAGAAACAATTATTCTTAACTCTGAAGCCGAGAATCATTCAGTTTCCTAAATAGAATATTAGTCTACAACTCCATTTATACCATATACGTGGTTTTGTCTTTGCGTTTAATTGTTCTCATCGCTCCACATAACGACGTATTATCTTCACTTTTTTTCCGTTCATTGCCAGGGAACGTCTTCACAAACCAAAGTAACATCTTCCAGTTTTCCTTCGGTTGCAACATTTTTCGAAATATTTACTTCTGCGTTCACAGATTGATTTTTTTAGTTTCAGAAGATCCCGTTAAGGGTGAAAGCAGCGATTCTTTGCTTAAACTTTAATCTGTTATTTTAATAAATATTTACTCTAGGGTTCTTATATATTTGATATATATATATATATTTATCCTTATCGAGCTCTCTTTGGATTTTAGTCTTCACATTTATTATTATTACTACTAGCAGAAAAACCACCTTTGGGGTGGTTTTCTGCTAGCATGTGTAGTGTGCATATTGATATTATACACAAGTATATATGCATGTAGATACGATACATCAAATAAAATCATAATTGACAATATACACAGAAATTGAACGAAGACTGCGTTACACTGTCTTCTGTAATCAGTAACGTAACGACTATTATATATAAACTGTATTAGGAGAAAATTAGTGATGGAAATATTTATTTAAGCGATCGCTAACCAGAAGTGTTGACATTTGAAAATTTTAAAGAAGTGAATCTTAAAATAAGCAACAAAATTATTTATATTTAATCAAGAATAACGAAATTTAGTAGATAAATTATGTAATATTCATTTATTATTTATTCACAGTAATCCAACTTATTTTACAAACGGGACAAAAAATATATTCTGGAGGCAGACCCACACTCCTTAATTTATTATAGTTCAGATACACACACACACACACATATATATATATATATATATATATATATATGTCATCTTACTCCCTCCCCTTTGTTCTGCAGGCCAGTTCAGCCCCCCCCCCTTCTTTTACGAAGGAATTTAACCATGTACATGACATCCCATAATCATTGACCACTGCCTGTGACAGTCAAGAAAAACAACAATTTTTAGGATTGTTTGATTTAATACTTCTACTTTGTTTTGATTGCATGTCCATATATAGACTGTACCCCTTGATAAGTTCAGCTGCGTCCCTACCGTCCTAATACTACTCAGCCATTGGGGTCCTGACTCTTTTCCTATTACCCACTCTACTACCCTAAGTATCGAGTACTCTGGTGCTTTATGGTCCACCTGGTTTCTTACCTTACCACTCTTTCTTTGTTTATATATATATATATATATATATATATATATACAGATATATATACACACATATATATATACACACACACACTCATATATATATATATACATATATATATACACACATATATATACACACACATTTATATATACATATATATACATATATATATATATATGTATATATATATATATATATATATAATAATAATAAATTTGAAGACTAAAATCCATATATATATATATACACATATGTAATTTATTAAAATAACAGATTAAAGTTTAAGCTAAGAATCGCTGCTTTCACCCTTAACGGGATCCTTTATATATATATATATATTATATATATATACACAAACATATATATATATATATACATATATATATATATATATAAGTAGAAGGGATATTTAATTTGTTGGAAATCCGACAAATATAAATGTTTATAACTGAGTTAGAACACTGAACAGGTTTCTGGAGTAAATATTCAATGTATATATATGTATATATATATATATATGTATATATATATAAAATATTAAAAAAATAATGAATAAAACAAAGAAACAGTTCCTTATATTAAACAAAAAAAGTTCATTATTTTACGATCGTTTCTAGGACATATATGTGTTAGAATTGGCATGCATATTCAAAAGATCTATGTACAAAATTATACAAACTATCAAGGAGAATATACATACCATCACATATTTTTGAATGCATCTCTTCTTTCCATGATATCCGGATTACATTGAGTTCTTCATACGGATTGGACACTACCGTAAACTTTTGGTAGATTTATCTACACATATATATATATATATATATAGCCTGTAAGCAAGCCTCAAAGAAATCCTTTTTGGGGCTATTCTGTCATTCCTGATTATGCTGCATAACTGTGTTGCTTATAACTAATATAAGGGTAATTACTGTCACTTACACTGATTATCTCAATTATGGTGTCTATCTATTTCTCTACTAACAATATACATAGTGTACCCATTCCAATGCTGTTACCCATCTAGGAAAATTCTTATTTGAGAACCTTGCTCACAAACAGCTGTTCAAGTTCTCTTTCATCTTAACTTTTATACACAACTCTCACCTACTTGTCTTTACTCTAGCTTTTTACAATCTCTCCAGCTCTACCTTTCATCATATCAACATTGGTAGTGGCAGCCATAAAGTTCTGTGTCTGAAAAGAAAGGGAAAGTTTTCATTGGTTGGGTTGCATGATGTCTGTTAGCATCTGAAAGTTAGAGTTGATGGGATAACTCAATGACAGTCAAAGAGTGCTCATACCCACCTAACTATCCCGCTACTGTACATAGCACAGGCATAAGCTCAGTTGATACAGCAGTTTTCATTGATTTTGTAATTGATGAGTATTTGGCATGGTTGTTTTATGGCTGGATGTTATTCATCATCATCATCACCATTTTTTACACTTTACAGGGTTTAGACAGGCTGTCACATACTATGGCCAGATTAGTTATTTGATTACATGTTGGCTTGGTTTCTACAGCTGAATGCTCTTCTTGATGCCAACCAACTTACAGTGTGTACAGAGAGCATTTTATTGTAATGCCTGCACTACCAGTGTGAACTGGTTGCTTTTCATCATAGCACCAGTATGGCCATTTTATAGGATTGACTAGTTACTTTTTGTTGTATCACCAACATTTTACATTCTACAGAACAGGCAGGATGCATTTTATTGTGGCAGTAGTACTACCTCATTACAACACTAGGTTACTTGGTGTGTCCTTGGTCAGGCTAGGGAGACATTGATGGGAATGTGGTGGCTGTAAAATATATTACTAATGAGTTTACAGCTTCAACTGTATTATTGTGCCACTGGCATCAAAGAGTTTTTCAGCTAGGACTAAAGAGTCCTCACTACACTGTATTACTTTATATTTAGAGCATTTCCTCCCTTAGATCTGTTGCCTTTGCTGTGGCTTACAGAGTTCATATCTCTTGGGAGATTTAGGAAAGGCCTTTTTGTTTGAAGTGCTCAATTTCCTAGACAGGTTGCCTTCACCATAACCCAGAAACCTGATTTTACCATCAAGTTAATAATAATAATAATGAAATTATTGTGTACAGTGCTCGGGTGCACTACAACTCATCAAAGGTACATGTATAGTACATAGAATAATGTACAAATGTCAGGAAAGTGAACAGTGTATGAGTTACACACAGATACATGCATGCGTGTGTATGGAGGGAAAACATCAGGTGTAGTGTTGGCGAATTTCAGGAAGCATGGAGGTTTTAAAGGATGTAGTGTCCCAGCAAGTAACAACTGATGCAGGTAGTTTGTTCAATGTTTCAGCAACTCTGAGCGTGAAAAAATGTTTCTCAAAGTCATGGGAGCTGTGCTGTTTTCTGACTTTGTAGCCATGCCCATGGGTGTTAGACACATGGAATTCAAAAAGGTGCTCAGCGTTGTTGTTGGAAAGATGGTTAATAATTTCGCTGGTGTCTACCAAGTCAGTTGCCAGACGTTAAAGTTTCAATGTATCCATGCCCAAGGAAGCAAGGCATTCAGAGTATGGTAGATGCCTGATGGAGGGTATTCGCTTGGTTACACGTCTCTGAACAGTTTCCAGGAGGTCAATATTCTGAGCAAGATAGGGGTTCCAGACTGGTGATGCAAATTCTAAGTGTGGCCGCACCATAGCTATATACAACTTTCAACAGATAGCTGGAGAGCGGCTGACAAAAGTCTTGCTGAGTGATGCTAAGACACCCTCAGCCTTCTTGACAATTTTGGAGACATGCTTCATCCAAAACAAATCGCTACTGACAGTAATTCCCAGGTCATGTTCACAAGAAGAGTTCTTGAGATTAGTGTTGTGGAGGGAGTATATGGACGGTGGTTTTTAAACATTTTTTTTTTTAATGGAGGACTTTAGCTACTAGGAGTAGCCGTGAAAAAAAAAGTCACTTTTATGATGCATGGGTAGAGCAATTGTCATTATGAGTGTATGCATGTAGGGGGTTGGCACAAGGGGATTGATCTGATTTGGAGCGAAACTTTTTACATATTGGTACATAGAGAGGGCTTCTTATTCAACACCAGGGTAACTTTTGTGATAATTTAAATAGATTAATGGTGGCTGGTGTCTGTTTTGGTTATGTTGCAGTGCAGGGTGGAGGGAGTGGCAGGTTTTCTGGATTTGTATACCATATTTATATAGGTCACCATATTGAGAAAGTATAACAAATATAACATTTTCAAGTCTAAATATATATATGTATATATATTATTTTATTGGTTTCAGTCATTGAACTGTGATCATGCTGGGGCACTGCCGTCATATAATATATGACGGCAGTGCCCCAGCATATAGTATCTTCAACTACCAGTCTCTCTTAAAATTGGTGCTTATAATCAATATCATTTAATCAAGGAGTCATACATCTCCCCTTTGATGGGTTAACTTTCACTAAACATAGTCACTTACCCGCCCCCAGTAGGCATGACTGCGCGATGAAGAAATATTGCTTTGAAACCACGTGGTTCTGGGTTCAATCCCACTGTATAGCAACCTTGGAGACATATTTTTAATCATAGACAAAGGTTAACCAATACATTGTAAGAAGAACTTGGTGGAGGGAAATTGTGCGTAAATAATAAAAGTTAGCGGGCTTCACGGCTGGATACACAGATATAAAAACAAAAACAAACAACAAAAAAACAACGCTCGGTAAAATGATGACATATCTGTCAACCTGTGTTGTCAGAGTCACAAAAGATTTGCGGTGTTATATAAGCGACCGCAACATGATAAGAGTCGAATAACTTTTATATACAATGTCAGGGTTGGGAATCCCATCGACCTCGATTTCGCCCGCATTCATATTTGAAACCGCCCGCTAACGAAATATGTCTTTCTCAAAAAAAAAAAAGAAAGTAGGAAAAACACAAAAAATATAAAAAAAGAAAGAAGGAAAAACAAAAAAAATTACAAAAAAAACGTTTAAATCTTAAAATTATAACAGTAATTTATTTATAAATCTTAAAATTATAACAGTAATTTAATTAAGTTCATGGATTTGTAAAATTGAAAATTCATTTTTTGTTTCTAAGTATTTGCGATTTTCTAGTTACTAAAAATAAAAATAAAAAATTCCCCATTTTCACTTTATATAATTTGTCTTCTATTATAAACGTCATTCACATTTAGAATGCATTTTAGATATCAACCATTGCGTGATTTGAACTCATAGTCATACCGACGATCTAACGTTTCTGCCTGTTTGTTCCAACTGCTAAAAATATCAGTCAAATCCCTCAACCCAACGGAAAAATACGTCAGACATTGTAGTCCTACATATACAAAAAGACGGGATGGTCTCGATTGGAACACCATAGAGTATAGGTGTGGTCAATCAGGGTTGACCTGGGCTAAGTAACAACTCGTTTGTCATCTAGATATCTTCATTAATGTTGCAAAATAGCCTAATAAATTGGACCTCAGTATATTACATAATTATTTTTTATATTGCAAGAACAGACGTAGAAACTCGTGTACTTACGATAAAGCATTTATAAGCATTTTATCAGTTATATTTGTGAGGTTTTATTTTTCATTATTTTTTTTTTTATTATTTAGACAAAGATTTCGCTTATTCTAAATTTAATAGTATTCTAAAAGAAATTTTATAACCACTCGTAACAAATTTCTTCACTGAACATATCTTGTTCACAATAGCGCTCTTCCTATTATTTTTTGTTAAAACAAATACATCTTTCCTTTGATTTGATTTTGTGTACTAGCTATTGAATTGTTCTGATATCAGATCAGCTGTTTTCAAAACTTTAAGTCAAGTGAAATTAAATATTGAATTCTGTTTACTTCCTTACATCAGAGTTAGATAAACATAGGTTTCAATTAAATCATTTACAATTGTAGATACACACCCTTCCGCTTTAACAACAAAACTAGACGATTATCTTCCCGTGTTTTCATATGAAACTGCTAGACGGCAATTTACATGACGTCATTGACTGTGGAATTCCGTGCTGGATGCAGAAGCTTGCCAGGAGTGGATGTCGGTAAATTGCGTGTTGAAATTAAATGACTTTGCTGATTCCTTATTAATTTGTCCTTTTTTCCCGAACCCCAACCTATTTTTAAAAGCATGTTTATTAGTTAATTGTCACTAAAAGTTTTTCTGTAATTTTAAGATGTATAGAAAACAATATTTGTATTATGTCTTACCTCAAAGTTATTCCTTTTAGTGAGGAAGTAGTGCGGAGTAATTGTCTTCCGCTAAATGAAGTTAGTCCCAACACTTTCTCTTAAAAAATGACTTACTAGGTATTACATGGATTCTAAAATTTTAATCCCCATAGTTGATTGATATTGTTTATTTGATACATTTATCATTCTCGTTCGTTGTTGTTGGTAATCTATACTATAAAAGTACACGAGTTGCCTTCTCACCACTAATTAACATATTGCTAGTGAAACTGGCTATAAATATCCAAGTCATTTCCATGCCTAAAATAGCACGACTTGTAGATTTCTCCTCAGCCAGATTTCAACTGGTTAGTAAAAATAGCATCAAACCACCGATATTTTTACTTCGCTTTTCTCTCATATTGAAGTATGACTTAAGTTGAAAATGTTCGTCATTAGTAAGCTTGTGTATATAAACACAGCCGGATTTGTTTGCTGTGTTTCTGTTAGGAATGGCGTTATACAACTGGAAGGAGTTGTTGGCAAGCAAATCTGATAGCTACCAACATCGGCAACTAACACGTTTTAACAGTAAAAATTCCTTCTTTGCTCTAGTGTATTTTGATTGCTGTCAAATTATATTTTGAAAGTTAAAACTCTTTTATTGTCTGTGTTACCTTATTGTATGTTATTGCACGTTGAACCGTCACCTGTCTTGCTTATATATATATATATATATTATATATATATATAAGCATACACAAATATATACACACATGAATTATATATATATATATATATATATATATATATATATATATATATATATAATGTGTGTATGTAGTTAATTATTGACACATAATATGAGGAAGGGTTATTATATAAATGTCGATCTAACGTATATTCACATTATACAGAAGCAACATATGAAAATTTCCATATTTACTGTCAGCAAAATTATTAGATATCCGGAACCGAAATTTGTTGTTGATATATATATATATATATTTATTAAAGATTTAGTCTTCAAATTTATTATTATTACTATATATATACACATATATATATATCAAATCTTAATTTCTATTACAGATCGTGGGTCAGTTTTATTTCCACGTGATAGGTGTTGGTGTTTTGCTTGTCGAATTGGGCACTCTTGATAGTTGAAACGTAATATCAACCAACATTTGGATTTATATAAGAAAAAAAAATAGCCTATTTTCAATACCTAAATTGGTTGTCTTCTTTTCCTCTGGTTGCAGTTTAAGGTAAGTCGACAGTTTATTTAATTTTTTTTTTATTTCAAGTTAAAGGGTTAACTGTTTAATAGCAATCAGAATCATTTTTTTTTTCGTCATCTATAGTCCATAGTTAAAGTATGTTATATGACGTTATATTAAGGCGGACTGCTCTGACTTCCTCAATTGGCTAACAGAAGCTCACTTACACACAGACAAGAATCCCATTTTCCTTTTTAGTCCATCCTTACATATTTGGACTCTCCCTTAATCACACATGCATATTCAGGCATAAACACGCGAACTTCTGCAAACTGAATTGTATTGTTTTTCTTATCCCTCCCAACTTTTGTTTTATTTAATTATTTTCCTCAAAGTTTAATCTTTCTGTTTAACGCCTCAGATTTCCCGAGTAGTTTGAAATATATTTTGATGAACTAAACAGGGGGGGTCGATTGCATTTGTGGTGGTGGTGGTAGTGAAGATGATGCTATACATATGTGTGTGTGCAAATTGCTATACAGACATTGTCAATTTTACACTCTTCGTCCGTTTTTTTTACATGCTTGAGTTGAACGGGGTTTGTTGAAACTGCTCTTGCCACAAAGTATTGAAGTTTCATTTTATCGCTGTATGTATGTATAATACTTTTTTGTAGCTTTCTAAACATTTTGTAAATATTCAACTTTTTTTTTTTGTTAAAAAATCCAGATAATGCATATTTCTCTCTCTTTCTCTTTTTCCATAGTAATTATACTTAACTGTTGGGAATTTTGTTCTGGTTGGGTCAAAATTTAAAACATTTTATTTTAGTTTGCGAAAAAAATCCGCGATCAGGGTTTTCTCTGAAGTGTCGTCATCTATATATATATATATATAATCTGGCTCTGTGCGTGTGTGTGTGTGTATATATATATATATATATATATAATATATATACACTGCTTGATTAAAAACTTTTAGAGGTAATCCCCTCCCCTTCTCTGATTTAAGTTTCTTACTTCGTCTTCCTTCACTACTATAAATTTTATAATATACAGAGCGTATTTTAATATTTACAAATATTTCCTGAATATACTCGCTTTGTAGAGTATGAGTGCACGCGTGTTTCTGAATGGTTATATAAAGTATAATCATATTAATTGCCGGAAACTATAGTGATAACCTGCAATGCCTAGAGCCACACCAGTTGAAAAAACAAGTTAGGCGTGTTGGTATGTGTGTGTGCCTTAAGAAATAACTGTTTCGCGCAAGGTCTACCGGTGAAGGGCACTGTCGCAACATCAGTTATTTCGCACTCCTTATGGCACGCCAATATACCTCACTTACTTGAGCCATCTAGAAACCTGTTTGTGGTCTTTTTGTTTGCTAGAAATAGCAGCCAAATCTCCCCAATCACATTCTGCCATCTTAAAAAAACAAACAAAAAATTAGAATATGTAGTCCTAAGTATACTGTCTGAAAAAAAAGACGGGATGGTCATGGTTTTAAAAATATATATCTTGATCATAACGTCTTTTCGATCAGAACCGACCTGAGGATAAATAACTACAGACTCACTTTCTTTTCCGTTTTAATTATATAAATATTGTTGTATTTTACTTTTCGGCTGTTTCTGCATGCTTGACTAAGTTAAACTCTATTTGCAAAATCTCAACACCTTACGATTTCTCCGAAATGCCTCTTATTCGTGTTTGCCTTGAATCTTGATCTTTGAAGAAAAAAATATTGTCTATTTTCAATTACTTATTTAAAATAACATAGAAATTCAGTTAAAAATAAATTGTGTTCGTATAATAAATATTTCCCAACAATATTAAGTAGTTCAACACCTGATCGAACAGACCTAAGAACATAGGCATTCCAGCCGTGGCCAACCTCCCCAAAAGGGGACTGCATTATGTCCTCCCTCGCTTTTAAAGAGTCTTAAAGGAGGTTTAACTGCTATTTCTAACACGAATTGTTGCTACGTTTGTAACTCGATCAGATAGTTAAATATTATATCTATCTTCCACTAGCAGACAGTTTAAAACAAAAAAGAAACTAAACTGTTTATTCAAATAAATATTCCAATCGTAAGTATATTTACTACTGTCAAGAAAGATTATTATTGTTACTTCACGTATGAACTCCTTCTTTCCATACGTATTTTCAGTTATTGGGCCCAAAGACCATATATTTTCATTGGGGGGTAAATAGGAATTTGGAATGTATGTTTTCTCATGTATGGTAACAACGAAGCGTCGAAATGAAGTAACAAAGTGAAACTGTTAGCGATAGACGAAAAGGCTACCGCTTTCACAATTTTATATTTCCATTAATGCTCAAAAGTATTATAAAATATTTTAAAGATTCTCAATCTGTAATTTGAAAAACCCCTGAAATAAAGTTTTATACAAAAATTACTAACTTCTGTTGTAGTCATATGATAAGTCTTAAACTTTCAAAGTTAACCTTTAAAAAAAGTTAATTTATTTCATATATATTTCCCTTCAACCAATTTTTAAGACTAAGCTGTTTCATTGCATATTTTGTCCATTATTATCGACATTTTAATGCCTTATGAGATGGATGGAATGCTGTATACCATAACACCACTCATCTGGATCTTTTATTATTTCATTTGTGGTGCCCTGTTTACTAAGATCTTCACTGACAGCACATAGCATTTTCTTTTCACTCAGCAAGACTGTTCATGCCCATTAATATCCAGCCACTCTCTCAGCTCACCTGTGCTCCTTTTATTCAGTTTAATGTAAATACATTCAATGGATTATGCTCATGCCTTTTCTAATACCTGGTTTTGCAACAGCCACCTCTACCACTAATTATATGACCTAGGTAACAGTTACTATCTATTGAACTAGTTGAGCAGTTGGTTGACTTTTGTAGTTATGGTTCCTAGTTGGTCTATCAGAGTTTGCTGCATCTTTCATTTAGTTTTTGTTTGCATTAAATTCCTACCTACTCTCTTATATATTGAGCAAGAGGAGATTTCAGGTAAACACTGTAATCCAATAACAAAATATTTGTAAATTGTAAGTGACTTTGCTGCTTACAGCAGTAAGCTGTGTTTTCTGATGTGATTTATTTACAAATATGTGTATTATATTAAGTGTTTTTTCTTCCAGAGATAGGAAGAGCACTTGTGAAAGGAATTCTTTCAAATGTCTAAAATGCTTCTTAGAGGTAGTTGACAATTTCTATTCCCTTGGAGTTGGGTATCCTGAATGCATAATAACCAGAAGAATGGTTTGGAAAAAATCTAGTGAGCTATTACTTACTTTTGCTGGTATTAAAGGGTTTCTCTCTCCAAGTTAAGGACATTATATGAAGATTGATAGTGTATAGTAACAAAACCTTTACATCTGCCTTTTTCATGCTTGCATGGGTTGGCACGGAACTTTCTGGGGGCAGGTTTTTCTTTGGCCAAATGCCCTTTCTGGTGCCAACCCATACTTTCAAGTGTAGTATATATAAAGTGTTAACATTTGTCGAACTGCTATATTCCAGGATGTATGGGGAACAAGAATGTCACCATTGGCATGTTTAAAGTGTTTATATGATGTTTTGTGGCAACTGGTATACAAAGGTTACTCTAAGAAAAATATCTTTTTAACTGTAATCCAAACTTCTTCATCTTTTGAGTATTTTCTGTGTAACAGTAATAGTTCATATAGATATGTTGTAGTTAATAGGAAAAAGATGTCTTTGTTATTCAAAGATTTTATTTTTATAAATATTTAAATTGTATTTAATGTTTGAGTAAATATGCATAATTTTTATTTTCCATAGTGTCCTTTCATTGATAATTTATTTCTGTCACTAGTTGTTATTATTAACTTTGTTAGCTTAAATCCTATCAAGTCTTTCATAACTGTATTAAATGAGTTTAAATTGAATAGTTTCTAGTTTCTTTAATCTAAAACTACTCTTTAATATATTTAAGAATTGACTAGTCCTTGAAATTAGTATTTCCTAAAGAGCTGCAATTGGTAATGATTTTACATTTCATTTCAAGTTTTGTTTTAGGTAATTGATGTGTTTGTGTTTCAGATTACTCAGTTTAATGACTGTTTTTCCGTAGTAACTTCTCCATGTTTCATTCTTGTCATTTACTTTGTGAGACCCAATGTTTTTGGATCTGACCTACCTTCAGTCTTCTTTTATACATTATTGTCTATTTAATTTCTTAACTCTTATTTCCCCATATTGTAATATTTCACATTTATTATCTAATTCACTACTTTATCACATCAACATTTTATATACAACATTATATAATCATCATATATAGAGAGAAACTCTACGTTCGGTGCTTCACCCCTATATCTATTGTGTTTGGCTGATGTGAGATAGATTACTTCTAGATAGGATACCTGCCTGCAATTTTCCTAACAGTTTTGGTTCCCACTGTCAACATTTGGGTTAACTGAATCATGAATTTCACTTTCACTGCAGGCATTTCATTGTATATCCTGTCCAAAGAAACAGTGAACTTGTAAGCACAAGTATTTATTTTGCCTCTATAGAATCCCATAGTCAATAGATAGGCGTTTTTTGTTTATTCAAACTACTAAAAACTCCTGTACTAAATAAACTGAGCCATTGAGAGTAATGATTTTAGCCATGGATACAACATGGTTCCGAGACATGGATTGTCTAGTATCCTAATAAGTTGGCTAACTGCTGCTCTATGTAGATATTTTTATATGTATATCTCTCTTTCTCCTTCTTACTTGAGGAATGTGAGAAACAGCAACTTCAGAATACAAATAGCCATCTCTCAGCTTCAACTTTCTATGTTAACATGGATTATCATGGTCTGAGTCAATTAGTATTACTTGCACTTGCTGCTTTCCTGGTTGAGTCATTGTTCTTTTATGTTCCATTTTAGACATGGCTTTCTTGACAGCTGCAGTACAGAGTGTATTGGATGCAGTTTATCATGTTACCAGCACTAGAGCAGTTTTGTTTTTGTCAATACTAAAAGCATTCTCTATCTTATGCTGTCTCCATTCATTTGTCAACCACATAGCAATGTTCTAGGTGCATTTTATTGTGGTCCCAGCTTCAGTTTATTCATGAAGCAAAATAAAATGCTATCTGATAGTTGTAGTTTTATGGTATTTAGTTAGGTATTCTCAACACCTTAAACTCTGTTTGGCCAATCAATCTGGTCTGTGCTTTGATTAGGAGGCTTAAAATCCTGTCCATATTGCTGGTTCTGTATTAAGAAAGGCGGCTGTAGTTAGTACCCAGCCAATGCATTTAAAAGTTAGCAAAGGCCCAGATTTTTTATTTATGGTAGGAAGCTATATTGTTAGTACAACTACTCTGTTGATGCCTGAGATACATGGAGTTATTGGCCACCAAGGGTGGACTTGTGTTGGAGTAGTTCTTGATAGAGCAGTTCCATTATTTGGTGGCCTGCTTGGGTGGCTGACTTCATTTGTTGCCCTGTTTAACACCACCATCTTGCCTTTGGGTTCTTTCAGCATATTCCACTCTATGTAAAAAGGAAATACATATACAATCCTACAAAAATGTAACTGATTTAAAATCGAAATTAACATATTAAAGATAAACGTTTTATTTATTCCATACTTCTTTTACAGATCAGATTTGCATAATGGGTAGAAAAAAGATTCAGATAACTCGTATAAACGATGAACGGAACAGACAAGTAAGTGATATATTTTTCAGGATCTTTTTGAAAATGAAAATTTGTTGCTTAATTTTCATGCATATTTAAACCACAATGCACGTTCATAACTTTGTATCAAATTGTGTTCAAATATTTTACAAATGTGAAACCAATGTATATTTTAATCACACTTAAACATATTTCTTACTAGAATAGTTTATACTGCAAGTTGTAAGGATTTAAAAGCAACATCAAAGATGAGCCTATGACTAACTTTGGGATTCTTTAAGAAAATAACAGAATAATTACAATAGTTAAACCACTCAAAAACTATGAAAAGTCAAGAAAGAGATTCTTTCCTTTTGCTGAACAAATACTGGTTTCAAATTTAAAATATATTGGGACAGACAATAAATAGCCATCTCAAAATATTTTCAGTTAAATTCTTCATGACATGAACTTTAATAGTTTACTTCAAACCTAACCTTATCATTTTATTGGACTAAGGTTATAGTAGGAGATCCTTGCTCAAGGTGCCATGCATTGACTAAATTTGAACACATGGTTCTGAAGCAAACTTCTTAACCACACAGCCATGCCTGCACCTGAAGAGATTCATTATCAAATAAGCATCAATGAGAAAGAATGAAATTTCTTTTTTATAAAGAGTTAATAAATATTGCTATAGTTTGTAACATATTTTACTAGTATAATAATAATAATAATAATATTAAAGTAGAATATAAACTATAACAAGAGTTAAAAGAAAACACCACATTATATAGATAGTCTGAGAAAAAGTCAAAGGAGCTCAAGTCAGAATTTTCGAGTTGGTTGTGAAAAATGATTTGAGACGAGAAAAAAACAAGCTTCTTAGATCAAGCCTAATAAAGTTCAAATCAATATTAACTTTATTAAGAGAAAACAGTGTGTACAACCCACAAAAGTTGGTGGCTGAACATTACTGATCCAGAAAGATTACAAATCCTATTATGATAGTTTGAAATATGGATTTTAAGTCTCTACAATGTGATACCAGCATGAAATCAAAAGGTGCTAGGAGGTGGACTTTCATGAAGCGCAGCCTCTGGATCTACGAGCCACACAAATGTAGCTGTGGATCCACTAGACTCTTTTTGCCTCCACTCACTGTCACTACAAGTACTGGCTGCCTTCCACGCCATGCTGCTCTCAACAAAGTCATAAAGCATGGATTGGTTGCTGCAGGCTTCGCCCTCCCAGCTCAAGCCTGCGGGGCTGGACCAAGGCTACGGCAAAAGGCCAGACTGCATGATTATCTTCCCATTCCATAGTGGTAAACCCCTCATCTACGATACCACATACAGCGATATATTCTCCAGTGGCAACCTGGTGCAGTCTGCGATTAACCCAGTCTCAGCTGCACTTTGGGCTGAGATGGGTAAACTCTCCAAATATCAGTCACTCTCCAACAGGCTTGCAGTCAAGCCTCTAACAGTGGAGACGTCTGGTGTCCTCAGCCCTAGGGCCACCTCCCTAATCACCACCATCAGCACAGAGTTGGCTCCCTGCAGGTGTGAGCTTCACAAGCTGGAATGGCTCTCCTAGTGCATCTCCCGCACCATCTTCCAGGGAAACGCCTTCTCTATTCTGTTTGCTGGGGCTGTTGTGGGGTGGCCAGGGCTTGGGTGCCATTTGCTCATAATAGTGGGAGAGACAGAGGCAGTGACAATGGGAGTTTGGTTCCATTGTGTTCGGACCTGGTGTATATGTATATATTTATTTACCACACCACATTTTATTCATGTGCATGGATGTACAATATTAATTAATCACCAAGGTTACATGACAATACAAAAATGTAATGGAATTTTAACGTCCAAACAAACTGGGTCTTCAAACACTAAAGACCTGATGTGTTTATCAATAAAGAAATATATGTCTCATCAATGCTTAAAGACCAAGATTTGAGTAAACTGATAGTTGCTCAGAACTTGTGTTAAAGTTCTTAATGTGGCAAAGGAGAACATGTGATTTAAATTAATAGTTAGAGCACTGGGTAAAGGTATGTAGTCTAGTGGTTATGTTGTTGGTCTCAGGATTATATGGCTATTGGGTCGATTCCTGGACCGTGTGGCATGTTGAGTTCCTGAGCAAGTTGCTTTTGTTCATGTTGCTTTTTATGACAGGACTTGGGTACCTAACATTAAAACACATGAGAAACCTCTTATAAGATGCAATGTTGTAGGAGGTTAGTTAAACCTACATGGGTGTGAAATGTCTATTTTTCTTTTCCAGAGCATTAGGCTTAATTTCTGAAAAGATTCCTATCTATCATAACTACATTGCTTGAAACTGTTATTCTAAGAAAACTACTTTCTGTCTGAAGTTTTCAAACCTGGTGGAAAGAGACAAGTTAATATTTGTATTGTAGTGACAAACATAAACATTGTAATAATAATAATAATTAATTATTATTTTCAGGTAACTTTTACAAAGCGTAAATTTGGACTTATGAAAAAGGCTTATGAACTCTCTGTGCTGTGTGACTGTGAAATTGCACTGATAATCTTCACAAGTGGAAACAAATTGTACCAGTATGCTAGCTCCGATATGGACAAAGTACTGCTGAAGTATACTGAGTACAATGACACAGTAGTCAGCCAAACTAACAGAGACATTGTAGAGGTAATATTTAATTTTTTTATCTCCCAGCTTCCAAATCAGATTTAACTATAGTTATTGTTTATGCTGGTGAGATGGCACCCATTATCCCTCAAATCTTGCCAAAATCAACTTTGCTTTTCATTCTTCTAGGGTCAATAAAATAAAGTACCAGTCTAAAATAAAGTACCAATTGATGGAATTGTTAAAGAATGAGATAGGATGCTTTGTGGCATCTACCCCTGCTATGTGCATTCTGAGTTCAAATCCCACCTCTTTCTGGCAGGAGCTGCAACCAGCAGATAGTATTAGCAATAGAAAAACCAATAGAAACAATATTTACAATATTTCCTTCGTCTGGTCTAATAATTGGCTCTTTTCTTTTCCTGTTTTTATTGCACAGTGGCTAGAGTTTGCAATGTTTAATGTTTCTTGCCATTAAGAGAAATATATTGTCTAAGGATGTCTACAAAAGATTGGAAGGATATTAGTATGATTCTAAGAAAATACCATTCAAAACTGAGGGAGTGTTATGAAATTGTTATGAATTTGACATCAAATGTCATAAAACAGAAGTTTCAGAATATTTATTGATTTCCTATCTGTTATGTCACTATTTTTGGCTTGTCTTATTAACCATTTCATTAACATATTTCTAATGAAAAACTATTTGAATTAATTTATGAGGAATTTTATTAAAATCAATAATTATTTCATTATTAAGATGGTATTTGTAACCTAACAAAAAGGTTTAAATTATGTTGGAAGGTTATAATTTAAATGGGAACCCTTTAAAATGCACTGTTGTGTTTTATAGAACCAAAGGCATGTTTAGGGCAGGTTGTTATCAAAAAGGTTAAATAATACTGCTACTAGTATCTAGTGTCTATCTCTTCTATAGTATCCCATGTTAAGATTTATGTGCAACACTACTAATTGATGAAATATTTCTCAATTGTATAATACTTAGCACATTAGAAACTATGAAACTATGTGAAATTATTAACTCATTTCTGGAGCTAAAGTGTGAACAAAGGATTTCCAGAAGATAGTAGTTCCAAGAACAAATTATTTAATGTGAAATTTTAAGTGTGAGATATGGGCAGGATGATGGTGAGGAATTGGTTGAAATAGTTGGGTTGCATAAATGTATATAATATGCTAGTTCAAAGGAGTAGGAAACATTGTAGTAACAGTAAAAGAGACAGAAGAAGAGCACGATGACTTAGTGTGCTAGTGTTTCTGGTATTTTAATGAGTGAAATTTTGTCAGTCTCGTGTATGGTCAAGTTTTGGTTGTAGTGTGGAAGGCATGTGTCTGCTGATCTGTTCAATATATGTGAGCATAGGTTACTATTTCAAAATTTTTATTTGTTTTTAGATAATTAAATAAAAATGATAAACTATTATAATATTTGATGAGTTGCATAACATTATATTGAGGAGCACCATTAAAGATTTCATGTTGTTTGTATAGTACAATCAAACAGGTAGTCCATCTTTTTATACCATACAAACAGGAAGAGTTGAGCTCATTATTGCAACCAGGTTAATTCTAACACTTAGTGTAGCAGATTTTACTTGCTGCTTAAGGAGACTGGGGTGTTCATTATTTTATTGACAATCAACTTGATTGCCTGTAGCAGTCAGTTATATAAATTTAATGTAATAGATATTTTCAATCTATGTTGGATTTAAATAATCATTGAACTATTATCAGAGTGGCTATTGTGATGGGTTTATGCATCACATAACAGTCCCTTATCAAATATTATTATTATGCTGGTTTTCTAAACGTTTTTATGTTCTTTTAGATTCAAATGCCTATATTTGAATGGATAAAACATAAAATTAGTTAGTATCTTCACCTATTTGAGAGTTCTTATATTGTACTGTACTATAATGATGCTGGTTGAGGTTGTGGTGGCAGCTATTTCATACATCATTCATACATAAAAGACGAAATTGTAAAAAGGAGTGTGGTAAAAACAAGAATGGGTGAAAGACATTACATAATAGATGTAAAAACAAGTTTAAAAATTGATAGATTCAACATACAAATAATTATAATAATAATAATTTTATTACTCCATTTTAGCTTTTGAATAAGAAAGACAAAGGTAATGATAGTCCAGACCAAGAAGATGAATATGTACTGACTCCTCACACAATGGAAAGCTATAAACGAATTGATGCTGAATATGCTAGAGTTATGCAGCAACCACCGGTTAGTATTTTTTTTAATGAATTTTATATTGACACTTTCTGACCATATTTCTAATGAAAGACTATATGATTTTCAAATAATTTTGAAAATGAAAAATTTGGAAGGATTTAGCAATATAATTAAGTTTTTTATTATTATGCTGGTATTTGGAGGGTATTTAGATAAAATATAAACTTTAAAATAAACAGGTTTATATAATAGAATCTGGGGCAGTTTGGTATATGAAGGGTTAATTAATGAAAATAATCTTGCAATTTTTGTTGCTATCACTGGAATAATGTAGATACAATTGTCTAATGTCTATTGAGAGAGGTTTGTCCCTTATTATCTCTTTCTTTCAATCTATAATTATGTACAATCTGCTATACTACTGCTCTTGTCTATCTTTTCCATGTGTATGATTTTAATGTTGACCATTTTATTTTCAGCAACAAACTCCAACTTCAGTGACTTCTTATCCTTCGGTTCCTACTTCTGTACCTGTAGGTAACTTCTCAATCCCTAATTCTGCTATAAACAGTTCTCAGGCTGCTCCATCTGTGTCAGCTACAACTGGTCCCAATACAGTTCTTTTATTACCTTCTAATCAGAATGGCCAATCTACAATTTCTGCAATACAAGCTAGCTACAGTCCTGTGCCTTCCACATCAGGTAAAAATGATAATTTTTTACTTTTTATAAAAAAAAATTTTTTGTAATATTTTTAATATGATTCAGTGAAAATAGAGATAAATTTGTTTTCATTTAATGATTTTGTGTGATAAACTTTTCTACTGGTTCAATCCAAACTTGAAGCTATAGATCACAGGGATTTATTTGGAATATTCTTTGATCTCTAATTTTTAAAGTATTTTTTGTGTTTATTTGAAGCTGAAATAAACAAAATTATTGCATATAAATGTATAAATTTTCTAATTCATGTTTGCATTGAAAAACCTGTAAAAGTATTTATGTATTATATGGATTAACTAATTGTTAAATGAAATCTTTTATGATGTATCTTTAACTGAAATGGATTATTTTCTCATTTGTAATACCTATTTCTATTTTAAAGTATCGCTCTATTCAGGTTCAAAAAGTGGTGGAGATTCATCCAGTTCTCCAGTTACTGCCACTCGTTCTCTACAGATACCATCCCAAGCCACAGAAGACAGCAATTCTCCTGGAGCGCAATCTTCACCTGGTCCGTCTTTAGTTAATACATTGGTTAACAATAAAGATGTCACTGACTTAAGTACTACTAGTGCAGGACACTTACTACAAACTAAATCAAGACCAGATTTAAGAATACTCATACCACCAAAGATGACCAATGATAATGTGAGTATTTGAATTTTTGTATTGCTTTTTTGTTAATCATCATCATTATGTTTTACCATGGATTGGGCTTTAAAAATCTTTACTTCCTCTGAATTCTTAAAAAAAATTTTTTTTATTGAATGTAATTCTATTTAACTTAAATGTTGTTTGAAAGAAGAAAAATGTCCTTGCTATTGCAGTCTTAATACTGAGTATGTTACAATATCTGTAATAGTTAAACTAGTATTTACAATTAATAGGTATCTTGGTGGAAACCTACTAGTTAAATTCATGTCTTGTACTCCTGTCTGAAAGTCCATAAGCTCAAAGCCAATCCCTTACAATTATATTTTAACTTTGCCTGTCTTAGTTCACCTAGATGCAAATAGGTGACGGTGGATTGGCAGTATCGGTAGAGGGTCGGACGCCATGCTTTCCAGCATAGTTGTCTCTTTACGATCTGAGTTCAAATCCCGACGAGGTTGACTTTGCCTTTCATCCTTACGGGGTCGATAAAATAAAGTACCAGTAATGTACTGGGTAATTGCTGGCCTTGTGCCAAAAGTAGAAACAATTATTGTTTCCTAGAATCAATAGAGCATCTGATAGAATGTTTTACTGTATTTGTTTCAATACTGTGCACTCTGAGTTCAGATCTTGCCAAGATCAACTTTGCCTTTCATCCAGTGTTGATAAAATACATTACTGGTCAAGTATTGGGGTCAATATAATCGATTTTCTTCTTTCTTCAAAATTGCTGGCTTTGTGCCTAAATTAGAAGCTATTATTTCTTCCTAGTTGAAGTATTAGCATTGAGAATGATATCAACTATAACTATACATTCATAGAGAAATATAATATTAGAGAAAAAATTAATTGTTGTAAGCAAAGATATTATTTATGAAAATGTTAATAAATTTGACAATTAATGCTCAGAAGATGTTATAGCTGGATGGACTCAGAGGTATATGAAATAGAAAGACCCATAAATCTGCTAGTTGTAGGTTCACAGAGATATTTGATAATGTGCATGCTAAAGACGAGACAGATACCTATAACTTACA
Organism: Eledone cirrhosa; assembly: GCA_964016885.1. NCBI lineage: Eukaryota > Metazoa > Mollusca > Cephalopoda > Octopoda > Eledonidae > Eledone > Eledone cirrhosa. Next base: position 286,874,388 of record OZ024740.1, read on the forward strand.
GAACAAGTCTCTGCAAGGTAACTTGCTGCAAGCCAAAGACAATAAGTATGACTGGAGTAAGGTACCAATGAGACATGGTGGTGTAGTGGTACAGTAGATAAAGCCATAAAAGCTAAGTGACATGTCTGAGAAGATTGCAAAAGATGAGAGAATAGGAAATCTGCTAACTTAATATTTATAAAATAAAATTGCTATAACTAATGATTATAGTGGAGAGAAAAAAAAGTTTCCATCTACTGACTTTGAGTGTGTAGGTGTTTTTATATTTCATACATTTATTGGTGGTTAATTATTGCTTATTTTATTTAGTCTAATATTTTTGTAATGTTTATTTGCAGAATATTCGTGGAGGCATGAGTGCCCTGGATACACCTGTTGTATCTGTAGCCACACCTGGAAGTACAATGACTAATCCGTCCCAATTGGCAGGTAATTGGAATCGTTCATTTTTTTTAAATACAAATTTCTTTATGTGGCTACATTAACCAGTTGTTAATCAGACTATCAATTTCTCTATATATGTTTCTCTATATATGTTTATATGCTTCAGCATGTACCCATGGGAGGTCGGGTACCCTGTATTACTGCGTGACGCCAGAAGTCACGGTCGTGTGTCATTGACTTTGAGAGGTGTAGTTGGGTAAGGTCGGCTTTTATCACCTCATCCCAAGTCATCTTGGGTCTCCCCACTCCGCGGTTTCCATCAACTTCTAGTGCTCTGCACCTTTTTATGCAGCTGTCATCCTTCATACGCATCACATGTCCATACCAGCGTAACCGCCTCTCCTGCACGCAGCATTTGATTCCTCTTATGCTCAGTCTCTCTCTCAATTCATTTATGCTTTGTCGTTCACGTATATTACTGTTACACATCCATCGGAGCATGCAGGCTTCGTTTCTCTCTAATCTACGTAAGTCTTCCACCTTCAGCGCCCAGGTCTCACTACCATGCAACATCGCTGTTCGGATACACGCATCATACAGTCTGCCTTTCATTCTGAGGGAGAAGCCTTTTGCAGCTAGCAGTGGTAGTAGTTCCCTAAACTTCTTCCATCCCGTTCTTACCCTAGTTATTGTACTTTCTGAGCACCCACCTCCGTTGCTAATTCGGTCACCTAGGTAGCAGAAGCTGTCTACTGTTTCTACAGGGCCCTCCCAGAGATTGGTGGTACTTGTTTCCTGTAGCTGTTTGCTTGCTGTTTCAGCACAGCTGCTGCATGTGAATCCTACATTCTTAATTAAGCTTCCTGAGATCCCGCTACATCTCTTGTGTACCCATTGTTTGCATTTGGGGCAAAGAATGGAGTTCCTACCTACACCTTTCCTACATACTGAGCAAGGCCATTTCCCTGAGGGGATCTGGGTTCTGTTTTCTCGTCTACTTATAAGGACCTTAGTCTTTGTCATGTTGACTTTGAGGCCCTTTCTCTCTAGTCCCTGCTTCCAGGTTTGGAATTTATTCTCTAGTTCTACCATAGATTCAGCTATGAGTGCGAGGTCATCAGCATACAGGAGTTCCCATGGGCATCCGGTCTTAAACTCCTCCGTTATTGCCTGCAGGACTATGATGAACAGGAGAGGGCTAAGAACAGAGCCCTGGTGGACCCCAACCTGTACGCTAAATTCCTCGCTATACTCATTGCCAATCCTAACTTTGCTGACTGCTCCCCTATACATGGCTTGTACCGCTTTCACAAGCCATTCATCTACTCCTAGTTTTCTAAGAGCCCACCAGATTACTGCACGTGGAACTCTGTCAAAGGCTTTCTCAAGGTCGACAAATGCCAAGTAGAGTGGCTTACTTTTAGCTAGGTACTTTTCCTGTAATTGCCTCACAAGGAAGAGCGCATCAGTGGTGCCTTTCCCTGGAACAAACCCAAATTGCATCTCGTCTATATTCACCCGGTCCCTAATCAACTGTGCTATAACTCTTTCTGTTACTTTCATGACCTGGTCCATCAACTTTATACCTCTATAGTTTCCTCTATCTAGTGCATCGCCTTTACCTTTGTAGCAGTTGACAATGATGCTACTGCACCAATCTTTTGGTATGGCCCCCTCTAGTATTACCTGGTTAACGATACGTGTGGTTATAGTGTGACCTACAGACCCAGATGCCTTCAGCATCTCGGCAGCTATACCCGATGGACCGGTTGCCTTCCCTATCTTCATATCTCTGATTGCCTTACTTACTACGCTGCCGCTGACTTGTACTGCTGGTCCCTCTATAGGGTCTACGTGGGGTAGGGTCTCTTCTTCCCATGCATTCTCCTCATTTAGTAATCTATCATAATGACTCTTCCATGCATCTTTCTTCTCAGCACTTGTGAGGGCAAGCTCACCTTTATCATTCCGGATACACTTCTCTCCAATGACATCACAACTATCTCTGACACACTGCCTCGCAATCTTGAATACCTCCTGTTTCTGGTCCTCACGTTGTAAAACATGCTTGAATTTTCTATCCTCTGCTTCCCTCCTAGCTAAGTATACTTGTCGCCTAGCTTCCCTCTTGGTCTCTATGTAATGTACCCTGCTCCCCCCGTTCTTCCATTCTTTCCATGCCTGTCTCTTGGCCTTGACTGCTTCATCTACCTTATTGTTCCACCACCAAGTCACTCTCCTCCTGCTTGAGGTCTTACTCCAGCCACAAACCTCATCCGTCGCCTCTAGTAAGTTATTTTTTAGGAACTCCCAGTTCTCTTCTACGTTAAATGTCTCTATCTGTTCTTCTTTACTGTCGTAGGCGTTGAGTAAAATATCTTTAAATCTGTTACTGGTTGAGGGGACTTTCAGCTTCCAGATCTTTCTTCTCCAGGTTGGCCTCTGTTTCAGGGCTCGTCTAGTTCTGACCGTGAGGTCGCTGACAACTAAGCTATGTTGGGATGTACATTCCTCACTAGGGAAGGCTTTTGTGTTTACGACCGTCCATCTGTCACGTCCTCTGATGAGGATAAAATCTAACTGACTAGAGTGCTCCCCTGATCTATAGGTGATCAGGTGGTTGTCGGGTTTTTTAAAGTTTGTGTTACATATCGACATGTCATTGGCGTCGCAGAATTCTAGAAGTCTGAATCCTTCCTCATTCCTTGTGCCAACTCCATGGCCTCCATGTACTCTATTGAAGCCGTCGCAGTGTTTACCTACGTGTCCGTTAAAATCTCCTGCAATGATTAGGAAGTCCTTGTCGTCTGTTAGAGCAGTAGTGTGTATTAGGGACTCGTAAAACCTATCCTTAAGTTCGTCTGGCAGCCCCGATTGGGGTGCGTAAGCTGATATTATTGTGGTAATTGTCTTATTCAGGACTAGTCTGAGTTTAATGATTCTTGCATTTACCCTGTACACTGAGATTACTTTATCTACCCACTTGTCAGCTAATAGTATACCTACACCACCCATCCCATCGTCATTTCCCACCCAGAAAAATTTGTAGCACTGGCTTTTTCCTACAAGGACTCTAGCAGACCCTCCTCTCCATCTAGTCTCTTGCACACAGCATACATCAACTTCCTTTCGCTCTAGCATTTCTACGATTTCTCCTGCTCTTCCTTTCATTGAGCCTACATTGATGGTACCAACTCGGAGTTTTGGGCATTTGTCGACACTCGTAGGGGAGGGTCTCTGGGAGGTGTAGTGTGGTGTGACGGTGCGGTGTGTAGTGACAGTCAGGTGAGGTGTGGTCTGTTTTCAAATAATTATTTACTGGTATATTTTTCCATTTTCAGATGATAGCCAATTTAGTGCTGACTTGGCTGGTTTCATAGGTAGTAACAAGGTGTTTCTAAACCAGTGGGCAGCTCAAAGTTCAGTCCATGGTCCAACTCTACAATTGTCTGCCAGGTAAAAAATATTACTCAAATTTTTCTTTTTTATTTAAAGCTGATCCTTGCATATAGATACACACTTCTCATCTTCATCTATTTTAAATGTTATCTAATTGGGTAATTTTGTTAATGACCATGTAATAGTACCTGACTTTTATTTTTTTTATTTTTTTTTTATTAAATAAGAGGTAATAATTCTCTGTTCTTAATTTTGAATTCAGATTTTAATCTTTTTTTAGATTATACTTTCCAAGAGAGCTACAGCTGATATAGTTGAGGGTACTAGACAACCTGCTATTGTTGGTTATTTATATTTTGTTGCTGGTATACTATTCATACCCAAAACACTTAACTCTCAATGGCTCAATCGTGATGGAAGTGCCACAATAGATATAGCTCATTGCTGTAAGATGTGGTAGGACTGTAAAAATTGACATGTATTTTATGGGCTTCCAGCATCCCTCTTCTTTTGGATATAGTGCCGTAGTGTATCAATATTTTATTATTGCTAGTTAGATTAGACAGATTTTGGAAAGTTAAAATTAGGAAATGGAATAGATTCCAATTTTCTATCACTTGTATTTGAAATTCAGAAAACAATTATACTTCCTTTTATTTGTGGTCTGAAGTGGATTAGATAAGAAAAGGTGATACAAAGCTGTACCTTGGCAGAAACATTGTTGTATCCAAGCAAATACATACTCTTGTTTAACTCTGTCAAATTTAGTTGAAAATCCATACTACTTACATTTTATTACCAAATGTTCAATGTAAGGAAATTCTACTATAAAAATCATATAGTCAATAATTTATGCAATTTTCTGAATAAAGCTATGTAGCCTATATTAACTAAATAGCTGTGAAATTAAAAATATATTAATGCATCATTGTACTCAGTCTTTTGTTTTTGCTTAAAGATGCATTTATAATGTTGTTTTCCTTTTCTTTTTAGTTATACATTATTAATGTAATATTCTTCTCTTTTTAAAGCTCAATTCATTCAACGGACAGCGGAAAAATCAAAAGTGAACCAATCACACCACCTCGAGATTCAACGTCCCCAAATATTTCTGTTCATCGCTTACAAACTACAATTGGTCAACATCTTTCTCCAAATCATCACAATCCATCTCCTTCATTACATCCCGTCCTCCATCACCCTATCAATGTCCCTGTAGTCACAGATCATGATGATCAATCATCACCTGAGAAAAAGCCAAGGGTAACAACAGGGGATTGATAAACAAGATCATTATATATTAAATTCATTTTCATGTAATCCTTGATCTGTCAAACTAATGTTTATATTATTACATTTGCTACCTTGCCAGTAGGCGGGTTGACTGAGTCATATCCCCAGAGTTTGCTCTGCTTGCTGAGTGTCATCTGTTCTACAAAGAAAAAATATATTAACAGTTGTTCTCTAGGTTGCCTTCAGAATTGCCAGAACAAATTCATCCTGGAGTGCCCAGAATGAGCTCACTAGCATTGAAACTGTCGAATTTTAAATAATGACCCAGTCATTGTTGAGTTGTATGTTTAGCATGCAATTTTATCTTTTAATTTCATTGAGTGAGAGCATTATTTAATAATTATAAAAAGTTAAAAAAAAAAAAAAAATATATATATATATATATATAGAACATCATAGTTTATCAGACCAATCATCTTTTATATATAAACACAAAACGTGTGTGTGTGTATGTGTGTGTCTGCTTCTGTGTACATACATTAACACACATGGACACACCTCCATTCACATACAACCACAGATAAACATGTCAGGGAGATTGTATACTTAAGCATCATTTTCTTACATGCACATGTGTGTAAAATATTGTTTGTGTGCATGTAAAATGTATGAATGAACAATTATTGTGCACCTGTGTTCTCAACTAATTCAGTGTGATATTACTGTTATCAAGTAGATCTTATCACTTGATTTACATATTTATATTGTTGGAAATATTTCATATTTCAGATATAGTTGCTGGTTTTTCTACAATTAATGATAATAGCAACTAATATTATTGAAATAATTAGATTATAGATTAACTTCAAACTGCTATGTAGGAAAAAAATATTAAATTATTAAGCAGCCAACATTTTTCTTCCAAACGTTTTTGTGGAATCAAATACTGAAATTTTTAATCATTAAATAGACATCTATAACTTGAACCTTAGAAAGGCTTGCCATAGATTGAAATCAATGTGTACAAATTTGTAAACGTAATTTATCTTGTTTCATTGTTAATTGCCATATGGTTGTTCCATACCAGACCAAATATATATATATATATATATTTTTATGTAATTTTTTTATAGAAAATGTACATGCTTAATCTAATTAATGTCATGCAAAATACCAACTATGAAAATTTAGCTCCAACAATGATTAATTAATTGGTTATCAAATCAATTTTATATTTTTTGTATATTTATCATGTATGCTTTTTCAAGTATTTATTTTTAATTGTTGCCTCTTGCTCCTGGCATAAAAAATTATAAAACCTGGAATATTTATAAATATCTTGTAGTAGTTATATCAGCAAGAGATACATATTATCGATATTGTTTTTCTAGAAATATTGCTGCTTTCCACAGTTTTCAAAACATATTTGAAACGTTGTCAATGTTTTATTTGTTAATTCATTGGCAATAGAGTAGGTTGTTATTATGACAAGCTCTTTTGTAGCTTTCATGTCTTTATGTCTATTATTTGATCATAAAGGCATGTGATGATCTTCAAATATTGACACACAAAAAAGTAAATTTACTATTTATCAGATGATTCTCACTCCTCTGTTTATTTCACTCTCACTTTCTCAAATATAGGCTGTTTATTTATTTTTTTTTTTCAGCTGTAATTAATATTTTACTTCATATTTCTGAACAAAAATTTAGAAGTAATTTTACAACTAGTGTCATTTAGATGTTCAGTATTTGAATTAAAATTTGCTAAAACTTATTGGCAACATTAGTTCTATAGATTTAACATCGATTAGTTAATTTATTCTTTAATGATGAAAACACTAAAATAATATGAAAAAAAAAACTACATTTGGAATGCAACGAAATGATAAAAAATTAGTCCGCTATTAGTAAAAATCAGTAGCTAGTAAAAGAAGTTGTTTGCTATTGATAAATCAATGCACATGAGTGTCGTTTTATAGGTGACTGAAAGAGACTGTGATGAGCTTTTTATCCACTTGTGTGGACTGTTCCCTTTAAATTAATATCCAGTATCTAATTTCTAAATTAATAGCAAAATGTGAATATATCTCGATCAATTGTTTTCATTCTGTCATTAAATTTTCAGAAGACACAAACATTTGTTTGATTAAAATTAGTTTGCTGAAATAATGAAAGAAGAATTTGTAATGATGGATCAAGATTTTGATACTGACAGGCCATTTTCGAAATATTTTATTTACTCCTCATATTACATGTCGATTTGTTTTAATGTTGTAAATAATTCTTTAACTAAAAAGATACTAACCATTGATTTTACTGCTTTCGTTAAAAATTTTAATAGACATCAATTCTTTTGTTAACAAATTCATTTATTTATCTCAATATATTCATCATTATCATCATCATCGACACCTTTTATTAACTCCTTAAGACCAAAATGTTAAATTATTTCTGATGGGACTTCATGATTCTGAGTTGAATTTTCATATGTTCTGCTCTGCCAGAGAGTTACAAAGATATTTTGGTTTAGAGTCAATAATTTTTAGTAAAGTTTAATGTCTAATGTCTGAATGTGTTTACAGTTTATATCCATCTTTCTAAAGCTTTTTAGTTTATTTTATCAATCTATTTATGATATTATTTTTACTTAATGTTTAATTTTAGGCTATTTTATGTTTTAGGCTTATTTAAAATTTTCGATTAGTAAGTTTTCATTTTCCAATAAACCAATTTTGTAATAATGTACTTTAAATTTTATTTTGAATTCAATTACCTTAAATGAATTAATCAATTCCAGCTTAAAGATTTAATTTGATCTTGTAAATATTATCATGTCTAGATGTGGATTTAATTGTCTATTTTACATAAAGCCTAATTATTAATTGTAATAGGTAAAGTACTATGACAATCTTTATGAAAATATACTTGTAGCAGTTAATTTGGTGGTACGGGGTTGAAAAACAATCTTTTGTCAGTAGAAATTCAGCAATTAAATATTTATTGCTACTGTTTAAATACTGCTTCTAATTCATTGCAATTGGACATAATTTGCATTAGTCATAAAATGATTTATATTTGAATTCTGTTGGTGAGTTTACTTCGAAGTAATATCCTGTGAAGGTGCAAGTGCATTGCATATTTTATCTCTCAAATACTTAAATGTTACACAAGATGAAATATAGTAAGAATTTATTTTTAAGTTCCATTTACACAATGGTTAAATTTATTCAAATTAAGCTAGATAAGAAACCATTATTATCCTTAGCTTTAATGTCTATACTTGAGACTGTTTTCATGTAGCAGTAATATTTGGTCTCTTTGAATTTTATATTCATTTCACACTTACTCTAGATCTCTAATATTCTAGCTCTCTCTAAGTTTTTTTATAGTTATTCTATTGTAATTTTTTATTTCATTAACTTTTTGAATAACCTAGTACATATATTTCCTTGACATCTTAGCACAACTTATATATCAATCTTCTTTAGCTAACATATAATTACTATCTCAGACTTGGTGTTTTACATATTTCTTTTTTTTTTTATTATTCTTTACTCCTAATTCTATTATTCCCAAGTATTACAATGGAAATCCCTTTGTCTGCACTAACACTACTTGATCTACTCACTCTTATTGGGTGTTGTAATTAAAGAATTTAGACAAGGGCTGGTTAACATTCTTGTTTTTTTTTTTTCCTAAGTTATTCTTTCGACACATTCACAATAGACAAGCTGTACATTATTATTATTATTTTGCCTGGTAAAAACTCTTGGAACACTGGATCGAATACATGCCTAAGTTTACTTTGTTTTCATTCTCCCGGGGTTCATAAGATAGATACCAATAGAATTTCTGTTTTACTATACCACTCTTTCTGGATATATGGCCTTGTACATCAATAAGAAATAATATTGTTATTATTATTTCTATATTAGTGGATTGGTAAAGTCATTAGAGCATTGAACGAATACTTAGCAGTATTCGTTCTGACATTTTACATTCTGAGTTCAAATCCTGCTTAAGTCAAAATTGCCTTTCATCTTTCTGGTGTTGATAAAATAAAATACCAGTAAAGTACTGGGGTTGATTAAATCAACTTTCCATTTCTTCAAATTGCTGGCCTTGTGTCTAAATTAGAACTCATCTCGTATCTCAATAAAACATTTAATTCATCATTGATGCATGCAGTGTTATTTTCTTTAAGTGTGCTAGATGTGTTATTAGTAGAGATTCTTACCTAGAATGTGTGCCATGCTTAATTTTGTTGTTTTTATTGTTTTTTCTAGTGACATCTGTAACCTAAATTTTTTCCTATGTTTATTTTTACTAATTCCTAATACTATTATTATGAATTTAATTTCTGCTTGTAATCTGTGTATGCTTTTACAGCTATTTCAAGGTCTTTATATTTTTATAGTTTCTCAATTTCTGTTTTCGTCAAGAGAGATTGATATATTGATCAAAAGACATGTTTTTTTACACCCAATCTTAAATATATGGTTGGTTTTTGCCTTAATTTCCCTATTAGCTTTCTCGGACATGTGTCAGAATATTGATATGACCAAGTAACAATACCTGGTTATTTTGATTGATCACTGGTGCGTGAATGTTTGCACTACATATTGATGTCCTGATTTGACACCTATCAAATACATACTACATAGTCAGTAATGCCTGAATATATATTCTGACTTGGATGAGAATAAACAGATTTACTCATGGCACACATGCTGCATCATCAATTATCAAATAATAAAAATGAAGTAAACCATATTTTTATATCTATAATTTGATTAAAGTAGTTGTAAAAGTATCACTGAAATTTAACTTTGAAATAATTTAAACAGAAATATCAGGTTATTTTCATTTTTTATATAATGAGAATAACGCACACATACATATGTAGGTATTTAACATAATACTAATTGAAACATCTTAAAATGTGCATGTAATGTGAATGTACTATATATATATATATATATATATATATATATATATATATATATATATATATTAATGCATATATACACTTAGTTATCTCAAGATATTTATTTTTTAAGAGAAGTTGGGAATTAACTAAAATATATTTTTTATTGTTTGCAGCATTGTTTTATAATTTTACTTTTTGGGGGAATTCTCATGTTTATTTTGTTTTGTTTATCTAAAATCTAGCTTCATAAATATTAACAGATTTTATTATTTTTCTAGTTATTTCATCACTCTGTGTTCTTGATCCCAATCTTATGTTGTATCAATTTATAAATACTTTCGCTGCTATCTACTATATCCAGTAAATGATCACAAAGATATACTTTGTTATTTCTATTGGGGGAGGGGGTGCTTAAAGAGATGAATATCAGTTTTTTATAAATTCGAACTATCATTGGAGTAATAAGATTCTGTTCTTCCTATTTGAGTGTCCTTTAAAAGAGATAGGTGTCAAAGTAAATTATTAGATTATAAAATAACAGATATATAAAAAAAAAAATCACAACAAAACTCCTGCAAATGCTGATCTCTTCTGAATTTCATAGATGCTTACAGTGTTCATCTTATCAACTATTAAAATAAGAATGGATAATGTTTGAAATATGTAACGTATTTTTTGATCTCAGCATTATTTCATGAAAGATTTTTTTTTTTACATTTAATACATTGTTTGCTATATTCTGTGTGTTACTGTGTGGGAGAAAGAGACAGAATGAGAGTACATTCTTGTTTTTAATTATTGGTTGACATCAGTGGACACATATTATTTCTTGTATAATTTTGTTTGTAATTTAATTGTTAACCAGTCTGTTGAATAATATCATTTCACAGCCACATTGTAAAAATGGGAATCAATTTTTTTCTTATAGTAGAATTGGATTTGATAATTTTTACCGTCTTCTCCGCCATCATAAAAAAAAGCCTGACAGTATATTTTACATTATTTCAATGACATTCGTTCATTGTATCGACAGATTGCAAAAGTTCATCACAATTTTTGTCAGCTACATTTTTTGAAATTTAAATTAAGATTCTAAAATAAATGCAGTCATGAATATTGGTGAATTTGTAATTCCTTGAATAAATGAGATAATTTAGAAAGTTGTAGTTAGTTTTTGTCAGATGAATCACTATAGAAAACTGTAAATAGCTAGTCATTGGGCACTTTTCAAAAGTATTTTGAAATAAACAAGTCAACTGTTGTATTCAAAAGCTCACTAGCTTAGATTTAAAACCCATGTTTACTTTTTTTACTACATACAATACCACATAGTATTGTACTAGCTCTAAAAATAGTAGTTCAATATCTAGCATCATTTAAAACCACGATATAATTATGGGTTTTCATGTATTTATTAAATAATTCTAATTAAAAACTAAAATCCTATTTCACACAGCCTCTGCTACTGGTTGTCTTGATAAGAAACAAGTAGATTGCGTTCAAATAAAAGATTAGTTTTAAAAAAATATATAATTGGTGTTACTACTTAAAGTTTTTATATCAACTTAATGTTTTGTCATAAGTAGATACTAAAACTAATTATTATTTTCAATGTATTTGCATATATTCATATATAAGAAATATACTTACACAAACATACATATGTGTGTGTTCAGTTTCAAACCATTGCATACATTAATTTTTAAAAAAAATTATTTCCTCTTAATTAGATTCGAAAAACTTGATATTTCAAATATTCTGGACTATTAAAATCATTGTTTTTATGCTTTTCACACTAGTTCACTAATTTTCAACATACTTAGTTACTATGCTATAATTGAATTTGTGTTAGATGCAATGACATGCAGTCTAGAAAAATGTGCATCTGTGTGTGTGTATATATATACATACACGCACACATACACATTACTATAAATGATTGGTTTTATAATGATCAAAACATTTAAATCATCTTTTGATTAACTGCAATAGCAATAATCCAGAGATTTTACCTATTACAAAGTCACAAATTCCAGAATTTTAGTTATATATTATATAATGGATAAATTTTGTTTGGTTTTAGTGTAATACTTCTCTTCCTTCTTCAATGAAACCTAACATTTAATTACATATTTAGCAAGTTTAATAATGTATATGTATGTATATATATACATACACAGTGTAAGTGTATATGAGTAATCTATATATATATATATGTTATATGGCTATGTATATACACATACATATGTATGAGTAAATATATATCTCGTTTTTATATTGTTAAATGACCCCAAACACCATTATATAATTTTTTTTATTGCATGCCAGGAAATAGCAGCTAACAGATTTAAAAAAACAAAACAAAACAAAAAAACAAAAAACAAACGAAAACGAAAATAGCTACTCTTATAGTCTTTCAAATATAATTAACAAATATTTGTCTAAAAACTTGGTGTGCTTGAAATGATTGAAACTAAAATTGTGTGTCCTAATGTAGAAAAAGAAAAAAAATTAATTAGTTGGGATTTGTTTCAATCAATTCCAGATCCTCTAGTGAGGAAAACGTATTTTGCTTTTCTTTGTTGGTTCCCACACCCCATCCTACTTTTTTAACATTTGTTATTATTGAGTTGATTTATCAAAAAGACTCGGTCCAGCTAAACACTGACTTTTGAAAGCTCTGATCATTATGTACACCTGATTTGTGTGGAAAGTTATCTTAATCATGGTTTATTTAATTTCTTTTCTAAAAAATAAAATAATAAAAAATACTATGAAATAAAAAAAAAAAAAAAAGAGGGTATTCAATTTTAAATTGTTTTTGTCTTTCCATTTGGATGCAAGAGAAGAATGGAACTGATATATGTATACATAAACCCCCCTCCTCCCACTTTATTTTATTTTATTTTTTTTTTTGTGAATAAAAAAGTACTGAAAAGGCTTTTTGTTCATTTTTATTTTCTATACTGGTATGAATTCTATCTATACACCACATAACCTTACAAGTTTGTTGTCTTATACAAATGAATTGGCAAAAACTGTCATGACCATTTTCATATGATTGCAGGAGTGAGATAGGTCTTTTGTGCAGGCTCTTTGTTTTTATAGATTGCTACCTTCTCTGTCACAGATTACTTAACTGTGAGGTCATAGCAATGGAGGAAAATGAGCATATTATTATCATCATTATTATTGTGTTAACATCCACTTTCCCTGCTAGCAAGGATTGTACGGGTCTGTGTTGACCAAGTCAGTATTGAAGCAGTGGCTACCGATTTCCCAAGCAAGCCAGAGATCTGTTATCTTGCTTATGTACAGTCTCATACTTATAAAAAATATGGCTTGACGTCAGAAAGGGTATCCTGCTATAAAAATATTGTCCAGCCCATCAGATCAGTTTTACTTTGGGCCTCCTCAGGAGCATAGACCACCAAGTTTACTCCAACTGTCCCCAGAATATCCCAACATCTTTGCTTGTGCCTCCAGATCGTGGTGACAAGTATTGCTTTGCCTTTTTTCCTGAGGGTTTTAGGTCAGGGTTTCCTTGTACTAGATACAGGTTTTCAGAGGGTGTGACCAATCGATCCCCTTCACCTCTGAATAATTTCATCATGGTCCAACCCATGCTAGGGTAATGACATAATAAAAATATTTCTTTGTATAAAGCTTTAACTGAATGATTTTTTTTTCTATGATAGTGAATAAATTTGAGTTTATACAATGTAATAATTCACATAAGTCTATATGTTTAGATTAAAGAGTCTTAGTTAATATTGTTGCCTGATTTGTACCTTGAACACCCTTATAAATCTAATCTTTTTGTCAACTAACATGTTACAGTCAAAAATGATCAATGAGGGAAGAAGTACCAGGAATTCCAAATGAAAGGAAACTACAGAAGGAGGAACCCAAGAAAAACATGTAGAGGTGGTGAAAGTTAATATCAAGAAATTACACCTTACAAAGGAAGGAACAAGTGGAAAAGACTTGTCTAACCCATGCAAGCATGGAAAAGTGGATGTAAAAACTATGATAATGTTCAAAACATTTTTCCATTACAAACTGGAATTTTATGTTGAACAATTCTGAAACATTTAGTGGATAAACTTTGAACTGACCTGTTTAATATTGTGTGGTTATCTATTGTTGATACAGATATTTAGTAATTTTATTCAATTTTAATTTTTCTAACTACTTTACTTATTATATAGTCTTTTTTAAATTTCATATTTAGGAGAGGCATCAACACTAGAGAGGCTACCTGGTCTTTGACCAGACTAAAATGTCCTTTCTCCCTTGTGTTGTCTCAGTTTGTTCATTGGTCACTTTACAGAGGGTACTGTGTGCATTCCATCATGATGCCAACACCTCAGAGGTTGTTCTGTCCACTACAGACAAAAAGGGGCCTCTCTACTGCACATGCCACTTATGCATCACATAATCATACCAGTGCAATCATCTTGCATACTACATCTAATTCTTATACTCAGATTTTTCTCAGTTCACTTGAGTTCTATTGTTTACACATCCATTGGAGAATGCATGCTTCATTTCTTTCCAGTCAGTGTAACTCTTCGTTTGTGATTCAAGTCTCGTTACCATGCAGCATTACAGAAGTTTGTTGCCAACAGAGGTAACAGCATCCTGAATTTCTCCACCCTGTATTCACTCTGGCTACAACACTTTCGATACATCCACTCTCACTGTTAATGTGATCACCTAGCTGAAGAGCCAGAGGGAGGAAGCTGTAGAAGACCAAGGAAAATCTGGGCAGAAGTAGGAAGAGCTGACTTCAAAACACTGAATGCAACAAGTGAAGGGAAACTGTGCTGGAGAAGACCCATACAGGCATGGGAAAGCAGATGTAAAATGATGAGGATAATGATACACCTTCATAAAACATTATCCTATATAGAACAGTATGAAATGTAGAGTGAAATAAATATTTCTCATATAAAAGATGACAGTTACTTCTACATTCCCCTTTGCAGGCTCTACTGCCAAGAATGGAAATACATTGTACACCACTCTCAAGAGTTCTTGGCTGGTTCCATTTTCATTAACATGTTCCACTACAGTTTCCTTTGTTCCTTGGTTTCCCATGTTACTCATACTCATTGGCTTTGTAACCCAACTGCTTTATGACAAATTTCTTTGTTCACAATATCTTGCCACCATTTGTTAGTTTAGCAGAATATCCATTTATTCCATATGTGCCTCAGTACAGCCCTTGTGTTCTGTATCACATCTATCACCTTTCATTTCCAGAGTTGTCTCTGCCATCTCAAAAGCTTTTCTTAAATTCTATTTCCTTTTTGTCAATACTCTTGTTTTGGCTGTATGAAAAATGGTGTCCACTAATTGCTGGCTTATCTATGCTGATTGAAGGCTTACCTGTCCATGCTAGCCAACCACAGGTTGAAAAGGGTGCTCCTTTGATCATAGGTCTGCTTAATCAGAGCTAACCAAGGTTTAAACAACAACAGCATATCTACCACAATAAATCTGTGCATCACATATTGTATTTCAACTGATTTCCTACATGCCATAAGTCTACTTGGTGAAGGGTAATTCATAATTACACAACAATAACAGCTACCAAGAGCATTTGTATATTTTATTTAGTTATTGTAGTTCATCAAGAAGTTCTCATTCTACAGAAAAATTATGAACACAATTATTCTTGCGTTTCATAGTTTACTGGTTTTATACAAAATTTCAAAAAGAGTCATTCTCTGAACTGAAACTTTAGCTTTATACTACTTTGCTTTTAGAAATTTGAAACCAAAATCATATCATCAAGGAAATCATTCTCTCTTTAATCTGATATAGGCTTGGACATAAGTGAGAAGTGTTGGTTTTATTGAATAATCCCTGTTTCAACTTCTACCTGTATTTCACTATGTATTTCTCCTGTTATACCCCTATCATACTTCATTTTGAGGAAATATATAATAATCGGTATACCAAGGAAGAAATATTTTTATATTTCCATTGTATCATAATTTAGTTTTAAAATACTTCAATTAATTTCAATATCAGTTTTCAGAGGAATATATCAGTGTTGTGACTTGCTCATTTTCACTGAATGATTCAGCAGTATTTGAATATTGCCAAATAAATCTAACTTAGTCATAATTGTATACTGACTTAGTGTTTGTTGGGTAGCATGACACAACACAGTCAATAGATTCTTTTACTCACTGTATATTCTGTAATATTAATGATTCCTAATTTTAACACAAGGTCAGAAATGTTTCTCTGTTCGTGTAGGGAATTAAGTTGATTTACTAGTTGACAGGTATCCCATCTTATTGAAAAATTAAGTCAGCCATGACAAAAATTGAACTTAGAATGTGAAACCTCACATTAATCCTTTTGTTAACATATTTCTAATAAAAGACATTGTTTATGATTTTCAATCATCATCATCATTTTACGTCCGCTTTTCCCTGCTTGCAAGGGTGGGACGGGAACTGATTCTGGCTTGATTTCTACAGCTGGATGCCCTTCCTAACACCAACCTCATTTACAGTGAGTGCTGGGTGGTTTTTGCCGTGGCACCTCCACGACCACTTTGCAGTGGAATGATATGGACCCCAGTCCCTATCATCTCATTTCTACAGCTGAGTAAACTGGAGCAATGTGAAATAAAGTGTCTTGCTCAAGGAAACAACACATCACCTGGTCTGAGAATTGAACTCACAACCTTTCGATTGCAAGGCCAATGCTCTAACCACTAAGCCTTTCAATATCTTTAAATAATCAAGAATTCAGAAGATTTGGTAAAATAATCAACTTCCTCATTATTAAGCAGGTGTTTGGAACATAACTTAAAATTATTTCATAAAACTATGATTGAAGCTATTTAGATAAATATAAACACTTTAAAATAAACAGCTTGTGTCATAGAATCTGGTGGGGTTTCAAGCAGTCTGGTATCAAAACATTTAAAGTGCTGTTTATCTCTATGAAACAATACTGTGGTTACACACATACAAACATCTTAGATAACATCTTAGATAGCATCTAAAAGAATACAATTTGACTGATTGACAAAGATTCATTCAACAATATGCTCTCTTTCTTTTCACTATTATAATAGCTTCTGCAACTCTGAACTAGCTAGCTACATACATATTCCACCTAGGTCTACTTGTCTTCTTTCAGATCCAAAACTAAACATTTTGCAAGCTTTTTCATTCCAGAATTGAAACCATCTGGAATTTTATTCCTGCCCACAATTATCCTGTATTCATTGACCTACAGATATTTGCATCAATCTTGCCAGTTTGGGAGATTGATTATAAAAAAATGATTTTGTTCAGTGTTCTACTATGTCCTTTGTAATAATCGTTTTTTAACATAGACACAATGTCGGAAATTTGGGAGGAGGAGCTAACCAATTAAATTGCCCCCATGACATGACTAGTACTATGTTTTATCCTGAAAAAAAAACAGAAGTACCAATCAAGAATTTGTTCGATTAAATCAACAAATGTGCTTATGTTAAAAACCATTATTATGTTGGCCAGTGGATAGAACATTTGATAAAGCGCAAATGATAATAATGGCTTTTAATTTAGCTACAAGATTAAGAATTTTTCGAGGGAAGGGGAAAATTGATTATATCTACCTCAGTACTTTTATGGTACTTTATTTTGTTGACTCCTGAAGGACGAAAGGCAGAGTTGACTCTGGCAGAATTCTAAACTAGAATGTAGAGGGACATAATGAAATACTGCAATGCGCTATCCGAACATTGGGGATAATAATGATTTCTGATTTAGGCACAAGGCCAGCAATTTGAAGGGAAAGTCGATTAAATCGATCCCAGTGCGCTACTGATACTTTATTTTATCGACCCTGTAAGGATGAAAGGTATGACTTAAAATCTGAAGTAAAGGGCTGTAACTATATGCGCAAAGCATGTTGTCTGACACTCTACCGATACTGCCAATCCACCATCCTAGCACTGGTAACAATAATGGCTTCTAATTTACGTAGGATTTGAACTCAGAACGTAAAGAGCAGGAACAAATACTGCAAAATAATGGTTTGACGCTCTTATGGCTCTGTCAATCCACTGTCCTACCAATGATTGCTAATTTAGGCACAAGGGAGGGGAGGGGAAAGTCGATTATATCGACTCCAGTACGTGACGGCAACTTTATTTTAGCAATCCCCAAAAAGATGAATAGCAAAGTTGACCTTAGCAAGATTTGAACTGGGAACGTAACGAGCTGAAACAAATATTACAAAGCATTTGACTGAAGCTCTAACGATTCGACCAATCCACCACCCTGACATGATGGTCATAATAATAATTGTTTCTACTTTTGGCACAAGGCCAGCAATTATATCAGCGCATTACTGGTACTTTATTTTATCGACCCCGTAAGGATGAAAGGCAAAGTTAACCTCGGCGGGATTTGAACTCAGAAAGTAAAGAGCCATAATTCTATGCTGCAAAGCATGTTGTCTGACGCTCTACCGATACTAATCTCTTTCAGTGGTACAAAGCCACAAATTCTATAGGTGGGTGCAGTCAATTCGGTAGACTCTAGTACATTACATATAGTGGGATTTGTAGTCTAATATAATATAGGTGCTTATTTTATTGATCTCAAAGGGATGAAAAGCAACGTTGATCACACACACACAATCAAGTTATGATAAAAATACAGATTTATGATTCGAATTCTATTTCGTGACTAGGAAATAAATATGAAATAATCTAAATACAATAATTGAAGGCGTTTTTGTCCATTTGTATCTGTTTCCAGGGGTATTTAATACGACTTATTCAACTATTATTTATGGCTATCTGTAACAGAAGAAAGCTCAAATCATTCGTTTGTTTTATCTTGGACTGTTTCAGCCCCGCATCTGAAAATATCATGCCATAATATACCGGGTAAACATTACTTTACTTTGTTTTGTTTTGTTTTGTTTCATTTACCATCATTAGCCCTTCGTATTTTCTACCGCATTGTACCATCTTTTAAAAAACTTATCAGTCATTTACTAGATACATAATATTTAATTTTGTTGAACTGAAACTCATTCCTTTGGCGAGCCAAAAGCAACAGTGGTTGTATTTTTTGACATTGAAATGTCAGAGTTATCTCCCTTGAAAATAAATTTCGTTCGTTATTATATAAAGTTTTCGCCGAAAGACTTAGGCACGCTGTTAAATGTTTCTAACAGTAACTAATGATCATAGACTATGTTGAGATAACAAAAACAATTGACGATTCTAACATAATTTTGGGTAGCTAATTCAAACATTAAACAATTGTTGGACTACTCAGCTCAACTTTTAAGCACCAGAACATTAAAGTAAGTAACTCTAATTTCAAACACGATCACGATTCACATCATGCTTGTTGGGTAGACAGACTTTTCAGAGGTTTGTGATAAGTGAGAAAATTAATTTAGATGAACTGAGTCCTTGGTAGCGTAAAGGGTGGGAACCAGTTCTCAAGCGAGCTTTATTATTATACAACAAATATATAAGATTAAATAGAAGTACATGCATGTAATCAATTAATTATTTTCAAATATATTGTTTTTATTAAGGCATAATCATCAACATAATATTACAAATAGAAAGCAAAAAGAAAGAAAAGGGAAAGGAAAAAAGAAAGAGAAAACGAAAAAAAAAAAAACACACAAGCCGGTAATACATACATCTAGGACCACATACAACAAAAGGCAGGCGAAAAGGGTGGACAAACGAACCGCTGCCAGAGCAATTTGATCTATACGATGCTTGAAATCACAAAAATCTACATCATAACTTTTTCAACTGTTCTGTGAAAGTCAGATGAAAATATTTGACTTGGTTTATTCTGTCTTTTGTAGATCTTTTTGATATCCGTTCAGGTTTTTGATAGCGTTATTCCCACTTCAATGATTTAGGGGTAGGGCAGCTGTAGAAACGTATAATAAGGCAAGAAAGGAAAGTGAAACTCACGGTTTTAAGGTCACCGAAAGCCGTTTGATTATCTATTTATCTATATATATAAAACTGAGGATATTCTGTCTGTGTGTGTGTGTGAGTTCGAATCCCTAAAACTCGAGAACCACCCAACCGACTGTTTTCAAACTTTACACATGTAATACTTATGTTTCAGGGAGTGTTCTGAGCAAAAAAAATTTCAAATTTTCTATGCCCCAGGGACCACATTAGGCGATTTAGCGATCTCGCTCTATAATTCTTAGTCTTTCTCTTTTTAGATAGATACATACTTATAACGTCGCGCCCTTATAATATCTGTCTGTAAGACTGACTGTCTGCATTACGTCACTTCCTTGAGGATGTCTGTGTGTGTGTGTGAGTTTGAATCCCTAAAACTCGAGAAGTACCCAACCGATTTTTTTCAGACTTTACATTTGTGTTACTTATGTTTCAGGGAGTGTTATGCACATAAAAATAAATTCAACTATCGCCCACATTAGGTGAAAAATTGCGTTTTTTCAGGTTTCTAGGGGTTTTTTGAGGCGTTACATCAGACCGATTTCCTTGAAATTGTAACTATGTATTAGTCAGTCTCTTCTTCATACCGTAAGCAAAGAAAATCCAACTTTCTTATGGCCTAGGGCCCGCATTAGGTGAAACACTTCATTTTTTTTCAGCTTCTTAGGGCTTTTTGGAGGCGTTACGTCTAGCCGATTTTTCCGAAATTTCAAGGCATATTATGCACATAAAAAAAATTCATTTTCTTGATCCCCTAGGGTCCGCATTAGGTGAAAACCTACATTTTTCCTGCATCATCGAGGAAAATCTTAAAGATTATCCAGCCATCAGAGTATTCGGTTTATTTTCTTTACATATTGTCCAGGCATGCAGTTTTTAGGTCTATTGGCGGCCCGCGTTCCAAAATACCTTATCCCGTGCAACGCCGGGTACCACTGCTAGTGATAAATAAGATTAATGCTTATGTAAAAATGGTGTATTTGAAAACAATAACATACGAATGTAAAATAAATAGCAACACCAAGGGCCGGATTAACCAATAAAAGGGAAGAGAGGCGCCATTTTATTCAAATTGATTGTATCTGCCATCCCCCACCCACACGATTTTTTTTTGCAGACTTTATATATGGGTCCTCAAATGGACTTTATCCTGCCCTGAAAACACAACAACTGCTAAGTGTAATGTCTGTAAATAATTGTTTCTACTTTTGGCACAAGGCCAGCAATTATCCCAGTGTATTACTGGTGCTTTATTTTATCTACCCTGCAAGGATGAAAGGCAAAGTTAACCTCGGCGGGATTTGAACTCAGACAATAAAGGGCCGTAACTCTTTGCTGCAAAGCATGGCCTCCGACCCTCTACCGATACTACCAATCCATCCTAACACCAACCACATTTACAGCATGGACTGGTTGCCTTTTATCATGGCTCCAAAACAACCATATCACAGTGTGGAATGGGGTGCTTTTTATCGTGACACCTACATGACCACAGTGTGGACTGGGCACTTTTGATTTTAAAATAAGCATCTTCCTATGGACACTGTTTAAAGCAAACAGTGGGGTTTGTTTGTGTCCCATATAAACAATACATTCTGCACCTTGATAAAAGTCATCAATGTCTGTAAATAATTGTTTCTACTTTTGGCACAAGGCCAGCAATTATCCCAGTGCATTACTGGTACTTTATTTTATCGACCCCGTAAGGATGAAAGGCAAAGTTAACCTCGGCGGGATTTGAACTCAGATCGTAAAGGGACGTAACTATGCTGGAAAGCATGGCGTCCGACTCTCTACCGATATTGCCAATCCACAATACAATTAATACTGCAGTGGGAGCAGCTGCCACTGTGAATTAAACAAGAAAGAATACGTAATCCAATTAATTAC
This sequence comes from Eledone cirrhosa, assembly GCA_964016885.1. Lineage (NCBI taxonomy): Eukaryota > Metazoa > Mollusca > Cephalopoda > Octopoda > Eledonidae > Eledone > Eledone cirrhosa. The sequence continues at coordinate 286,896,208 of OZ024740.1, forward strand.
TCTGGTAAGAGAAGGTTACTGAAAAACATTAAGAATCTGCCTACTGTAAATTCAGAGCATATGCAGGTGACACTATAAAATGAGAACAGAACTATCTTATAATATAGCTAATACATTTATAGCAAATTACCATATATAGCCTATAATTAATACATAAACTCATAGTTCCACTAAGCTAATTATCAATTGCAATGATTCAGTGGCCTCCCAAGAATTTACCACAATAAAATGCACCCATCTACTCATTAAAAACTTTCTTTTTGTGGGGGGCTAATCAAATATATTTTAATTGCTTTCAAATTGACTCAATTTAACACACTCTCAAAATAATGTACAACATTTCAAAACATCAATTAACATAAACATGTTTTCTTTTCTCTATTTATGACAGATGCATCCTGATCTGTCCACACATCTTCATACAAAAGAGTGCAATGACATTATTGATGCTCTTAAAATATGTCACCAAGAGGTAAAAATTAAACCTTGAATATATTTTTAGTTTTATTACATGATGTAATTTATTATTAAAGTTATATATAAAAACTAAGAATATATTTCTGTTGATTTTAGCTGTAAATTGTCATCATTTTTATGCCTGTTTCTCCATTTTAGCATGGGTTGGCTAAAACATTTTAAGGCAGTTTTTCTATGACAGGATGCACTTACTGATGCCAACCCATACTTTATTTTTAAGTATAAGTATGGTATATGAGTGATGACTTTTATCAAACCACTAAGGTGCAGAATGTATTGTTTATATTGGACACAAACAAACCTCACTGTTTGCTTTAAACAGTGTCCATAGGAAGATGCTTATTTTAAAATTAAAAGTGCACAGTCCACACTGTAAAGTGGTTATGTAGGTGCCACAATAAAAAGCACCCCATCCACACTGTAATGTGGTTGTTTTGGAGCCATGATAAAAGGCAACCAGTCCATGCTGTAAATGTGGTTGGTGTTAGGATGGGCCATAGAAACAGTTCTGTATGAGCAAAACACAGTCATCTGACTTGACTCACATGCTAGCATGGAAAAATAGATGTTAGACTGATGATGATGTAAGCATTATTGCTGTATATTTTGAGAATTATGAAATACAGTAGCGGGGAAATGGCAATGAGGAGAATGATATTACATATCCTAAAATTTTGGTAAAAACTATGCCTAACATTTATTGGTTTGGAAAAGTGAATAATAATAAAGCTGGAAGTAGACTTCTGTTTAAGCTAGATTAAGACTAACACCAGAAAAGGATTTAACTTCTAACTGTGCTTCAGTTTGACTGATAAAGATGTTCCAGTTCTTCCTCACCAATAAATGGTTAGTTAGGAAGGGCATCCAACTAAAAAAATCATTTGTTCCACCAGTATGCAACAGGAACAAGTTTATTTTACAAAATATAACATGGTAGCATGCGAAAAACAGATACTGACACAAGAATATATGCCTGAAGCTTGTTGGTTTCACCTGTAGTGACAGCAAGTATCTGTCATGTCAGCCACATACAATGCAAAAGGTAGCTAGCTATGACTCACTGGTGGTGACCAGGCTGCCAAATTGGATGAAGGTTTGCACCTGAGATAGGAACCCCATGAGGTAGAGTGGCTTCTGCAGTGGGGACTGCTGATTTTATTTATTCGTTTATTTATTTTTTGCAGTAATGCTTTTTTTTTTAATCCTAATTGCTGGATACAGTTAAGACAAATTCAACAGAAAATGTAAAGTTTGCTTCTTTTTTTTTCTTTGTCATTTATGTGTATATATGTATAGAAGTGTACACACACACACACACACCAATCAAAACAAAACTGTAAGTATGATGATTAATTTGATTAGTGAATTTTAGATATTATAGTTGGTGGGCCACAGAGAAGTTTCCTTCTTAGAACTAACTAAAATGATACTTTATTATTTTTATGTAGTTTATCTATATACTACTAAAACTCTGTGATTATGTGCTTGTCTGTTATTTAATACAGCCAAAACGGCACATAATGGAAAAATACTTTGAAAGGAAGTTGCCCCTGAAATGGGAATACAAATGGAATAAAACAAGTTTCGCATAAATCAGAGCATGGGTTCCCGAGATACAAGGTTTTTCCGGGTACATTCATAAATAGCCAACAGCTCTGTGATAACCAATAACCCTCTCTCTATATATTATAACCCCCTCTCTTTCTATATATTATAACCCTCTCTCTTTCTATATATTATAACCCTCTCTCTATATATATATTACTAGATTACCTGTGACCCAACGGGACATGGGTGGTCTAGTATAAAATAAAATATCTGATAATTTATTTTGTTGTGCTAATTCACTTTATAAGCAACTAGCAGAGGTACCTGGCGTTGCTCAGGTATTAAATAGCAGTCATGTGTATGTATGTATATGTATGTGTATATGTGTGTATATATATATATATATGTATGTATGTGTGTTATATGTATATATGCATATGTATATATTGTGTGTTATATATATATATGCATATGTATATATTGTGTGTTATATGTATATATGCATATGTATGTATGTACATATGTGTATGTATGTATGTATATTATATATATACCTATTTGTATGTGTTTTTAGGCATATATGCATGCATGTGTGCGTGTATATGCGTATATATATGTGTGTAGGTATATGTACGTGTGCGCGTGTTTATGCGTATGTGTGTATGTTTATATGTATGTATGGTGTGCGTATACGCGTATGCATGTGTATGTACGAGTATATGTATGTGTGTGTATATGTGTACGTATATGAGTGTATTGTATGCATATGCGTGTGTAGGTAGGTATGTATATATGTGTATATATATATGTGTATATGTATATATATGTGTATCGTTGGCGAGTACTTACTGCTCGATGCGCCGAACGGCGTGGAAGAATCTAAGATGTATGTATATGAATGTATATATATGCATATGTATATATGTTTGTATGTGTATGCGTGCATATGTATAATATATATATATATATATATATATATATATATAAGTATATTTGTGTGTACGTATGTGTCGGCGCATACTTATACACTGGCCTAAATCTTATCTATTATTTGCTTTTACTATTTTAATAATCTCTGTCATTTCCGTTTAACATCATATTATTCTTAAACTCTGGAGCTGAGAATCATTCGATTATCTGTATATATATAAAGCTGAAGTTTTCTGTGTGTGTGTGTGTGTGGACAATTTTTAATGAGGGCTCATATATTCTAAACCATTCATGTGATTTCTTTGAAATTTTTTTACAGAGCTTCTCCTTGTACAAAACCTGTACATGATCTACAAAGGCTTTCAAAAATCGATATTGGGGCCTTTGGAGACATGAAAAAAGTGTTGGTTATTTGTGTCAATTTTCGTGATTAAGTAAGACAAGAGTTATCTTTCGTCAATACAATAGGAACTCATTTTTGATGTCAAAAATTTTGTTTGGGGATTTTGATTATTACAGTTCGGCTCATTCGGATTTTACTTTACTCTTTGTACTAAAACAAAAGATTTTACTGTTGTCAAAAAAATTTATACCTAGACTGGATTTCTGTTGTTACATGGGGTAACGGATGACACCGAGCTCACATATTAATTATTTTGCTGGAATAGTGCCTAAGGTTTTCATGTTTACATAAAGTACGTTTTTCTTCTATGTATTCAAATTTACTTTGTTTAGTTTAATGAACTACATCGAAAGCTACTTGAACCGTCCAAAGGACGAGTACTTTAGCTAGTTCTAAATAGAATATAATCCAATGATTCCCTTTATACCATAAACGTGTTTTTGTCTTTGCTTAAACTTCAATCTGTTCTTATAGTATACTAGCAGTGGTACCCGGCGTTGCACGGGATAAGTTATTTTGGAACGTGGTCCGCCAACAGACCTAATCGTGGAAAAACTGCATGCCTGGACAATATGTAAAGAAAATAAACCGAATACTCTGATGGCTGGATAATCTTTAAGATTTTCCTCGATGATGCAGGAAAACTGTAGGTTTTCACCTAATGCGGGCCCTAGCGGATCAAGAAAATGAATTTTTTTATGTGCATAATATACCTTGAAATTTCGGAAAAATCAGCTAGACGTAACGCCTCCAAAAAGCCCTAAGAAGCTGAAAAAAAGGAAGTTTTTCACCTAATGCGGGCCCTAGGCCATAAAAAAGTTGGATTTTCTTTGCTTACGGTATGAAGAAGAGACTGACTAATACATAGTTACAATTTCAAGGAAATCGGTCTCACGTAACGCCTCAAAAACCCCCTAGGAACCTGAAAAAACGCAGTTTTTCACCTAATGTGGGCCCTAGTTGAATTTTTATTTATGTGCATAACACTCCCTGAAACATAAGTAACACAAATGTAAAGTCTAAAAAAAATCGGTTGGGTACTTCTCGAGTTTTAGGGATTCAAACTCACAGACACACGCACACACAGACAGACATCCTCAGGAAAGCGACGTAATGCAGACAGCCAGACATACAGACAGATATTATAAGGGCGTGACGTTATAAGTATGTATCTATCTAAAAAGAGAAAGACTAAGAATTATAGAGCGAGATCGCTAAATCGCCTAATGTGGTCCCTGGAGCATAGAAAATTTGAAATTTTTGCTCAGAACACTCCCTGAAACATAAGTGTTACATGTGTAAAGTTTGAAAACAGTCGGTTTGGTGGTTCTCGAGTTTTAGGGATTCGAATTCACACACACACAGACAGATATCCTCAGTTTTATATATATAGATTATATATATATATAGATAGATAGATGCGTGTTCGTGTGTGTGTGCGGACATTGTAACTTCCCTGGGGACACACAACACACACACAGTCACAGTACGTCTTGTGTGAAAGAGCGAGGGGAAGAGACGTAAGGTTGAAGAAGGTGGAGTGTTGAACAGTGTGTAAAGAATAAATAAATAAAAGTTAAAGTTATGGAACGTTACTGTCATTTTCTCCCCTCCCCAATCCACCTCTCTCTCTTTCTTTCTCAACCCTCTCTCTCTCTCAGACCCCTTTCTCTCTTTCTCTACAGAATGGAGAACAATCAAGAGCGTGCATATCTCTCTCTCTCTGTCTTTATATATGTGTGTGTGTGTTCTTCACCAGCGTTCTTCACCATTCTCTCTCTATTTTTCTCTATCTGAATATCTTGTACCTCTCTCTGTATAATGGCCTATCTCACTCTCTTTAGATGTATATGTATGTATATGTGTGTGTGTGTAGTTTTTGTGCAACCAACCAACCAATATTTATCTAAGGGCCACATTAGACAAAAGCTTGAACATTTTATGATTCCAAAACACTCCTGGGAACATAATGCATGTTTGTTCCAAATTTAAAGAAAATTGGTTGCAAACTGTAGAAGTTATGTGGGTACGGACATACACATACACATCCTCAGTTTTATATATATAGATTAATTAAATTTCCAAATAAAGTTTCAGAAACAGACAAACATATACAAAAAACACTCAAACAAAAGAAATCATTGTTTTTGAGAATGTGCTATTAAAAAATATTACGAATTACCTGCTCAAATTCCAAGTGATTGGCTATTGCAGTATGTAAAATAACAGAATGGAAAAAAAGATTCTTTGAGACACATATTCCTAGGAAGAGTGAGACAAAAATGTAGTTGGAAAAGGACTGTGACAGAGTTTGAGAGTTTCAAAAGAGAAACAGAAAATGGTATTGTACTGCTGTGAAAGAAACTGTGCTTTGCAGAGGGTATGCTACCTTCATATTCAATCAGATCTAGTGCATTACATACAAATTAGAGAAAATATAATGTACAGATGTAATTTAGAATTGTATATTTTAAAATCTTGAGTTAAAAACAATTTATTTATCATATTAATTGAAATAAAACCTGTTTTGATTTTCAGAATCCTTGGAAAAAGTTTTTAGGTGTCTGTAATGATTTGGATCACTCTTTGAACAAATGTCTTAAAGATGAGGTAAGAATCTACCATATATATATTTCCAAATATTACAATTGATTTTTTTTTTTTTTTGTTACTTCCAGAAATGTTAGCATGAGGAGGGTGAATACAAGAGAAATCATGACAGAAGTAGTGAGATATGGGAGAGAGATTCTGTTGGAGGGAGCAATAGAAGAGTGACAGTAATGAGAAAAAACCCCAAAATATACTAAGTAAAGTCTTAGTAAGTAAGAAAGTAGACAGGACCCTACTTCCATCTGGAAAATGGCTGTACTTGATCTTCAGAAAAGGACTAGGTAGAAATTTAATATAATGTATCCATTGGATTCATAAGATGTGTAGTAGGATCACAGACAGGCTGACAAAGAAGGTACATTTTGTGAAGCATAGAAATAGTTATTAGTAAACGTATATGAAAAATAAATTCCTTCAGATGCCTGAAAGGCTCACTAGAAGTAGTTGATAGTTTTTTTTTTTATCTAGCATTTGGGGAGGGTATATTGGAAGCACAGTAGTCAGATTGGCAACAAAGGGTTTTTCACTCAGAGTTAAAGGCAATTTATATGATATTATGATATTTGTGTGTGAAGTGCAGTGCTGCATGATAGTGAAGCTTGGGTCTTAAATTTAGAAGATTTACAGAGGAATAATCAAGGAATTCATCAAAAAAAGAACATCTGAGTATTGCAGTGGCTAGCAAATGCAGTAGAACATTTAAGGAAACAGGTTGACATGAATATTTATTCAACAAAAGAAATACAGGAAATTGATATTACTGAGACATGAAGCTTGGGTCTTGAATTTAGAAGATTTACAGAGGAATAATCAAGGAATTCATCAAAACAAGAACATCTGAGTATTGCAGTGGCTAGCAAATGCAGTAGAACATTTAAGGAAACAGGTTGACATGAATATTTATTCAACGAAAGAAATACAGGAAATTGAGTGAATTGAATTCAGAAAATGTGATCATCAAACTTATAAATTCAATATTTTCTAGATGTGATTCAGTTTTGAGGATTTTATTATGATTTTCTTCTTCACATTTATTAATACACATATCCCATTGCGCTATATATGCATTAAATGATCTTAGATAAGTGGATGTTCATTTTTGTGGCATTGTTGATATAGTCCATTATTGCATAGGACTAATTTTAAATTTTCTTATTTAAACTTGAATTATATAAAAGACTGAAAAAAATTCTCTTTCTATACATATATAATTTGAATCATAAATGATTAAATAAACAGAAATGATTAACATTTAGTCATCAGTATATTCTTGTCTTTAAACTGAGTGATGCCACTGTATGTATATTTATAAAGCTGTCAATCATTTAATAGTGATCTGGAAATCATTTAATGTGTTTGTTTGTTTTTTTTTTGTCTTTTTCCTTTTTGCCAGCGAGAAAGTCGCCGAAAAAGTAATGCATCAAAAACAAGAAGGAATCTGTGTGAAGTAAATAACATGTGACTGAGAAGGAAAATGAAATTAAAAAAACACTTGAAAATTGATTTATATCTTTTTGGTGCTGAATTTTAAAGATCATCAACTTCTAAAATGTTATTTTGCTTTAATAACTGATAAAAATTAGAGTAAACTTTTGCAATGGTTTATATGACTGATATTTTGAAAGGTTGGTATCATGTGAAATGAACCTCCTGCTATCTAATTGTAGTACTTTGTAGGAACTATCTCATTTACATTACTACTCTTTCTTTGTTACCTATGTATATGAAATCAATATAAATGATATTACTGAGACATGACTTATTTTTCTTCTATAAAACAATAATAAAATTGAAAAGATTTGAATTTTGTTATCCATGTTAACATCAAATTTGAGAAAAATGTATGCTTGATAAATCTGTCTCTATCCTTTGCTTTTTCTTTTCCCTATTTTTACTGCAATTTCACACGTGTTAGTATGGGTGGATGTATTTGAAAATTTGGATGTATGTATCAAATTTTCTCTTGTTTTTTAGTTAGAAGACAGAGACAGCAAACCCTCTTAGGCTGGTGAGCTTGATGTAGTTGGTGTTTAGCTTGAACTTCAGTAGGTTGACACCTGTATGAAAAATGTAGGTAGGGACTGAAATCTAGGAGCTGCAGTAATGAGGTGGACTGATTGGAGGGGAATGTAGGATTTGGAAATGAAATATAATAGGGTTGTTAAAAAGAGGAGTTGGGTTTAGAAAGAGGTGATACACAGCTTAAAAGTTCAGGGAAGCAGAAGCTGTCAGAGTAGTGGTGGTAGAAGAGATAGTGAGGAAAAACAGTATATTGATGAGCTAGCGAATGTAGTATGTTGATGAGTAAAAGTTTATCATTCACTTGGATGACCATTTATTGAATGTTATCTTTCATGTTTGTGTGTATAGTATGAGCAATGTCCTAGATATATGAACACTATGCTAAAGTAGTTGCAATTTTGCTTTGTAGCAGCTCGGCAATTAATCAAAGCTGAAGTACTGTCTGACCCTGAAGAGGAATTCTAATGTTAATGTATAAGTGCAGTTGCCATGTAAGGTATTTGAAGTTGTGTGGAATAACATTTTAACTATTTAGCATTCATATTACTCTATATTTACTATTGTATTTTCACCGACGTGGCTTTATCTCACATAATATCAAATCTACAAGATTTTGATATTTATTTTGAGAACAATACTTTAACGTTGGTATGAGTGGCCAGTTATGACCAGTTTGGACATAAATCTGGCCAAATGTGGCTAGTTTAAATGCTAAATGGTTAAACAAGTTTAGTTGCATTCAGTATGTACTTGGCATAGTTAAAGACTGTTTCCTTCATATATGTAGCAAATCTATCTTGGAATGAAACAGTTATTGTTTTCCATTGAAAGATGTATTTGAGGTCTGTGTGTGTGTGGATGATACCTGCTTTGGGAGGGTTAAGGAATGAGAGTAGTGTTATCTGTACAGGACTGGGTATAGTTAGAAATAAAAGCAAGTAATTAATGTATAGAAAGAAGAGTGTGATAAACATTGAGACATTACCAAACCTTCAGATATAAAAAGTTGATAGAATGTGTGTTGGAGATATCCCTATCAACACACTATGATGGAGTTGTATGACAAGAGATTCTCATAACAAACACAATCTAGCTATATCTTATTCTATAATGCTTGTCTTAAAGAATGCTTTCCATTCTTGAGTAGCAGTAGTAACAGTTGTAGTAATAACAATAGGAAAGCCATCTCACAGGACTCCTTCAGAAAGCCACTAGAATTATTGAATAAATTATAGTGTACACAGGAAATACGTCCAGAAATTTTATTCAGTAACTTCACTCCTGATGATGTTTTTTATTTGACTGTTAGGCCAATACATGAACACTGAGGTTAATATATTGGTTAACCCTTTTGTGACCATATTGGGAAATACATTATTCAAATGTTTTGATTGATTTTTAAAATCATAAAAAATTTTGAGAGATTTAGTAAAATAACTAATGTCTCTAACTAATGTCGCTATTGGTTGGAACATAATATCACAGAAGATTCTTATGTTAAATTTAGAGAGCTGGTTTAAATTTGAACAAAATACTTTTGAATGGACAATGTTGTATCAGAATAAGGGGCACTCTCTGGTAAGCTGGTATCAAAAAGGTTAAATCCATACACATATGTACACATGGACAAATTTCACATTTTACAAAATACTTTAATATACCTCGAATCAGTACCAAAGCAAATATGCATTATAATGTACCTTTAATTAGTTCTATAGCAAATTACTAGTTGAAAACTTTTTGTATATTTTTTATTCAATCATGCCATTCAATTAGAAATTGTAAGAGTAATTATATTTTGCAGATAATTTGTTGATTTAGTGTTTCAGATTGTCTGTCCATTTTGCACACACACACACACACACACATATATACACATTAATACACCCAACTTTATTCTTGACCCCCACTTATCTCACTATCTAATGCAAACAATGCAAACAATCACCACATGGAAGCCTCTCCTAACATTTCAGCCTAGATAATGTGTCTCTAAACCTTTAACCTTTCTCTCTCTTTCTCTAATCTATTGAAATATCTATGTATCCAATAAGATCCACTTCCTTGATTCTGCCAATTACTGATATAACACCATCTGTGAAACAATTATAAATTTTTATTTACTTTATGAACTTGAGTCTCCTCTTGGTGACTCTCATTATGGTTTTCTTTAAGTCAGATCTACTGGAAATCTGCTCATCTATGTCATAAACAGGTGATCTCATCTGTAGGCACTGCTGAGTAGTTTAGAGGTTCACTTCACTATCATGAAGGCCAGTGTTTGATCCCATTGCATGGCATTTTGAGCAAAGTGTTTTCTACCATAGCCTAGACTCAATCCAAACAAAGTAAGTCAAATTGTACAGATGGAAACTGTATTGAGCCTTGTTGGATGGACTGTACCTATTATTTAAAGTGCCAGCTTTGTCACACAGGTTGTTGCACTGATTCTGCCTGAGTATTACATTAAGGGTACAAATATCTATGGAATATTAACTTTAATTTTATCAGTCATGAAATTAATCCATCAGTCGGTTGATAATCAATTATTTAATTATCAAAGTTTTTCATCACAGACTGCAACCTTATCAATGACTTTGCCGCTCTGTGTTTCCTTTTTGTCAATCTTACTCCATCTTTTCCATCTGTCTTTAACCCTTTAGCATTTAAACCGGCCAGAATTATCTTACTTCTTTCTGTTCAAATTGGCTATAGCCAGCTTCCCATATTTATGTTAAGGTATTGTTCTCAAAATAGATCATATCAAAATCTCATAGATTTGATATTATGTGAGATAATTATGTGAAATAAAGTGTTTACAGTGAAAATACAATAGTAAATATAGAGTAATGTAAATGTGAAAGAGATAAATATTTATTTTTCATTAAAATCTTATGGAGTTGAATGAAATTTGAAAGTGTATAACTATAAATAGTTTGGTTATCCGATCCATGAGAAAGAAACAAAAATTCTAAATTGAAAAATCAATAAATAAGAATTCTAGGCAGTGGCTCTGTGGTCAAGAAGTTCACTTTGTAATCATGCTGTTTCTAATTCAGTCCCACCATGTGGCATCTTGGGTAGGTATCTTCTACTATAGTCTCAGTGAAATTTGGTAGACAGAAAAGGTATAGAAGACCATCATATATATATATATATATATATATAATGTATGTATGTACATTTTTATGATGATACTGTGGTGATGGTAGTAGTAAAAGAAGAAATAGAAGTGGTATAGTTAGATGCAAGCAACATTTTGAATTGCTATACATTACAATTACAGCTACCTAAATCTTGATAAGCTCTTCAAAGTGTTCATTTATACAGACTCAATTATCAGATACCAATGATCAAATCTTAGGAAACTCACTCTATAATTATATTGTTTTATTTGTAGAAATTACTGTTTCACTAAAGTATGATTATAAGAAAGTATGTAATTCAAAAGCTGCGACAATGCAAAAAGTGTGGTATGATTTAAGATAAGAATGTGGTAACAAAGCTGCTCTGTGTTATCTGTTCTTTATTTAAATACAACCTTAATTTTCTAGATAAAATCCACGCATCAGAAATCAAAATCCTTGGAAAATTAAAAGAATGTTTTAGCTTGTATGTGCTATCTTTTGTTACTGTTTATGCCCTTAATAGCCGGAAGTGGTAGTAGGAGGTGTGTGTGCGTTTTTTTTTCTTTTTTTAAATTTGATATTGTATTTATTAATTTACTTATTTCATATATAATTGAATATACAAGAGAGATAAACACAAATATAAACATACATGTGTTCGAATTGTAAAGGATCAAGTACACTAGGGTGAAAAAAATACTAACTATAACAATATGGATTGCCAGACTTAATTTAAAGTAATAAATCAAGAAAAAGAAGAACAAACCTATATTGGGCAACTGCCTGAAACACCTAGACAGCTATAGGAGCTGTTTCGCAAATTATTAAGCGAAGGAATCACCAACTTTCTGCTCTTCAGTAGGTGTAAAAATTAGTAATCTTTCCACTGCTAAGTATATCAGAAGACTGAATAGTGTGTGAATATGAAATAATGCACATGTCTTCAGAGCCTAGCGTGTCTCATAAACATATGCTGCTAAAAATAGCAGCCAGGTTTAGACAACATTTAAATTAGCTCAACGAGACGGAGCCGACAATATCAGATATTGAGTTAGAAACTCAAAATAGTCTCTTGCAATTAAATAGCCTCAAGAAAGAAGTTTTTCTGAGCTGTATAATATAATTGAATATACAAGAGAGATAAACACAAATATAAACATACGTGTTCGAATTGTAAAGGACCAAGTACACTAAGGTGAAAAAAATACTAACTATAACAATATGGTTTGCCAGACTCAATTTAAAGTAATAAATCAAGAAAAAGAAGAACAAACCTATATTGGGCAACTGACTGAAACACCTAGACAGTTATAGGAGCTGTTTCGCAAATTATTAAGAGAAGGAATCACCAACTTTCTGCTCTTCAGTGGGTGTGTAAGAGACTATTTTGAGTTTCTAACTCACTATCTTATTTCATATATTGATTTATTAATTATTATTATTTAATATATAATAATAATAATAATAATGAAATTATTGTGTACAGTGCTCAGGTGCACTACAACTCATCAAAGGTGCATGTATAGTACATAGAATAATGTACAAATGTCAGGAAAATAAACAGTGTATGAGTCATGATATAATAACAATAACAATAATGAAATATTGTGCACAGTGCCCAGGTGCACCACAACCCATCAAAAAAGTGCATGTACAGTACATAGGGCAATGCACAAACATCAGTAAAATGAACAGTGCACACATGTGTGCATGTGTATGGAAGGGGCACATCAGGTGTAGTTTTGGCGTATTTCGGGAAGCATGAGTGTCTTAAAGGATGCAGTGTCTCGGCAGCTAACAATTGACGCAGGCAGTTTGTTCCATGCTTCAGCAACTCTGAGCGTGAAAAAATGTCTGCGAAAGTCATGGGAGCTGTGCTGTTTTCTTATCTTGTAGGCATGTCCACATGTGTTAGACACATGGAGATCAAAGAGGCGCTCAGGGTTGCAGTTGGCGAGATGGTTAAAAACTTTGTGGGTATTCACCAAGTCCATTGCCAGACGTCGGAGCTTCAATGAATCCATGCCCAGGGAAGCAAGGCGTTCAGAGTATGGTAGGTGTCTGATGGAGGGTATGCGCTTGGTTGCACGTCTCTGAACAGTTTCCAGGAGGTCAATGTTCCGAGCAAGATAGGGGTTCCAGACTAATGATGCGAATTCCAAGTGTGGTCGCACCATAGCTGTATACAGTTTTAAATAGATGGCTGGAGAGCGGCTAACAAAGGTCTTGCTGAGTGATGCCAAGACACCCTCGGCCTTCTTGACAATCTTAGAGACATGCTTTGTCCAACGCAAATCGTTGCTGACAGTAATGCCCAGGTCACGTTCACAAGAGGACTTTTTGATGTCAGTGTTGTGGAGGGAGTATGTGGACGCTGGATTTTTCCTTCCAAAATGCATGGTGGTACACTTGTCCACAGCCAGCTTCAGTTGCCAGTCTGTGATCCATTGCTGCATTGTGTCCAGGTCTGATTGTAGGAAAGAGTTGTAAATTTCAGGATCAGTCCTTTTGATTTCAAGGTACAGCTTGATGTCATCTGCATATTTTAGTACCGTGGCATTCTGTAAGTTGGCATCTATGTCATTAATATATGCCACAAACAAAAGAGGACCAAGAACAGATCCCTGTGGTACACCAGATGACATCTCATATGGTGAAGAATGCTGTCCTAGAACCGTGACTACTTCCTTTCGGCTGAGAATGAAGGATTTCAGCCAGTCGAAAAGATCATCCCTCACACCCATTGCAGAGAGTTTTGCCATAAGTCTTTTGTGTGGCACAGAATTAAAAGCCTTAGCAAAGTCAAGGTAAACAACATCCACCCATGAGCCGCTGTCAGTGATCCGGGTGATGTCCTCAAGGAACTCGATAAGCTGATCACAGCAGCTGGAGTTAGGGATAAATCCAAACTGTGAGGGCCGGATGAGGCTGTGAGAGCTCCAGAAGTTCCATTCTCTGACACAGGATTCCATCAGTTTGGCCATACAGCTAGTAAGACTGACTGGACGATAGTTGACAGGTGACATGCGGTTGCCCTTTTTGAACAGGGGAATGACACTGGCAGTTTTCCACTGCTCCGGAGTAGCACCATTGCTGAGACAGTATTGAAAGAAAAAAGAAAGCTGGTGCAAAAGGAAATCCCGCCACGTTTGAGAAGCAGGTATGTCACACCATCAAGACCAGGGGAGGCATAGTTGAGCTTATTCTTAAGGTGACGTTGCAACATTGCAGGTGTAAATTTCATAGTTGTTATGGAATTTGATGTTAGAGATGGTGGAGATGGTACATTCTGGTTTTCAACAGTAAAAATACTTGCATAGCACTCAGCAATGAGTTCTGCGCATTCCTTGGGATCGTCAGTGATCTGGCTTGTGTGGGGATTGCAAAGAGGACCAACTGGAGAGTGAGGTCTCTGCTTTGAATGAACATATTTCCAGAACACCTTACTGTCAGGATTGGTTGCGATGCACTGTTCAAATTCAAGCACTGCCTTCTTTGTCACTTGCTTGAGATGGTTAGAAGATTTATTCCGCTTTTTTCTGTTGGCATCTGATCTATGCAGTTTATATTCCCGTTCAGCGTTCCGACGTTCTTTCCTGGCAAGTCGGACTGCTGAAGTTTCCCAGATTGCACTTTTGGGGTGGTTATTTTTCCGCTTCCGTGGCACTGATGCTGCACACGCTATCCATATTGAGTCCAGGATGCTCTGGAGTATAGAGTTCACATCTCCAGAGTTATACATCTCATGCCAGTTTGGACGCTGTAGCTCAGTGCAGTACAAGTTCCAATCCGCCCTCTTCCAATCAAAGCAAGCAGATTGAAGATGGCTCTGGTTTTTGTTGCTGCCCTCAAGTGCCAGATTGGCAATGATCATAGCATGATCAGAGTCGCCTAGAGGTTCCTCAGTAGTACAACTGATAACCACTTCAGGAGTAGTGGTGAAGATCAGGTCCAAAGTGTTGTCACCTCTTGTTGGAGAGGTGACTACTTGTGACCAGTTTGAGTCCAGCACTAGTTCAAGGAAATCGTTTGCACCCTGTGGCCAAAGAAAGGTTTCCCAATCGATCTCAGGATGATTGAAGTCACCTGCAATAAACACATAAGTGGCTGTTTTCTTGGCAGCAACTCTGAGGATATCGCAAAGCTGTGTGTCCTGATGGTAGTTTGGGGGGCGATAAACAACACCAAGCAGAAGTGTTGACATGGTCATACGTATGTCACAGAAAAAAATTCTTCCTGTGATTCGTTCAAATCAACGCAAGGAATTACCGAAAAGTTTGAACGAACGTAGACCATCACACCACCACCACGGCGGTTAATGCGGTCCTTGCGGAAAAGGTTGTACCCAGTAATGGTGAAAACCCCATCACATAGTAAGGAATGTGCCCATGTTTCCGTGACTGTGATGAAGTCAGGGTCGATGCTTCTGACGTAGGATTCGAACAGATGTATCTTGTTGCATAAACTGCAAGCATTTAAGGACAACAATTTGTACCTTGCTCGCAGTTTATGATGGTGTGTAGAGGGTGGCAGGTTGTTCTGGTTTAGTTTCCCAGAGTTGTAGCAGTTTTTACATTGCCAGTTATTGTGGGTAGATCACACTCAGACCACGTTTCACCAGCCTTGACAAACCTCCAGATCTGCCCATCATCACGCAGACTGAAACTTTCATCTTGTGCTGAGTTCCGATTCAAGGAAGCTGCAGCACGTAGTTTTGGACGTACATGGGGTGGTAGGCCTGGGCGTGTTCGGAAGGTAATCCGATTTTCACGCCCAGCTTTAGCAGAGGCCAGATGATATGAGGTTGCCTCTGCGGGGTCCGAGAAAGACAGCCTGATGAGTCTGGGTTTTGGACCAGGTCGACCAAGGCGGAGGGCACCCTTTGGGGGAACACAGCCTAGGTCATTGGCTGAGCTGGCAGCAAATGCCTGAAGATCGGCCTTGTCCTCTGGTACCCCAATGGCAATCACTTCATGGGTAGCAGATTCCGCAGTCTTTTCAGTCTTTCCAGCAAGAGGTACAGGGAGATTCTTTAGCAAGGCATTCCGATAAGACCCCTCATTGTGGGGTCCTACCCGAATGCTTGCCTCTATTCCTGCAACTTCCCTTCTCAGAGCAGAAATCATTAGTTGCAGTTCCGCAAAATCTGTACTGGTCGATTGTTGTTGTTGTTGTTGTTGTTGCTGCTGCTGCTGTCGTTGTTGGTGATGATGATGTTCCTCCACGGGAATGGCAGGGGAGGACACAGTCGCAGGTTGTTGCTGTTGTTGTTGTTGTTGGTGATGATGATGTTCCTCCACGGGAATGGCAGGGGAGGACACAGTCGCAGGTTGTTGCTGTTGTTGTTGTTGGTGATGATGATGTTCCTCCACGGGAATGGTAGGGGAAGACACAGTCACCAGTTGTTGGTGTCGAAATGTACTGGGAGTGGAAGACATGGGTTGTTGTTGTTTCTGATGTTCTCCCACAGGAATAACAGTAGAAGTCAGTGTCATAGGTTTTTGCCGTTGTTCAGTAACAATGGTAGAGGAAGACACAGTCATTGGTTTTTGTTGTTGTTGTTGTTGTTTTTCAATAACATTAGTGGAGGCAGGCACACAGGCCAGACACTGAAAGGACCAGGATTTTAGCTGGACCATCTCCCATATTCCATCCATCATAGCATTATGATGTCTCTTTTTTTGGCCTGGGATCCTCCGGAAGCCTGTGGCGCATTGAAGGCAGACAGAGATGCGACAGGTTCCACATTCGACCCAGCGATTACGGAACGAGTTTTCGGGTTCCGCACAGATATGGCAGATGTGATTTTCTGGGCAATGTTCTATCTTGGGACATCGGCCGGTTTTGTCGCATATTTCATCGATGGATATCACCATGGCAATTTTGTTATTTCTACCCATCCGTAGAAAAACACAGAATCTAAACAATATAGGTTTAGCGCACTTGATTACGATAGAAATAAAATGACTGTTTTTTTGTGTATTTTGTTTCCGTTTTCCTAAATGTTGTGTGTGTACAGAAGAGTCTGAATTACATTACATGTAAACAAATAAATATGCTGCGTAAGTTAAATGAAACGTACTGTAGAAGGCAGTTGTTTATTAACAGCGAAATAAGGTTTTTTTTTTGTTTGTTTTTTTCCCCTGATACTGCTTCTTTATAGTAAACTTTCAATAATATTTTTTTTCAAATTATTAACTTTCAGCTGCTAGTATATATATATAATTAAAAGGTGTATGTGGGTTAGAAGCGAGGTCAATGTTAAGAAATATTTTACCAATGTAAATTGGTAAAATTGGCCGGTATAGTGTCTCACACGAAATAGTGTGGTTTCTTTTCACGTGTGTGTATATGCATATGGTATGTATCTGTATATAAATCTGTGTGTATATTGTTGTTTATATGTTTTGTGGAGTACTTACTGCGATCCTTAAGGGACGTAGTGATTTGTTTTGTTTTTTTTCCCTTTTTTCCCCGTCCATGTCCACACGTGGTTTGTTGGCGAAAATCAAGTCAAATTATATATACTTCGTTAAAATAATTCTATCTTGAAACTGGTACTAGTTGTCAGGGAACAGTGAAAGTAATTGTGATAATGAATATTGTAATCCATCTGACATGTGTTTAAAGGGCAGTTTTTGGTGAAAATATTATATTTTGTTCGGTCAAGACGTGGTCAAGCGATGTGTATACAAAGGATGTGTATACATATACGAAATGCAAGTATAATTGTATGATGGGTATTGCATTGTTATGCAATGGGTATTTTGTGTGTGTTATAGCTCTTGCATACATACATGCACACACAAAGTATGGTTATTTTAATTAATTTCAAATAGCTTGTTGGAGATAAATGTTCAATTTGATTCATCTATGACTTCATATTGGTATTTACAAGACAAAAGCCAATGAAGGTATAGACAGACTTTATCATGGAGGTACTTGTATTCTTTTGCTCAAGGCCCTCACATCCACTTACCAAATGGGTTACATTTTCCACCATCTTTCCACAGAGCCTGAATTTCTGGGTGTCAGAAGTTTTGTAAATGTTATACTTCACCAGATTAGTAGCAAGAGCTTGGTCTTCCCTTGCAACTAAAAGGCTTTCAGTGGAATGTTTCAAATCACCTTGCTTAAGCCATATCCACCAGGTTGTTTTATCCTTGATATTCTGTGTATTTCTTTCAAATTGACCATGCATTCTCATTCCTAGAAGATCTTTTCTTTTCTTCTCAGCTCTTCCTTTCCAACCATTTCTACTTCATTTATACCCATATCTTCTGCATATTGCAACAACTCTTCATCACTGTTTACTAAATATTCTGCAAGTATTCTCCTTTCACTCCTTATACAATGACCCAGTCTCTGCCACCATTCTTTCTCTTAATGACCAGATTTCTTGCATTCAAGTTGGACTTTAAAATCATTTTTACTCTTAGATATATTCCTCTAACCTTTTCTTTTATTTCTGTGTGCAAAATATTATCTAGTTCTAAAATCCCCAAATGTTTATAGCTGCTGTTCCATGGTTTCTCCTGATGGCAGTTGTAATCCACTACAAACTGCTTTCTTCCTTCTTTTTATGTTGAGCACAGAATATTTGGAAATCCCAAATACCATACTGATGTCACTGTTACATATCTGAACTGTTTTAACCAATGAGTTTATTTGGTTTTCAGACTTCCCAAACAGTTTCAGGTTATCCATAACAGAAGGTGGTTTATGAATGACCCTTGCTTCCCACATTGGTAACCCTTTAAAATGTTTTTGAGTGTGAGTGTTTTAGATAACAGTGCAATAACAGATAATTATTTCTACTTTTGGCACAAGGCCAGCAATTACCCAGTGTATTATTGGTACTTTATTTTATCGACCCCGTAAGGATGAAAGGCAAAGTTAACCTTAGCGGGATTTGAACTCAGAATGGCAAGGGCCGTAACTCTATGTGTCAAAGCAGTGCAATAACAGATAATAATGGTGAGAATGAGTCTGAGAAAGACATTGCTTGAGTATAACTTGGTTTTCAACTCTGGCATATGCTATTCAGCAGAAACTTTATGATATTGTCTGCAATACCAAACATCCGCCAATGTTCACAAATCCAAGATGGGGGCATCATATCATATGCCTTCTTAAAGTCAATCCAGGCTATAGATGTTTGTGTGATGTTTCTTACAAAATCTCAAGACGTATCAATAACCAGCTGATATTTGGTACCGTGGGACCACTTCCTACATCCTTTTTGTTTTCTTGGTAATATGTGACAGAAAATATCCCAGTGAGAACCTTCCATATTATGTTTAAGCATGCAATAGGGTAGTAGCTTCCCACAGGATTCCCCTTACTTCTATGTTTTATCACAAGCATTGTCCTCCCTGTAACTATCCAGGTGGGGACTACACCTCTCTTAACACATTAATACAATTGTGTTGCCAGTCTTTCAGTCTTTCATGTACTGCATTGCATCTCTTCAACCAAAAGTCATGAATCCCATAAGATCAGGGGGTTTTCTAGTTTGGTATGTTGGCCACTTGATCTATCACATCTGCCTGTGCTTATGGCAATATCTCTTTGTAATTCTGTCTTGATGGTGTCTATCCACTTAGCACCCTTTCTATGCCTCATACTGTTTCCTCATATCCCTTTCCAGAACTCCTAGACCTTATCAGCATTAGGGATAGCATTGTTTTGTATTATTTTGGAACACTATTCTTTGCCTTTCATCCTTACGGGGTCGATAAAATAAAGTACCAGTAATACACTGGGTTATTGCTGGCCTTGTGCCTAAAGTAGAAACAATTATTTTGGAACACTATTCTCCTTGAACTGTTTATTTCCATTCACATATCTTCTAGCTTTTCGAGAGAATTCTCTGTTTTAGTTGTTCTATTACTGTATGGAATTAATTCTTCTTTATTTTATATGTCTTGTCTAGTGCTTCTCAGTCAGCCTTTTTCCTATTTATCCACTTTCCTCTAAACCATCACTCAACTTTACTTAGATCCTGCTTTAACCTGGGTTTCCCTGAGGCTTGGCTTCTGGATCTACAAGCCACACAAATATCTCTGCAAATTCACCATAGACTCTTTTGCACTCCACCCACTGTCCTGTCACTACAGTGCCAGCCGCCAACCACAACATGCTGCTCTCAACAAGGTATAAAGCATGGCTTGGATGCTGCAGGCTTCCCCTCCCAGCTCAAACCGGCGAGGCTGTACTGAGAGGATAGCAAAAGGCCAGACGGCATGACCATATTCCCATTCCACGGTAGTAAACCTCTCGTATAGGATGTCGCATGCAGCGGCACATTCTCCACCAGCAAACTGGTGCAGTCTGTGACTAACCCAGACTCAGCTGCACTTTGTGCTGAGGAGGGTAAACTCTCCAAATATTGGTCACTCTCTGACAGGTTTGCAGTCGAGCCAGTAGCAGTGGAGACTTCTGGTGTCTTTGGTCCTAGGGCCATTTCCCTACTCACCACCATCGGCACAGAGCTGTAGAGATAGCTTCAGCTTCTGCTTTAACCTCTCTTTGTTGTTCATCTACAGCTTCCTTTCTGCATTCACTAATCTGAGATATTTCTACCTCAGTTAACCATCCCTTCCTCCTAATCACCCTCACTTGATTCCTTAGTTTACTTTCAGACATCTCAAACATACTCTTTTCCATCTGAAAGTCCACAATGCAACATCCTACTCTTCTATTTTTGCTCTTTCATGACATTCAATCAGTGTAGCGCACACTTCCACTGTCCACTTGTCTAGCTGTACACACATTCTGTGTGTGATCTGTTGCTTGGTAACGACTGTCCTGAGCCAGATCACTTCCTTTGTTGCCGTGGGCTCCAAACATACAGGGCAAGGAACCTTCACTGTGATTGGTTCTAGCCTACATTAGAGTAGGTTGTTGTATCTTTTTCTCTCCATTGGTTTTTTTATTACCATCTCTATGTAACCTGCCTCACCAAGTTAAATTGTGTCTTTTTTATTATCATTATCAACACTATCACCACCACCACCATTATCAGTAATATCGTTATCACCATCACTATTATATCACTGTCACTACTATCACTGTTACCACTATCACTGTAGTTGTGGTATTGTTAGTAACAACAACAACAACAATATTTATTATTAGTAGCAGTAGCAGCAGAAGTAGTAGTGTTCTACTGGAGTTGGGGCTATTGCTGGTATGGGGATGATGTTTGTGGTGTCATTGCTGTCTGTCAAGACAGTGGTAGTGGGAGTGGGAGTGTTGGAATATACTCTGCCTTTCAACAGTTGATAGATGTTTCAAATGTTTTTTCCGTAGTGGAGGTGGTGCTACTAGTTGGTCTTGTCGATGTTGATGTTTTCTCTATACTTCTACTGGCCATATCAACTATTGCTTTATTGTCACTGATTTTGTTGTTTTATTTTCCTTTCATCTGAGCGATCGAGATCTTGAGTTTTCCCCCCTCTCTCTCTGGTTTGAGTATATGCCTGTAGAAAAAAAATTCATTCTCCTTCTCCTTTTTATTAGTACTAGCAGAAAAACCACCCTCGGGTGGTTTTCTGCTAGCATGTGTAGTGTGCATATTGATATTATACGCAGGTATATATTTAACGAATGGTAATAATGAAATGTTAAGTTAGAATGGTTATATGTGGTTATTAGAAATGACAATAATAATAAGAATATGTATAATAGTTATAACGAGAATATAATGAATATAAAGAATAAATGATTTGGTTATATATAGTTTACTTCACGTGAATCAATTAAAAGATATAATAAACAAGTTACTATAAGTTGCAAAGATTGACAATATTATTTTGTTGTTGATGTGTAGGCTGTTGTAGTCTGTTGTTGTTGGTGTGAAAACAGCGAGCGACAGATAATTGATGTTGTTGGAATTTGGAGAACGTGGTAGTAGTTGTTAGACTGTAGTTAATAAGAGAGAAAGATATGGTTCGTATATCTCTGAATGGTCTGTAGTAACTGAGAAATACCGTGAACTGCATACAGCGGTGAATCTTTCACATTTGTGTTCTGTATAGCATGGTTCCAATCGCTCTGGGTGTATCTGTAGACTTTATGGGGTCTGTTGAATAGTGGTGAATCTTTACATAGCTTGTTATTTGGTGAGGTGCTCCGATGTCTCTGTCTGTAGACCCTTTGGGTCTATTGATAGCAGTAAATCCTTACATAGCTTGTTCTGTAGTGGGGTGCTCCGATGTATCTCCTTCTGTGGGATGATAGCACCGGCTTTATATAACTATCGCTTTCTGTCCCCCACATTGAGGGGACAGTCAAAATATCAACCTGTTAACACTAAAAATGTTTTGACCTAGAATTTGATCTTTAGGTATCACCCAAAGTTCAAGGCGCAGACAGATTTCGCTACATATACATCAAATAAAATCGTAATTGACGATATATAATACATAGAAATTGAACGAAGACTGCGTTACACTGTCTTATTTAATCTGTAACGTAATCCATGATACATTAAAAAAGACGATATTATATATAAACTGCATTAGGAGAAAATTAGTATGTTTATTTAAGCGATGGCCAACCGGAAGTGTTGACATTTCAGAAATTTTAAAGAAGTGAATCTTTAAATAAACAAAATATATTTAATCAAAATCTTCGCTATACTTCTACTGTGACTTCTTTCCACTGGCATTTCTTCCCCTATCAGTCATCCATGCACATCACATGCCTGTACCAGTCTCTTCTCGTGCATATCCCCTCAGATTCCTCTTAAACCCAGTTTCTCCCTCAGTTCATCCAAGCTCTGCCTTTCTCTTAAGTTTGCATTTCACATCCAATGAAGCATGGCTGTTTCATTTCTCTCCAGTCGATGCATGTCTTCTTCAGTCACTGCCCATGTTTCACTACCATGCAGCATTGCACTTTGCACACAGTTGTCCGTTTGTACATAGGGAGAAACCTTTTGTTGTCAACAGTGGAAGTTGCTCTCCCATCCTATCTTTATTCTAGCTATTATGCTCTCAGCACCCTCTGTTGCTAATTAAGCCACCTAGATCTAGAAGCTATTAACCACTTCTATGGACCCTTCCTGTTTTTTGAAGAAGTTTATATCACTGATACTCTTTCTCTCAATTACTCCCGTGCATTTTCTACAGTTTTCCTTTCCCGTTACTCTACCTGTTATCCCATTACATATCTTGTGTACCCAAGATTTACATTGTGTACACTGTATGGAGTTTATGCCTACTCCTTTTCTACATATTGAGCAGGGCCACTTCCTTGAAGGGATCAGAGTCCTATCTTCTTTCCTACTCACTAGCTCTTTAGTTTTGGCTAAGTTTACACTCAGATCCTTTGATTCCAAATACCATTTCCATAGACAGAACTTAATTTCTAGTTCTTTTTAGGTCTGCTCCTTATAATTTTGCTGTGAACTGTATTTTCATACGAAACTCTTAATGTTCTGTGCAGCATGAAACTGCATTAATAAGGCATTCTTGAAAAGTACCAAACAGCACTATGACTGCATCATATTAAAAATTCAAAATTTCAAAATGATCTGTCCACAAGTAAAGATACTATAAATAGTTGAACTAACAGATCCCGTTTTTAGATATTTTCCTCCAAATCACTAAAGGATGTTAAGTGTTAAAATATATAAAATGTTTGGTGTTCTAAAATCATTAATAAGTGGTGGGGTTTTGCAGTAGCACTAACACAGCGTAATTCAGAATAGAAATGTATACATAGATATATCTCGCTATATATATATTTTATGCCGTGAACATGTCACAAACACTTCAGTAGCTGTGTGAGAACGTCAAATACTAGCATTTCAGGATCTTTATCTTCAGTGATATTTACTTAATCGATACTGAAGTAAAATAAGCTGACAGCTTATATATATTTACACACATTTGCAAATGATACATTTATAGGGATGCACATTTACATATAGCGCGAGCTTGACGGGTTTGTATTAATTAGCAATAGCACTAATAAAGCGTGATTCAGAATAGATAAGGGAAACCCTACAAGGATAAAAGGGAATCATCAGAGAATTTTCAGTATGTATTTTTATCAGTTGCCATTTTGGTAAAGATAAACAGAAAACTAGAATGAATCTCAAGAATGTTTCATAATGAAAATAACAATAATACTGTAATTAAAACATCTGAACGAACATAATTAAACAGAAGGGAAGGGCAACGTATTCAGTTTAACAATGCAGGGAAAAGTTATGTTTCTTCAATGTTAGCAGCTTTCGCCGCAAGAGGCGCTTCTATAAGCAGGAAGTCGTAAGCTTTCCATTTTGGACTTGAATTGCTTGTTTTTATCAACCATTTCATTACATTTATTGGGTCTTCGAGTAATAACAGAAGCATCCATGACATCTGGTGGCACTTTGCAGGTAAATGTGAAGTCAATTGAAATTATAAACATATCATATATAGCTCTTTGTTATCTATTTGTTGCTGAATATATCTCTATATTAGTCACAGGGCGTGTCGTTTATTTTTGCTTGTTATTTATATTGTATTAGCAATCACTTTATATAAACTTTATTTTTATACTATAACCATTTTTGAGGTTCTATTTAGCTATCATATTAATAACATTTAATGTTACTTTACCCCATTTCCTTCTGCATTGATCGATTTCAAAATTTGAATGTCTTTCGATAAACAAACAAATGATCTCGCTTATCGCTGAAATGTTCGTTGTTCCCTCAACTTTATTTTATATAGGCAACTATGTATTTGTTCTGTTATGTAAACGATAAATTAGTCATTCTCATTCACTGAGTAATTTAATATGATTCTATAAAATGTGAATAGGAAGTGTTAGTGTGACATGATCTAAAGAAATATTTTGTTTCGGAGTACTCTTCATTGGAGAATTCTCAGTAACATATCTCAGTTCTTTTTTTTTCTCTCGGAATTGCCTTTTGCCGACGCAAGCTACTAAAATTATTTTGGAATAGTAATTACTTTAAATAATTTTCTACCCAGTTATGCTCTCAGATCAGCTCCACAGAAAGAGATTTAACCCATTTCTGTGTTTTTTTCCCTGAATATTTTCCCCTTATCTTCATATTGACAGTTCTTTATATTTTTATACGTCATCTTTTCGTAACGTAAATATTTATCACAATTAGAGTCGACTGAAACAAAAGGAAAATAAAAGCAACAGCAAAAACTTCGTAACCAAGATGAAAAAACAAACAAACATTTTTATTTGATCATATAATGATAACGTGACAAATCGCAAAATATATTTAATTTAGATTTTTACATTATTTACAACCGTCTTTAATAGCTCGGACCTGCTGAGTTTTAATTACTATTCAAAAGAACTGTTATGGAAATCAGCAGGTTGATTTTGTTGTTTTGTATTGTTTTTTTCTTCTTTTCTTTAAGTCACCTGTCAAACTGTCATTTTATATTTAAATCCTTTTTATTTTCTACGTGTTTCATTTTTTTCCCACTGCTGTAACATTTCTTTCTAACAAAATTAAATTCGTGTAATGGATATGTATAGTGTGAGTAATGTAGTGATATCGAATTGGTATGTTAATTTTGGTGATACTTTTAAAATTTATTGCGGAAGCGTAAAATATACTCTTGTACAAAATATTTAGTCAGACCTCTGAAAGTATTTATACACATCAAGATTATTACATTACTAGATTGTATTGATATTGATGCCATGGATATATTTTATTTATTATTTCGTTCGGGGGTAAAAAAAAGGGATAATTCTCCTAAATCTTCTGTACTAAAGATAGTATGCTAAGATCGATATTGTTGATGTTTCTTTTCGATGTTCAAGGGAATCCGTAGATATATTGTTAATGTTTAGTTTCGCCGTTGTAGGGAACATGTAGACGAAATGAATGTTGAATGGAAGGATTGAATGAAAATGGTGCTTGTTTTAAGCACAAACTTGGGATTATAAGACGTAGTGATGCGAGCTCAATG
Source organism: Eledone cirrhosa (assembly GCA_964016885.1). NCBI lineage: Eukaryota > Metazoa > Mollusca > Cephalopoda > Octopoda > Eledonidae > Eledone > Eledone cirrhosa. The sequence goes on from OZ024740.1 coordinate 286,922,289, forward strand.
AATAGTTTAGATAAATTTGCTAGACCATTTTAGTACCCGCAGAAGAGCTAGAGAACCCACATGCAGTATCTCGATCTGTTAGAAATAGCAACATAACCTCCCTCAGACCGTACCAACTGTCTTTATATAGGAAGAAGACATTGAATAATATAGTTCTGGAATATGAAAATCATTGTCACAGTAGTCTTTGATTATAGTTCTGCTCGACCAAGGCTGAATTGGGGCATAAACAACAGAGAAAACAGTGCATCAGTGGGCAATTGATTGTATAGCAATGTTTTAATGTCTAGTGGGTGTAATTTTTAATGCAGTTTAGATTGCGTATTAGTAGTTGAATAATCTCAAACACAGTAATAATCTTTTCATGCAGAATATAGCTATGTCTTGTAGAATATCTGAACCTACTCTGGTCTGAATTATTTTCCAGCCCTGAAGAGGATAAATTACATAAGTATAGACAAGTTAGTTTATACAGTACTAAACAATTATCAATAGGTCATTGGTTCATATCCCACAGTGTCCATGAAGAAGCAATCCAAATAATTGAGTTCACTTAAACTTATGTAGCTACTGTGGAGGTGGAGTGGTATAATTCATCACTGTGAAATTGAGAAATTTAACTTTCAGTGTCAAGCCTGATTTCTTCTATCAAATAAAGATTTCTGTAATAGACCAGGAGGATATTTAATTCTGATTAGCTTTTTCTTCTTTGCTCACTTATTCCTGGGAGGGTCATGGAGGCAGAGTCCTCAAGCATGCCTTCCAGTGGATCCTGTCAGAAGCAACTGTGTCCAATTGATTCGACGGGATCTCCGAATGAGACCAGTCAAGCTTATAACAGGACACTGGGTTGTATGTACAATATTTATTTACGAAGATTGAGCTGAGTAGAGCTGAATAGCTGACATGCCAAGAGAGATGAAACAACGAATTAAGGAATTCAGGAGGCACGGTCTACTGGCGAAAATGTTGCCAGGCCGTGGTTAAGTTGTTGTGTTACATGTTGGCTAGTGATTTCACGACGAAAGAAAGTTAGTTGTTTACCTTTTCACAGTCAGGAAGCGAGAGAGTATACCTTCGGCGGAACGCACCTGGCCGAAGGGCCAGGCAGCCAAAAGGTGAAAAGAGAGAGAGAGATAGCTTTCACCTCTCTCCTTTATAGTTCCTTGGACGGAAGTCCCAAAGAAGGTTCTGCAACCTCAACGGGAAGTAACTCCAGTCACTTCCTGTCTAGAGAGCGCTACAAGACTCCCCTCCCAGACGAGAAGTCGAATGACCAAATGAAATCATTGTAGCGAGAACACGAGGAGAAAGGCAAAAGGTACAAGAACATGAATGAACAAAACATGAGCAAGCAAATAGCAAAATGAGCATGCAAAAATTAATGAGGTAGCCAAGGTAGCCAACCGCTCTTGGTCAGAGAACGACTGGACATCTATCTATCCATCACACAAAGATACAATGTAATCAACCTAAAAGAAGAGGTCAAAGGAGCAAAGAAACGTGCTCGAACATAGTTCAAATGTTCAAAAATAAAGTTAACAGGTATGTAAGCACATGACAGCAGGAAAGAGAGAGTGTCCCCAAGAGAATGTGTGCAGGTGGTTTCTGGACTGTGGTACAACGAGAAATTCCCAACCTCCGAAGGCGGTGGGATTTTCTCACAGGAAGAGTGCTGCAAAAATAAATTCTCTGTGTTTTCTGCTGGTTTTAGTTGTTGACAAAGCAATGATGAAGCTGTGTTGTTGTTGTCTCGCGGAGTGAGATAGCCTATCCGATGTTGTTTCAATTCACAGTAAAAAGTTTCCCAGAAAAAATGAGTTGCGCAAAGTGCTAGAAATAACAGCCAAAGTTGATGGTCATGTTGAGAATGAGTTGACCTGGATGGGTCAAGAGGCCAGCGACCATAGAAATAAGCATTCTGAATAAATGCACAGTTTTCAACGGCAAATTTACGTGGTAAATTTTTAAACCGGCAAATATGAGAATATAGCTTAAGGCTGGAGAATCCTTGGCAAGACACATTATCTATGGCGTGTGTTATCTCAGTGAGTCGAGATGTGTGCTCCCACACACGTGCCGAAACAAGGTTAAAGTCAAAAAAAATAAAAAAAATATTTCTTTTGCGCGAGAAAATGGCGCGAAAATGATAGTTGAACAGGTCGTTGGCAGCCATTTTGAAAAATTTGTGTGTGAACGTGATATGATGAAAAAGAAGGAAAGGCTATATTCACTTTGTATAACAAATATGGCGAGAGTTTAATTTTTTCGTGAAAGTGATGCAAAAGTAGCGAAAAAGGCTTAGTTGAATGAGTAAACGAGCTGTCATGTTCATCAAAATTGACATGTTGAATATAAGAAAGAATACAGGAGTTCAAGTCTTTTTTTGAGTATTTATTGTGAGAAGAACGAAGGATATATCCAGTGAGTGAAACACATTTAAATGATGTAAGCACATGAGGTGAAGAGCAAAATTTTCTTGTTTGTTTGCTGCCAAGAAAAAGATTACTTCTATTTTTCATTGTAGACAGTTTCGGAGAAAAAAATCCATGTGGAATGTTAGAGGAATTTTTTCTTTTTTTCATATTCACACAACACCAGATCCTATTATTTTTTTCTCGGGGTCACCAATTATAACAGGACACTGGGTTGTATGTACAATATTTATTTACGAAGATTGAGCTGAGTAGAGCTGAATAGCTGACATGCCAAGAGAGATGAAACAACGAATTAAGGAATTCAGGAGGCATGGTCTACTGGCAGAAATGTTGCCAGGCCGTGGTTAAGTTTTGTGTTACATGTTGGCTAGTGATTTCACGACGAAAGAAAGTTACTTGTTTACCTTTTCACGGTCAGGAAGCGAGAGAGTATACCTTCAGCGGAACGCGCCTGGCTGAAGGGCCAGGCAGCCAAAAGGTGAAAAGAGAAAGAGATAGCTTTCATCTCTCTCCTTTATAGTTACCTGGACGGAAGTCCCAAAGAAGGTTCTGCAACCTCAACGGGAAGTAACTCCAGCCACTTCCTGTCTAGAGAGCGCTACAAGCTTATAGATGTATTCCAACCATCTTGCTCTGGGTTTCCTGCTGGTTGGTTAATGCAAAAATGGAAGATAAGCATTTGTTTTATAGTCCTCTGTGATTTAGAAAAGGGTTAGCATTTAAAGAACAAATATATCTTACTTGATTCATTAGTAGTCAAGGTAGTGTAAATTAATTTGATATCTAGAATAACTAAAAAGTTGTAAATCAAAAAAGGAGAAAGTGAGAGATGTTAATGAATGTTTTCAATTTTAACAAATCAAAAGATTAAATTATAAATTATTTTTCTCAGGTGTCTGGTTCTTTGCAGTAAACTACAATTCCAGAATTCATCTTTGTTAATATCAAAGTTGATTTACTTTCAAGTGAAAGTTATCTTTTTATGCACAGTGAATAATATTAGGGTTTGGTTTTTACCTTAACTCTTTTGTAACCTTATTTCTAATGAAAGATGCTGTACATAATTTTCAATTAATTTTGAAAATAATCAAGAATTTGAAGGGACTTGGTATTATAACTAATTTTTTCATTATTAAGCTGGTGGTTGGAATATAGATTAACAGCTTTTTACAGAAAATTATGATGGAAAGCTTTTTAAATAAACACAAACCTGGGGTGGTTTGGTGCCAAAAGGATTAATCAGAATGTAAATCTTAAAATCTCTTGATAGGTGAAGTTCTTTTTCTCTCTAACATTAGGACACCTTTAAAAAGATTTTTCTTTTGTTTCCTTCAAACTCTATTCATTGCAGATAAATTTTCAATTACAATTTGATTAATATATCAATTTTAAAGTTATGTTTTGTGAGTCAATGAATATGTAAGATTCATAGAGCATTGTAGTCTATTTTTATTTATTTAATATGCCCAAGAAAATAATTGTATATCTACATTCCTGCTTCAGATATTCTTATTTTTTTCCATTATTTAATAATTATATTAATATTTAATTTTTTAGAAAGCCATAGAGCTTGTAACTAAAGCCACCGAGGAAGATAAAAAGAAGAATTACGAAGAAGCATTAAGATTATATGAACATTCAGTAGAATATTTTCTGCATGCTATTAAATGTGAGTATTCCATAATATAAACAAGTTTAGGTAATGCTTTTCTTTTTTTCAGTTTCACTTTCATCAAGAATGCTTTGTCAAGATCTATTTGCAACCTTTCCTGACATATAAAGAAATATTGGAAGCTGTTTCAAACGGATTGCGAAAGTATGGCACACTCACTGACACTGATTATAAAAGTGTCACAAAAATGCTACTGAGCAGATACTGAATGAAGAGAAGGCTAACTGCTGTATAGTTAAAAGAGTTATTAAGGACTTGAAGTAAAAGAAAGCAGCAGAACCATTGGGTACAGTCACTGAAATGTTGAAAATATCTGATGGAGTAGGACACACATTCATTACTTGCATATGTCAGTTAGGTAGTGCAAGGGAAGTGTTATCTCCAATGACTGACATAACAACAACATTATCAACTGCTACAGAGGTAAAAGAGATGCTTTAAAAAGGAGCATTTGCAGAAGTATCAATTGATGCACCAAATCATAAAAGTGTCACTGAGAATTATAGCACAGCTTATTAGAATGAGAATTAGCTTAGATGACATGTAGTTTGGGTTTGTGCTAGGATGGGGAACTAATGATGCCTGCTTTTTAATAAGACAACTACAGTAGAAGAATGTCAAGCTATTAATGACAAAATAAAACAGAGCCTACTGCTATACTTTATATGTACAAAATGCATAGGTAGAAACTATACAATGTAAATCATGTAATGCATATGAAGGATTTATGGTTGAATGAAGAATTACTAAGTCATCCAAGCAAGAGGGAACCTGTTGAAGAGGAAGACCAAGGTTTTCCTCTTCCACGGTAAGAAGCGGTGAAGGCTTATCTCAGGATGTTGAACCTTATAAAGGACATCCAATAATTGACAATACACTGTGCTAAATAGATATGCCCTACCCATGCTAGCATGGAAAAACTGACATAGAATTATGATGATGATGGAACAATGTCTAGATTTCAACTTCATTGTGTATATATTTTAAAAAAACTTTATTAATGTAGGAAGAATTACAAGATTGGAATAAATTGACTATTTTTTAACCCTTTTGTTACCAACCTGGCCAAAACCAGTTCTGGTTATATGAAATAAGCCATCCTTTTTAAAAGTTTCCAATTTAAATTAAAATCTTCGGCAATTTTATTTAAGAACCTTAAATTAACCCTTTCACAACTGTATTTCTAATTAAATACACTTTATTTTAATTAATTATTGAAGACTTTTGATGGATTTACTAATGAGCTCAGAGTTGGTCTCACTTGGGGATCGAGCCGGATCAGTTGGAAATGGTTGCTTCTGACAGAACTCGCTGGAAGGGGTTTTTGAGGACTCTGCCCCCACAACCACTCTCAGGAATAAGTGGGCAAAGAAGAGAAGATATCTTAAGCCAAAATATACAAATAGTAGAATATGACTGAATGTTTATCTAGTTTACCATACTCCTGTTTAGAGCTCAAAACTTGCTGGAGCTAGCAAGAAGAAATACTTTGATCTTTAGTAATTTATAAATTGCATTATTTTTTTACAGATGAAGCCCAAAGTGATAAAGCAAAGGAAAGTATTCGTGCTAAATGTGCACAGTACTTAGACAGAGCTGAAAAGCTAAAAATATATCTAAAAAAGAAAAAGAAGCAGCCTGTTAAAGATGGGGAATCCAAATCACATTTTGGTAAAGATGGTGAGTCTAGCAAAAAGTAAGTGAATTTTTGTTAAAAAATATTTAATTAATTTTTAAATCATAATAAACAGTTGAGATATTCACTGGAATAAATTTTAATGAAATTGTCTTTAGATTTCTTTCCTGTATCTTAAATTGAAATTTAAAGTGTTATTACCGTATTTTCTGCGTCCTATATACTCAGAGTATGAAGATTATTTATTTGGTTTCTTGATTAATGCTAAGCACAGGCCATTTTGTACAAAAAAAACCTTACTATATATACATTATTTGTATACTGTGTATACTTTTATATCATCCTTTAATTTTTTTAACATTCCAATTTCTGTGTAAACTCTCGTACTTCATGTAACCTGTTTTGTAATGTCCCTGTGGCAAGAAATTATTATTGTTATTTATCATTATCTTTATAAGACATTATTGATTCGATAGCACAACTTAAACAGTTGAATCTCCACACATTTTATACAATAATCACCAAATAAAATACACAATTCACATAAAATATACTCTACATGATTAATACCCAATAGAATAACAACACATATAACCTATATTTGACACTGTAATACAAATAGCTCACACAACCAACATTCTCAACAGTTATAATACATTAATACACATAACACCAATTGCACAACACATACAGTACATATTCAGCACCCAACAAAATAACACAACTCACATTACACATACTCTACACAACAGTACAAACACTAAAGTAACACCAGAAATACTTAGCTAAATCCTATAATAAAACAATACTTTTCAGTACATCTTTAAGACTCTGTTCCCTCCTATTCCCTTATAAAATTACACATAATGCAACATACACTCCAGGAACATGAAGGTGCACTTGGTGATGCAGTAGAAACCTGTGTGAAACTGTCAAAGAAATAAATGATAATATATGTATACTATACATAAGCCATGTATAAGTATAGTTATATATTTAAATAGACATGCATAGTTTAGTTTATCTAAATATTTAATTAATACTAATATTGATATCTTTCTTTAAAAAAATCATAGCTATTTACATCCTAATTCATTAAAAAAAAAGAATTATAAATAGGTAATAGATGTAGGTGAACATTTTTGTAAATATACAGTAATTGCTGTTTAACTGGCTGCAAAATAACTTTTAAAATAAACAATATTATTTTTTAAATACCAGGTTCAATAAAAATCTTATAAATTCTATAACTTTTTTTCTTCAAAATAAGGGATATCTTATAACCTGAAAAATACTTTAATTTTCTGTTGTTAACTTCACTATATGATTATATTCCCCTATATAATTACCTACTACGTGCAGGTAAGAAATTAACCTGTGCATCAGAAGGTATAACTTGTCCCATATTGTTTATTTCTTTTTGCTTTAACATTCCTTCCTATTGTGATCCTTCAGTTGGACCTATTTATAGCAAAATATAATCTTGCTTTTAATATTTATGTGCATTCTTTTTGTATTATGAGGATAGTTTTGTCAAGTCAGATATTTCAAAAAGTATTTTATAAATGAATACTCTCTCTAATGGCCAGCGCAAAGTTTGTTTGCTCGTAATGGCTGAATCATGTTCTTATACTTTTATGTATTAGATTATTTTCTTCTAATTAGATATAATTGTTTCTACTTTTGGCACAAGGCCAACAATTACCCAGTACATTACTAGTACTTTATTTTATCGACCCCGTATGGATGAAAGGCAAAGTTAACCAGCAAAAGAATGTATTTTAATGCAATTTGCTTTCTAAAGCAGAGGTTAGCCTTTGAAAACTATTATAGGCTTCATATTCATCATAGGATGTTTTATGACCAGATAATACTTCTGGTACCAGTCCTTTTAGTCACCTCTTATGACACACAGTTACACTCACAGCACTAAATATAGTATTATATAGTTCTCATTTAAAATAAGATTTTTAACATAATTAAATTTTAAAAAAAATTACTTTCTCTGATGCTATTGTAGTATCTATATTTCTTATGATTTAACTATAATGTATAGCACTGCTGATGTTAGAATATTTTGAAAAACTAATATTCAGAATGCAAAACAACAAATAGAACTATGATTTAAAAATGAGTGCCTCTGCATGGTTGCTAGAAAAAGCAACATAATCTTAAATTTCACCATACCATTTTGAAAAGAGGAAGGACACTTTGGATAATGTAGCTTAAGTTACACTATGTATAAAAACAAGACAGGATGGTTACAGCTAAAACACCTTTGAACATAGGTTTGTTTAGTCAAAGCTGACATTTGTTTACAACAACTAGCTTATTAAAACAGAATATTGTCATATGAGAAATTTTCTTTTAGAAGAAGTAAAGAAAATCTTTTTCTTCCTGATTTATTTTATTTATCTTACTTATTAATGAAATTTTACTTTGATATTTTTTCATACTTTTTGATGTATTTATAACTAAACATGAAATAATTCCATTTGTAGTATTTAATACTACCATGAGTATATATTTTTTTCTTTTCATAGATCAGGTAAAGATGATAAAGATTCCTCAAGTGATTCTGATTCTGAGAAAGATCCCGACAAGAAGAAATTTGAGAATGCTCTTTCAGGTGAGTTAATTTGAATGTTTTAATGATTTCATTTCTATCTAACTATTTGAAACTTTAATCCCTTCCACATTGGAAGTTAATTCTATTATATATTAAATTGTGCATTAAGCAAATGAAAGATATTAAAAATGCATATCTATACAAACAGTACCATTTTTTTTTTTGTTTATCTACCAAAGTAAGCACTAGAATTATCAAATTGTGTCCAGTTCTCTAGTATCTGATGGGTATATAAAGTCTTTGGTTCCATATTTCTTTGTGGATTGTGAAAGATGTAGACAGTTTCTTATGATGATCTCAACAAAGATCAAAACTTGAGTCAAGCTGTTCTTTTTTATAATCTACAGATATATCATCATCATATGTCCGCTTTTCCCTGCTTGCAAGGGTGGGACGGGTTCTATTCAGCACAGCATCTCTCTACTTGTCACGGTCCTTCGTTATCTCCACCGTGAACTTCAGCGATCTGAGGTCTGCTCTCACCACCTCCACCCATGTTTTTCGTGGTCTTCCTCTACTATGTCTTCCTTCAACTGGCATTTCTTGGCACTTCTTCACCCATCGATCATCCTCCATGCGCATCACATGTCCATACCATTGCAGTCTCTTCTCCCGCACATTTCAATTTATCCCTCTCAGACACAGTTTCTCTCTCAACACATCCATACTCGGTCGTTCACGCACATTGACATTGCACATCCAACGGAGCATGCTTGCCTCATTTCTCTCCAGCCGTCGCATATCCTCTGCAGTTGCTGCCCAAGTCTCACTACCATGCAGAATCGCGCACCTCACACAGGCATCATATAACTGGCGAGAAACCCTTCTTCGTCAGCAGAGGAAGCAGCTCCCTAAACTTTTTCCAACCTGTCCTTATTCTTATTCTAGATACTATGGCCTCGGAACATCCCCCCTCCCATGCTAATCTGATCTAGGTACCGGAAGCTATCAACCACTTCTATAGCACCCACCTGCATTTGAAAAATGTGTCTATCAATGCGACTTCTACTGTTCAATTTCCCTGTACATCTACTGCATACGTATTTCTCCCTACCTATTAGTTTGCCTGCTATCCCACTACATCTCTTGTGTACTCAAGATCTGCATTGTGTACATTTTATAGAATTTATGCCAGTTCCTTTTCTGCATATCGAACATGGCCATTTCCCTGACGGAATCAGAGTTTTGTCCTCTTTTCTACTCAACACTTTTGTCTTAGCTAGGTTGACTCTCAGTCCTCTTAATTCCAACTGCTGTTTCCATAAGTGGGAACCATAATGGCTTATACATACAATTTTAACAAATTTTTCAACACAGTTTATAAATCACATACATACATATATATATACAAATCTCTTTACAAAGTTTTCACAATTGTATAAGCCATTATACACACACATTTAACACAAATTTGGAGATATAAATATGAACACTTATCTTAACAAAGTTTTCACAATATACGTGTAGATAAAACATGTTTACATACTTAAATATATAAAATATGTGTTACATACAGATAGTGCATATATATATATATATATATATATATATATAGTTGATAAATGAAACAAACAAAACACAGGAGACAATGTTTACACAGTTATATTAGGTTCACATATATATATATCCTCAATAGAAATCTCATATTCCACTCCACCATACTTAGCCAACATTAATATTTCAAAATTCCCTTAAATTATTCAAAATTTGTTAAATCAAATTAGAAATAATAAAAACAATGTATGCAAACTGTTATTAATTAGTGGTTTTTGATTTTTTTCCTTTTGCATTAATTTATTGATTGATACTTTAAAGGTGCCATAATTATGGAGAAACCACAGGTTAATTGGGAAGATGTAGCTGGATTAGAGACTGCCAAAGAAGCCTTGAAAGAAGCTGTGATTCTTCCTGTCAAATTCCCACATTTATTCACAGGTAACTGATTCAATTAAGACAGAAAAATGAAAATTTGACTAGTATCCTATAAATGATTGAAGAACTTATTCATATTGTTCAGTTAGATATCTCTTTAGCAGCTATAGCTATAATACTCTTGCCTATCATTTCTGTATTTTGATGATTGTGACTTTGTAGAATACATGCTAGCCCACTTCACATTATCTCTGCCAGATTTACACAATCCTTTTATCTTGATGATTTCAGAAAAACTTTGAGTTTCTACCTTGGATACAGAAAGAAAAATACAGCACATTTACTATAATTTTTATTGTATATTTTTAATATTTGTTTATAAAAAAATTACCAGTCCAGTACTAGTGTTGATTCTTCTATATTCCTTTCTCACTGTCTCTCTCTTTCCTTCTCTGGAAGAGATTGCCTGTGTTCAGATCTGGAGAGGGTATAGGCACCACTAGATTTAAAGTAACCAAGACACACTGTACAGTACCCCTACACCCCTACAACACCATCAGGAGTTATGGGTTCATACACACACACACACACATATCATTTAACGTCTATTTTTCCGTGATTGCAAGAGTTAGACAGGTTGTCACTTTATGAGACAAGTCAGATCAGGTGACTATGTCTTGCTCATACAGATCTGTATTTTGGCTTAGTTTCTTAGGTTGGATACCCTTCCTAATGCCAACCACATTAGTGTAGACTGAGCGCTTTTTGTCATGTCACCAACATGACCACCTCACAGATGAACTGGCTGCTTTTTCTTGTCACCAACACACACACAGACATGCATACATTATTATATTTATAAGGATTTGTTTCTTACTCTGTATTGAAAATCAATTGTATCTTTCCTCTGCTTCATTTATATAGCTAGCAAATGTTTGAATATCTGATTAAATATTATTCCAGCCAAATGACTCTATACTTTATTATTTCTACACTATGAAAAAACCCGATCACAAATATATATATTTGTGTGAATGTGTATTGTTATAAATTTGAATAGTTTTAAATGAATGAAAGTTATAGTTGGATGAGCTGGTTATCATTGTCAGCTGATGAACCAATAGCTTGTATCATGTTATTAGCATAACTCTCACTTGTAGTCATAAATATGACTACAAGTGGTACACCTGAGCACAGTACACCCGCCAAGGTTAACTTTGCCTTTCATCCTTACGGGGTCGATAAAATAAAGTACCAGTAATGTACTGGTTAATTGCTGGCCTTGTGCCAATAGTAGAAACAATTATTATTATAACATTAATTGATTTAAAAAAATATTTACATTTGCTTTTTCACTTGCATTACAGGTAAAAGAAAACCTTGGAGAGGAATACTTTTATTTGGGGTATTAATTTCATTGTTTCTATTTCTTGTTTTTTTTAAATTTATATTTTCCATTCTACTGCATGATCTTTTAATAACATATATGATTCATATTAAATTTACATAATGATTTAAAAGATAGCGAATTGGCAGAGTTGTTAGGGTGTCAGTTAGAGTGCTGCTTTGAGGCATTTGTTCCAACTTTCTGCACTCTGAGTTCAAATCCTATAGAGGTCAACTCTCAGGATCAATAAATAAAGTACCAGTCAAGTACTAGGGTAGATTCTTCTCTCTCTCTCTCTCAGACTCAGCTATGTTGTTCCATGAGAAAGGTCATGGGAAACCATTCACTGTCCCTTTTTTCAGAATTGTAGAAGGGTTTAGCAAGGGGGCTAACAATATCTTCTCTTAGAAAAACTCATGTTTCTCAAACCTCCCATTCACTCATCCAACTCATGTTATGAAAAACATGTAGGAACAATGGGGAAAAGAATTTAAAAATGAACTATTTACTTAGATCTTTTGGCCAGACCAGAAGGTTTTAAATCTGAATCCATTTTATAAATTCAGTTACTCTTTTTTTTGTACAGACCCTTACTAATAGCATTAAATTTCCAACCTAAGTAAATGTTTAAATATAAAAGAGAAAATAGAGACGAAGTATACAAGTTTCCAATGAGACCATTAGCCACTTACAATGATCACTTACAATGATGTCTAAATTTGACAAGACTCGAAACCTTTTTGGGACCATATTTCTAATAAAAAAAACACTGCCTATGGTTTTCTAATAATTTAAAAAATAATCAAGAATTTCAAGAGATTTAGTAATATAACTGTAATTAAGTTGGTGTTTGTAATATAACATAACAAGGTTCTGACAAAAACTTAGGTTGGATCGTTTTTTTTTTTTAGATAAATATAAACACTTTCAAACAAATAGTTTTGTATAGTAGAACCAAGAACAGTATCAGTCAAAAGGGTTAAAGTACACTTAGGAGTTGAAATTTTTTGTTTATTCAAATTCATATGGTTGCACCATTTGTAAATTTGTTTGCTTTTACTTTTTTTTTGTACAAACGGTTAATTTAATCATTTAGGTCTTTTGTGGTTCTTGAAATTCTCAAATAACTCGTTATTTCTTTACTTTTCATTTTAGCACTTTCAGAAATGTCAATTCTTTTAATACTAAATGTACTGAATACTTAGGTGATAAATTGGCAGAGTTATTAGAATATAGGACAAATTGCTTTGCACTATATGCTCAGGTTTACTGAGCTCTGATTTCAAACCGTGCTGAGTTCAACTTTTCTTTTTATCCGTTTGCAGTAGATAAAATAAAGTAGTGGTCCATAGTGGCAGATTGGTTGAATTGTTAGAGTATCAGACAAGATGATTTACAGTATTTGTTCTGACTCTATGCCCTGAATTATTGAGCAGTAGACTTGCCTGGTTTAACAACTATTTGGTCCTTGGGTGCTTTTAGTTCAGTTCACTTTGTTTTAACCTTGAACAAAGAAATGATTGGTTGATTTATAACAAGCCTTTTCCATTGACAAATATTAGCTTCCATCTTTATTATTACATTTCTGTTTATTTAATATTATTCTTACGGGGTCGATAAAATAAAGTACCAGTAATGCACTGGGTAACGTAGAAACAATTATTCTATAGTTGGAAGTTTTATTTAAATAATTTTTTATTGTTTACTCTTTTATTACAGCCTCCGGGTACTGGTAAATCCTACCTCGCTAAAGCTGTTGCTACAGAAGCAAACAATTCAACATTCTTCTCAGTCCGCTCATCTGATCTTGTGTCCAAGTGGCTTGGAGAAAGTGAAAAGTATGTTAATAAACTTTTGTTATTTTTTAATCATTATCTGTCATCACCATTTAATGTCTATTTTCCATGCTTGCATGAGTTAGACAGGTTGCCACATTTAAGACAACTCAGGTGAGGTGACCTTGTCTTGCTCATATGGATCTGTATTTTGGCTTGGTTTCTACAGCTGGATGTCTTTCCTAATGCCAACGATATAGTGTGAACTAGGTGCTTTTTATTGTACCAAAATTACCTTCTAACAGGGTGGACTGGATGCTTTTTGTCATGTCGCATGACCACATTACACGGTGGACTGGGTGCTTTTTATCATGTCACCAGCACGACCACCTTACATGGTGGACTGGGTGCTTTTTTTCTCGTGTCACCAACATGACCACCTTACAAGATGAACTAAGTGCTTTTGTTGTTGTGGCACCGATTCAGCAGACAGAGTGGGCTTAGCTTTTTTTTTTGTCCTGGCAATGGCATTGTATATAATATGTAGAACACGTCCAATTTTCATACTTGTATGTGTGGGTTGGGCAGAAGAGGTCACAGACCATTCAGATATTGACCTCTCAAATGTGCCAGGGGCTGCAGCTCGTTTACAGAGTGTATTGTGGCACCATCACTAGGGAGTTATTCATGTCATTGGCATAACTGAAGAGTCTTCTTGACTCCTTATTTGACAAATTTTTTATGACTGGATGCTCTTACCACCAACCACTTTACAGACTGTACTTTTGGCATTTTATCATGGCACCAACACTAGGGAGGTTGTCATGTTTTTGACACAACTGAAGAGTACTCTTTTTTAGTATAGTTTTTACAACTGGATGCCCTTTCTAATGCCAAACACTTTACAGGATGTACTGAGTGTATTTTTGTCAAGCCCTCTCGATCCTATGGAGTGGAGGATGAGATAGTTGCATAAAATGAAGCTAGGTGAGAGACAAGTAGGTTGGTATTAGTGTTTCAAGCAGAACCATAAGCTACTATTGTGATGGGTTAAAAAAAACTTCTTTTTGTATTAAGGGCTAAGATATTTTTTCTCCATTCATGAGGTTTAGTTTTTGTTTAACTCCAAGTCAGTTCTGATTAAGCAGATTTATGATTAAAGGCATTTCAACCTCTTTTTATGTCTTGAATGTTAAAAGCAGAAATTTTAAAACTATTAGAATGGGAAGAAGATATTGTAAATAAAAAGTGTTAGTATCTCGACTAACCACATTGAAAGGTATCAATGTGTCCTTTCCTTTTTTAAGACAGTAGGGAATTCAGTTGCTATTTCAAGCAGGTTGAACGACCACATAGAGCTATGATGCATGTGTCAGAAGTAGGATATGACAGGAGAAGATTGAGCTGAATATGTGCAATATAAGTAAGTAATTGGGAACTAATATATCTTGTATATAAGAGAGATGGTTCCTCAGGAGTGAATATACACACACATAATGCAATATTAGCTGTCACATATCATATTAAAAGTTCAAAAAATTTTGCTCAGCCTAGGAAGATTTTAACTAAAAGTTAAGTCAAATCAAGAAAATTAAATCCCCAAAAGAATATAAAGCAGAATACATAGAAAGAGAATGTTGTGGGGACATATTCTACCTTTGCCAGCAAGTAAAAATATGTAAAATTGACTATATTGAAAATAGTAGTGAGAATGATGATATATAAACACTGAATATTGTTGTATATGCTCATGTATAAGGAGTTTTGGGGATCAAATTTTTAGACAAAAGAAGTTGGAGTTTTAACATATTACACAAGTTTTCTTGGACTGAAATCTATGTATAATGGGGATGGCTAGGAGCAATTCTTAGCTTCAGATATGAAAAATATTTATTAATTACTATCAATAAACAATGAATATATAAGTATGAACCAATTAGTAATTAACAACTCTGAAGTGCTTCAGCAGATGAAGTTCATGAACTGCCTACGAGCTAACTTACCATATACCAATATCACAGTAATTGGAAGCTTACAGAAAATAATAAAACCCATTTTGATATTTTCACACTTAGCATTACACCATCATACAATGCACCTCAAACTATTTACTGTCTACATTGTTGCCAGGTAAGTTACTGTAGGGTAGCATAGTGCCACTACAGTAAAGCAATAGTTTTTCCTGACAGTTGAACTAAGGATGATGTTAAACATATAACATTAATTTTTAAAAGTTTATGTATAGAGATTATAATTTTTTTGTTGAATCTAAAATATTAGATATAGTGCTTTATTATTACTGGTGCCGCTTATTGTTCCATCCATCACCCTCAGAAACCAGGGTTCAACACAAGGCTTGTCATAAATTATTGTTTTCTTGATCCCAAGTTGCCACTTTGTCGGAAGCTGACCCACATGATGGTGACATGACAAAAAGCCCCCAGTTCACACTGTCTGGTGGTCGTTTCAGTGCCACGATAAAAAGCACCCAGTCCACACTGTAACGTGGTTGGCATTATGAAGGGCATGCAGCAGTAGAAACCAAGCCAAAATATAAATCCATATGAGCAAGACATGGTCACCTGACCTGAATTGTCTTATAACGTGACCAGCAGTCTAACTCATGCAAACGTGGAAAATGAATGTTAAATGAATATGATGATGATTATTATTTCTGCATAATAATTTTTCTTTTCTTGATAATTCAAATTTTTCTTCTGTTATTTAATGGGAAATTTATGTCAATTTCAGATTAGTGCGGACACTATTTGATTTAGCACGAGACCAGAGGCCAAGTATTATTTTTATTGATGAAGTGGATGCATTGTGTGGATCAAGAACCGATACTGAATCAGAATCAGCCCGTAGAATTAAGACAGAATTTCTTACACAGATGCAGGGTGTTGGTACAAATAATGATGGAGTTTTAGTATTGGCTGCTACCAATATCCCTTGGACTTTGGATTCTGCAATAAGGAGGAGGTAGAATTACATTTTCTCCATGAAATAATTTCTATTTTGATTTTAAATAATTATATATTTTGTAAAATCTCCATATCAGTTCTTTCACCCACAATAAGAAATTTATTTCATTAGTTTTTTTTAAATTATTAGATGCTGAGTTATAGCTTTTTTAGATTAAAAAATGCTTTTTCTAAATTATTTGGATTAAATAGACATAGTTGTGCAAGTTAATTATGAGCTAGCCTATTAAAAATTTAATGGTTTGTATCCTGTTATCAATACAGCATTGTATGTTTGGCTGGCAATAACATAGTCCACCTAGCTGTAGATACTGACAGAATATTCAGAATAGTTTGCCGTAAGGAAGAAGACATGCTTTCTCAAAGACAGATGACAGCAGATGAAATGTTTACTGGTAGTACTGAATAAATAGACTGGGAATTTATTCAGCACTACTAATAAACATTATATTTCATTTCTCTCTCTCTCTCTCTCTCTCCTCTATGTATTTCACTTTCTTCTTTCTTCTCCTCCTCTTCCTGATAGGGTTGTTGGGGCAGAGTTCTCAAACATTCCTTGCAGCAGGTCCTATCAGAAGCAACCGTCTCCAATTGATCCGGTTGGATCCCCAACTGTGACCAGCCAAGCTCATGGATGTTATCCAACCATCTTGCTAGGGGTCTACCCCTGGGTCTCCTGCCAGTTGGTTTTGCCCATAAAATCTGTCCAGCAATTCTTCCTGAGACATTCTAACCACATGTCCATAGTATCGGAGCTGTGATCTCTCAATTCGGAGAAGTAGCGGCTCTTCCTGGAGTGACTCTGATATCCGAGCTATGCACTCTATCGTAACATTACTCCGAAGACACTTCGGAGGAACCCCCATTTCGGCCGCTTGTATTCGTGATCATATTCTTTCAGTCATTACTCAAGATTCACGACCATAGGTTGGCACGAATACAGAATTGAAGATAGTGAGTTTGGCTCTTATACCTGATTACCAGCAGAGCTGTTCTGCTAGAGAACGGGTCGCACATGGTAGATAGCAATACAGCCACCAGATATGACAGTTAGTTGCCACATAAGCAGGCAGCTGCCTGACGAATAAGCAACCCTGGACCAACAGTGATAAATTACTAAGGGAGATGGAGCAATTGGTAACACCTGTAGCTTCTAAGAAAACTCTCACAACCCAGTGATGTAGCTATGACGAGGCAAGTAAAGGTCATTTCTAAAAAAGCTTAGTCTTTCCGGGTTTGAGAAAGTACCAGATTTGTGTCTGGTGCAAAAAGGACCACCAAAACTGCAATAAGGTGAGAGGAGCGAAATAAGACCATACTGCATCGTCCTTCATGTAGGTTAACAAGGGAGGCCTTCTGGCCTTAGGTAGAGGGGAGGGGGCGGTTTGATCGAAAAATATGTTGTAGTTTTCATTTCATGCCACAAAAGCTGGCGATGGGCCTGCGACCTATCCTGGGAGGCATGGGATGGACGCACAAAGATTGCATATCCTGAGACCCTAAAGAGGGTTTGGAAGGGAGCAAACCTTGACAGTTGGAATCTGAACATCACCACCCTTTACACGTAAGGAGCAGCAGATATAGTTGGGGTTTCCTCAACAAAGTTCTGTGGCTCTGATATTGTAGATTTGCATGGAGGATGGAAACCCCACTATTCAGGTGTGGTACCAGGCAGGATTGGGGATACACACAAGCCCCTGGCTGTCAGAATGTGTTATGGATTGGATCCCATTAAGAGAGGATTTGCCTCTTGAAGCTTGGGCTGAAAGATAGGTCTCTGTGGGTGGTACAAGTTTATGCACCAAACAGTTTGAATACAGATCCTTCCTTGATGAAGTCACTGCAGCGTTAGATGTAGTTAAGACTGAGTCTTGTATCCTGATGTTCAGATAAATGGTGCTAAATCGAAACTGTTCAATGTGGGAGTCAGGCTCTGGTAAAGGTGCATACTGTCACCTCTCCTGTTCCTTATTTTCATGAACAAGATTGACATGCACAGCCAGGTTGGAAGTGGTATCACAGCTGGCAGGTGTAAAATCAGTTGGCTAGAAGTTGCAGATGACATGGTATTACTTATCTCATTAGAAGGTGATCTCTGATATACATTTCATAGATTTGGTGCTGAGTGCTGCATGACTGGAATGTAAATCAGTATTGTGAAAACTGAGACACTTGTCCTCTCAAGGAATCCTGCCCAGTGCACTCTACATGTGAATGGAGTTCCACTGAACCTGGTAGAGAAGTTCAAGTATCTTGGGGTCGTAATCTGTCAACTTCAGCATTTGGCTATACATATAATTGGATATATTTTATTTTGTGAATCTGAACACGAATCCTTTTATGGGTTTAGCTTTAAGGGGAAATAATTGTTTCTACTTTTGGCACAAGGCCAGCAATTACACAGTGCATTATTGGTACTTTATTTTATTGACCCCGTAAGGATGAAAGGCAAAGTTAACCTCGGCAGGATTTGAACTCGGACAATAAAGGGCCGTAACTCTTTGCTGCAAGCATGGCGTCCGACCCTCTACCGATACTACCAATCCACCGCTCTTTAAGGGGAAATAATGCAATCTGATATGGAATATCATAAAAATTAAGAACTTGTTTATATGTATGTTTTATTTGATTTTCTTAAAACAAAACTCTCTCTATTTTAGATTTGAAAAACGAATTTATATACCATTGCCTGATGCTGCTGGGCGAACGGAAATCTATCGTCTTCATCTTGAAAACACACCAAATGATTTAACTGAAGCTGACCTTCGAGAACTTGGTCATGTTGCTGAAGGGTAATTGAGATATTACTTATTGTTTGGTAGAGACAGGAAGTTGATAAGGAAGTAATTACAGTGAATGACGGATGTTTGGTGAAGTAAGGTGAATGGGTGGGTGAGAACCAAGAGTAACGACCAATGAGAAAAGTCTTATAAACTATGTAATTACATCTTTATTTTGAATTAATGAAACAATTACAAGTAGGATAAAAAATAGGAGAAGAAGAAATAAGATGGGAGGTTCTACACTCTCGCTTGAACAGCTTATCTCAGCTACTCCCTGCTGACAAAATGGCAAAAGTGTTGACTTGAAGAACAGTCAATGATATTTGCTGCATCACCCCTTCTACTCCACGAGGTTTCTTCTTCAGACTCTCATCAACATTTGGCAGAGAACAACAATTTGGCGATCCAGGACACTTGAGGTTTCAACAAAATAGAATCTGTCCATTAATACTTCGTATTTGATCATCTGAGCCTTTGCAGTTTATGCCTGAAGTGATTAGGCTGGTATTAGAGAAAGTGTCACATAGGGCCTTCCTGATGAGTGACCTTCCCTGCTCAAGTGGTAAAAGGGTTATTTCCTTTGGACATCTACCATTGCTGCATTTGAGGTTGACAAGTTCTAGTTGTGACTGGAAACCAGCAGTGTTGAGGCTCCTTTTATTGATATTATTCAAAGCAGTGTAGCAAGGGAAACATCCTGCACTATAATGACACGCGATTGGGTGTATTCCAAATTCATGAACAGTTGCTCCATAGTCAGATTTATGAGACTCCCATATGTAGAAGCAAATGCACAGAGCAATTCTAATGTATGTACACCCATCATTGGAAATGGTTCTAGTTGGTAAAGGGGGCACCAATTTGAGTAACGCATTGTATTGCAAGGTTGTTTGAAGGCAGGTAAAGCAATTCTCATGCAGATTGAACAGCATTTGATATTTTCCCAGTCATGTTCATAAGCTGAGTACTGAAGGACAGTGAGATCTTTAACTTAAATGGCCAGTGTTATATCAAGTCCACATTAGGCTTAGATGTGTTTTTAAGAACCTCATGGCTGGAGATGTTGGAAGAAAGATGGGTTGGTAATGCAAGTCAGAAGTTGAGTGGAGGTTGGGTCCGACTGAACTTTATGGGGAGTTTCACATGCTGCTACTCTGAGTGATTGAAACTTATGTTGCAGATGAATTGTTGCATCAAGTTTGCCAAGATGTCTTGTGTAGGCATAACATGGTGTGCTGTGCAGCTAAAAGAGGAATTTTGGAAGGACAATGCAGTGTTTTAACAGAAAGAGCACTGGATGAGAATCTATTAGGTGCAATCTGTCATCATGCTTACCAGGTCATCTTGTTTGGCTTTCATGCTTCATGGCATGTTCTGATGGCTTTTTAGAAAATGGGTAAGCCAAGAATATAAGCATTGTCCCTCGAAGTCAGTCATACCTCAGTTAGGACAAATCAAATGCTGCATATGGTGTTTACTAGTTGAGTTTCACTGGAATTTAGATTTATTATCTCTGACTTGGACAGATAAGAGTTGATAAGGCTGGAATAACGTTGCAAATTTCAAAAATGATGGATTCAAGTGTTCTACCCAATGTGACTTCCAGGTACTTGATGTTGAACAGCGACCATATTGAGTTGGCAACAATTGTTAATGGTCAGTACAAAGAGGAGTTGTCTGAGTTGGTTGCCTTGTTGGACAACATTGAAGAGCATACTCTTTTTAGTAAATTATCACTTTAGACATGATGCGGTCAGGTCTACAATATCATCAGTGTCATTTAATGTACATTTTTCCTGATAGCAAATTGGCTCTCTAATTTACAGTATTTTATTTCTTATATCAGAAAATTTGTTGCAAAATTACAGTTTACTTTAATTTTCCTTATCTATAATATTGTTTATAATGATGTGTGTTTTTAGTGTTGCTATGGAATGAAATCAAAGACATTATTGAAATTTTTATGAAACAATGCATCAAAATAGAAATAACATTTATATAACATGGAATTTCCATGTATCTCACTAGTGTTTATAATTGTACATTCTGAGATTTTTTTTGTTCCAGTTATTCTGGTGCTGATATTAGTGTTGTGGTTCGAGATGCCCTGATGCAACCTGTCAGGAAAGTGCAAACGGCTACACATTTTAGGCGGGTAAGATGTTTGATTGTTTGAAAAGTTTAACCTTTTAGCATTCAAACTGGCCATATATGGCCAGAATTCTCCCACCTTTCTGTTCAAACTGATCATAACCAGTTGCTCATACTGATGTTAAGGTATTGTTCTCAAAAGAGATTCAATATTATGTGAGATAAAGTGTTGACTGAAAATACAATAGTAAATATAGAGTAATGTAAATGCTAAAGGGTTAAGATACCTTGCATGTCTAAAGACTGAGAAATTCTAAAGAACTTCATTATTTTTTTTCCAGGTAAAAGCCCAAAGCAGAAGTGACCCCTCCATTATAATAAATGATTATTTGGCTCCATGTTCTCCTGGAGCACCAGGGGCTGTTGAAATGAACTGGATGCAAGTACCAAGTGACAAACTCTATGAACCTCTTGTCAATATGGTAATGTTAAACATTTTTTTCTTACGATTTTATATTTTTAGCTGATTTTGTATATCACCAATTAAATTATTTTTATATTTAATGAATAAACTCTTTGAGAAAAATGAATATTTTGCAATTGGTGAGAAACAAACTGAATGAGTAAGATATATTAGATGAAGGATAAGAAAGTGTAAAATCCATTGAAAGTGAGATATGATCTAGCCTTTATTAGATTAGATGTATAAAGAAAATAAATAATGTGATCTGCAAGTAAAATACATCACGAGTTTGAGCCTGAAAAAAAGTAGCTAGAGGAATATCTATAATAATTGCTTTTAATCAAAACAGATTAAATTTTCTTATAATTGAATTGACAATGGATAGAAATGTTCAATACTACAAGATAGTGAAAATGTTACCATGCTATATAATGTAATAATAATCAACACAATTGCCCAGTTTAGAATAGGCTCACCATATCCCTGCATGTCAAAGAAACGACTACAATGATTGGTGTCAGGAAGGGCATTTGGCTGTAAAACATTACCTCAAGAAGTTCCATCCAACCTATGCCAGCATAGAAAGGTCAATGTAAAAATGATGAAGATGATGACGAAAGTAGTAGTGGTGGTGCCATGATAAAACACACCCATTCCATGCTGTAAAGTGGTAGTGCTGATGCCACAATAAAATGAATCCAGTACACACTGTGAAGTGTTTGTCATTAGGAAGGGCATCAAGCCATAGAGACTATGCCAAAATGTGGCTATTTGATCAGTCAATATTTAGCTATGGCTTGAGGATGAAAGATGGGAGCTCAGTAAAGGAAATATCAACCAAGGTTGAAGGTGTGATAGTGATGGAAGCTCTAAGAGAGAGATACTGGCTCCAGTTGTGAA
The DNA here is from genome assembly GCA_964016885.1 of Eledone cirrhosa. Taxonomy (NCBI): domain Eukaryota; kingdom Metazoa; phylum Mollusca; class Cephalopoda; order Octopoda; family Eledonidae; genus Eledone; species Eledone cirrhosa. Next base: position 286,944,919 of record OZ024740.1, read on the forward strand.
GGGAAGCTGGCTATGTTAAGGTTCTTTCTGATTATGTCATTCAGAGCAGCATGTAGAGGGAGCTGAGCTGCACTATAGTGGCAGAATAGTATGTGCAGACTGAACTTGTCAATGATGACTCCAGAATGGCAATTGTGCAGCTCACACATGTGGAAGAGGCACTGAGCCACTTCAAGAAGAGTACCAGTTCACGAGGACACTGAATTGAGCCATATGCCACTGATTCACTGCGTGGAAGGCAAGGTGTTAGTCTAAGGAAGACTCAATCTATTTGACAGTTGACTTGCATTTGATGTCATCACAGTTGCATTGGATATCTGCATACTGGGGGATGGTGAGGCCTTTATCAATCCAATTGATCAGAGCTAACTCCAGGTTCCAGTCCACGTCTGGTTCTGCTGACTTGTGGAGGACTTCACTGATGGGGGTGCAATTGAAGCTGGTTAAAGATAGGTTGACTGACAGTGTCAGTTCAGATGTAGCTATGTGGTTGAGGCCTCCAAATTTCACGAGGTGTCTCACCTGTTGCCAACCAGTGCTGGGGAAATTAACATTACAGATGAGTTCACCACAACATCGGATGGTAGCATTGAGCTCCACGAGGTGATCGTTTGAGGGTGACAAGGCACACCATGCAGTGTGGAGAGGTGTTTGAGGAAAGATCAAAACAGTTCCTCAAAAGGAAGAATGTTGGGTGCATGTCAATGAGGTGCTCTTTCTCCATCATCCTCATCGGATCAGCATGCTTGGTATCTAGGCACTCTCCTATGGCTTTCAAGAAGATTGTTTTTCCATCTATAGAAATTTCTTTCATTATATATATATATCTTTGCCTGTCTTTCCAATCTTTAAAATTACTCATAGGAAACGTTTTTAGAGAAATTTGTTTTAATTTAGACAAACAAATGGTAATATAGATATTAACATTGTATGAATTCATCAGACTACTTGGTACTAGCTTATTGGCAATGGAAAGAATTGATAAATATCATCATTTAACATTCCATTTTCCCTGCTAGCAAGGGTTGGACAAATGATTAGATGAATTCATATTATACTTGTTATTACTGAGAAAAAGCTAGATTATGATATAATTATTACAGTGATTACAAGGATTGATATAGATCATTTTATATTGATTTATAAAGGTGTTTTGTAAAGATATTCAAAGCATAAAATCGATTAAATTGAATAATCAATCAAACTTGATTTCTTTTCGTTTTTGGATCTGTTGGCTAAAACAAGTTTTTTCTTCTTGTGTTGTAAATAAAGATATGTTCTTGATTATCATTTTTTTTTACTGTTATTTAATTATTTTCTTTTTTCCAGAGTGATATGCTCATGTCACTTTCAACTATTAAACCAAACGTGAATGAAAAAGACTTGGAGAAATTAGAAAAATTCACATTAGATTTTGGTCAGGAAGGATAAGCTTCAATAAGCTTTAAATACCTGAATGAATTTTGCTGCAAATTACATAATTATCTGATGATTAGTGAAACTGTGCTTGTATCATCTACTAGGAAGGTTGCTAACCCTACAGCATATGATTGTCAAATGTATCTACTGCTGTGGATTAATGGAATAACTCTTCTGCAGATGGTGTTCAGAAATATCTATTGCTGTGGATGTTGGCCAAGAAAACAAATTATAATATTTTTCTCATCATATTTACATTAAAAAGACTCCCCCTCCAACTAAGAATAAAACCATTATTATCAATTTAACTTCCTGTTTTTATTTATACAGAGGAACTTTTCAGCAACTACTATTCACAGATTTTACAGCAAATTTTAAATTATGCTCTCATATTGTTGACTTTATCTCAAAACTATCAACATAAAAAAGCTCGATCTGTTAAATATTCACCACAATCTTGTACTAATTCTCATACCATCAGTACAGAGGCTATGTGAAAAGAGAAAAAAATAAGTGTTTTTGTTGTTTTAACGAAAGGAAGCAGTTAATATGGAGTGCTTTGCTACTTCCTAGTCTGGTCTTTCATAAAAGTTTTTTTATGCATTTTTCTTCCCCCGACATTTCAATCTTCTGATTTCACAATGGAGAATGAAACAAATTATGCTTCTTTAGGGAATATTTCTGACTAATCTATGAAACAACTAAATTCTATTTACTATTTGCATTTTATTCTACAGTTTCATATGTCCATGTAAAATGCATGGTCACCTTTGAGTTATTTCTCTGGAACACATTCTTCTCTGTAAGAAAAATTAAAATGGAATGTCTTTAAATGTGAACTTAATTCCACATGATCATTAGGATACATTTTGGCTTGTGATGCTTTATTAAATTTAAAGCTATATGAGCAAAGATGAATGTAATGTAAATTTTGAAATAAGCAAATAGGTTTTTCAAAATAAATTTATGGAGTAATAAAATTGTACTCATCAATTGTGTATGCATTTATGTTTCAGATAAACATTTAATTAGTGTTATAAAAACATTACTTATTTTACTTTTTAAAACTTTTTGTATGATCACTATTTTGATTTTTCTTAATATTTAATCTTTGGTAGTTTGTTAATATTTAACCTGCCATATTTCTTTGCGTATAATTCTGAAGCCAAAAGAAAAAAAATTACAGCCTTGTGTATAATATAACAACCATGTCTATGTCAATCTTTTTGTAAACTTGTACCATGTTATCCATCAAAATCTCTATCACATATATTTCACTAAAATATTCAGTTTCTCATAACATTCATCATCATCATCATCATCATCGTTTAACATCCATCTTCCACACTAGCATGGGTTAACAACTTAATGTTTAGTATTTTTTATAGAAGCAGGCATACCATACTTCCCATTTCTGAACAGATTTTCGAATTTTCAGGAAATATCTTAACTTGACATATTGCATTTTTAGTAATTTTCTTCAAAGTATATATTTTAACAATAGTTAGGCTTCAGTTTTAACAATAATGTTTTCAAAACTTGACAGATCTTATGTAAGCCATTTATTTATTTATCAATTTCCTCTCTTTGAGACAAATGGCATTTAATTACGCTGATTCCCAACCAACAGATACTACTGATATATCAAATACCATTTGTAAATATTTGTTACCAATACATATTTGCAATTTTTCTTGTATAATATAAAATGGCTGTCCTTTTTGTGCCTTTAATTATAGTTGAAAATGACTTATAATACACTTATATTACTTTAGTATAAATCAGACTTCTAAAATATGTCATCAAATAACTGTCATAATGTTGTTTATATAGTTCTTTAGATTTATACAATGTTTCCTCTGCTGATATTAAGGTGTGTGTGGGGTTTATGATAACAAAATTATTTCGTTTTACATTGATTTATACTGGCAGCAAATTGGCAAGGCCATTAGAGCTTAGGATAAAATGCCTTGCAGTATTTGTTCTAACTCTGTATTCAATGTTCTAACCCCACTGAGGTTAACTTTGCCTGTCATCCTTTTGGGAGAAATGAAATAAAGTACTAGTCCAGGGCAGTAGATTGTTAGAATTATTAGAGCATTACATGAGATGCTTTGCTGTATTTCTTCTGGCTTTTTGTGTTCTGATTCAAATCTTGCTATGGTCTACCTAGATCATCATCATCATCATCATCATCTTTGTTTAACGTCTATCTTCCACGCTAGCATGGGTGGTGCACTTAATCCATCACATAGTTTAACACCATCATTTGTCAGAGTCCTCTCTGTTGCAAGCATTTGGACCAGGTCTCTAGTTTGAGGATACCTTCCTTCTACCAAGCTTGAAGGGCCTGAACACTGCCATTCCCTCTCTGACTAAACAGGCAAAAAATACCCATGCTAATATTCCTTGGACTTCAGTTGTATCATATTTTGCCACTGTTGGAGGTATTGCTACAGAGTTGTGTGTTTAACTAAGAACACAACAGTATGGCGATAATAGTAAGGTTTGAATTGATGTGGTCAGTGGCTGATACCTTAACCTTGCAGTTTCTGTGCCTTATTAGGAAGAAAGGAGGAGAGAATGATTAGGTGATTAAGGAAAAGTGTAATGGAAAATAAATAAGATTTGACTTGTGGCAGAGATCTCTCTCAAGACATGTAATGTAACAGTTTGACAAACGATTTCTGGGACAATGACAATGAACCATTAACTCTTGATAGGGTCACTGTCCTGACACACATTGGCATTTAAAAGTTGGTGGCATTCTCCAGGATGGAACACACCCGATTTCTTCCAAAGAAAGAAAGTGCTCAGGAAGAAGAACTATCAACATTACTGGACTTGTACTTTATTTATAGACTTTGAAAGGATGAAAGGCAAAATTGACTTAGGCAAGATTTGTACTCAGACCACATTGTGCCAGAAGAAAGAGAACCAGAGTAGATGAAACTGGTATATGGGTGTACTGCTCAGAACTGAAGATTTTATTTTCCCAATCGATTGATAAGAGAAAATGTTTGGAAAAGAAAATTGAGTTCATAAATTAAATCTTGGGAAATTTCTGAATTACGAAAAGAAATGAAATAATAGGTGTAGGCATGGCTGTGTGGTTAAGGATTTGGTTTCACACCCACATAATTTCAGGCATTCATGCAGTTTGAAGGTTATTATTTACATAGAGTTACGGCCCTTGCCATTCTGAGTTCAAATCCCGCCGAGGTTAACTTTGCCTTTCATCCTTACGGGGTCGATAAAATAAAGTACCAGTAATGCACTGGGTAATTGCTGGCCTTGTGCCAAAAGTAGAAACAATTATTTACACAATGTTCTCTGCAAATATTTTGCAATTTTGTGTGATGATAAGCTCATTCTGGAGTTTTAAGTAGTTTTCCTAAAGTTCCAGTCAAGTACTGAATCAATTGATATTCCTAAAATGCATACTGGATGTGACAATAAAAGGGCAAAGATAAAAAAATTTAATCGCTTTTATGTAAATTGCGAAAATTTTGATGTAAGGGAAGTAACTCTTAATACCTCTGGAATTGTGTCATTTTAGTGATAGAATAATTCTTATTATCCCCACTTGAGACAGTTTCAATTAAAACACGCACACGCATCATCGTTTTTACGTCCGCTTTAGCCCGTTCGCATGGGTTGAATATATATATATATATATATATATTACAATATACATATACATACAAGCAAATGAACAATAGCAATAAAAATGAGTCTGAAGACGTTTCCTCAATCACAGGGATTGCTGGTGTTGCCCTCTAAATATTGTTTAAGCAAACCAAATCCCATGCCATTACCACAGCTGATGGCGAAGGTTGAGTGTTGGAACAACTAAACACACTCAGAAGAATCACTTCAACAAGGCAAGCCATCAGTGGTAATAAAACTTTGTTGTCAATTGTCCTGCTTCTCCGTGCATCTTACATGCCACAGGCTGAAAAATGTATTTTACTGAGAAATTATATTTCATTAATTTATTCCTTTCAATTAATGATGCAGTAAAGTCATCTCTTTTGTTTGTATTGACTTTTGAACGATTACTGTGGATACTGTTACTGTTGAGGGTGATTCCATTTGAACTGTAATGGTGCCAGTTGATATGGTTGGTACCATTCTAAAAGAATCTGAAGCAGTGGCAGGAGTAAAGATTAACCCAGACAAATCAGTGTCTTCCATCTCAATATCTGGAGAGGCCATGCCATTAACACCCCACGATGCTGGATTGGTGGGCCAGTTAAGTTGCTTGGGGATTGGTTCACATCCAAGTAAGTAGAAAATGAGACAAGGTTATATGAAGGGTGACCAGTCTCACTCAGAAATGGGCAGAGAAGAAGCAGTCCCTAGAAGGTCAGAAAGATGTGGGGAACATATACATTGTTGCTGTTATATACTACTGCTTGAATTCAGGTTTGCTCTGTGGGGCTGCCGTGAGATAGAGGGGGGTTGCCGAAAGTTGGGGGACGCCTGACTGGAAGCAGGAGGACAGGGGCGACTCGAGGGATCAGGCCGTGAACAGGCCTCTCTTAGCTACAGGTCCTGCAAGGTGGTGGACGTGTGAAGACAGACGCGAGTGGAAAGTACCCCACTTGGACGGTGGAACCAGCGATAGAGAGAGGTAAGTCTGAATGCCTCCGGCTACAAGCTATATCGGCGTTTAATGAATTTTCCCATCTTTCGGCATTCTTACTCCCGGCACGGCAGCCTTTTAGTTTACCTTTTTTTTTGTTCTTTTTCGTGGGGTATTGTTGTTGACTTTTTTCCGATGTCGCAGGGGAGATGGCGGCGAAACTGAGATTGAATAGCGAGACGATCAAGGCTTTTAATGGCGAAGGAGATGTGGCCTGGTTGAGAAAGGTCACATTGGTCGCCTCGCTGCAAGGCATTGACAACGTTACTGGTTTGATCGCTCTATATCTCGACGGGGATGCCCTAGCACTGTTCCTCGAGATGGACGAGATAGACCAACTGAACGCGGAGAGGATAGGGCAGCGACTTAAGGAAGCGTTCATCGAGGGGCCGTACGCTGCTTTTGCCAAGCTAGGCTGAGCGAGATGGAAGGGAGAGCACGTGGATGTGTTCGCGACAGAGTTACGGCGGTTGGCTACGTTGGCCGGATTCGCGGTAGAACGCGAATGTGCCGTCCGGTTGGCTTTTATGAACGGGTTCCCCGACGAAATCTCCGTGATGCTCCAACAGCTTCCCGGCAACAGGGAGATGAGCATGAGCGAGCTCATCGCACAGGCCCGCGTAATAACACAGGACACGAGGTGGAGTGTTGCAGCGTTGGCAGTGACAGAAGCCCATGGCAGTCGAGAGCGACTGACGTATTACGAAAGGAGACGAGCCGGTGTGAATAGTCGTCCTCGTGCATTCGGAGGCCGGTGCTCCAGGTGGCAGGGCCCGCACATAGCAAGGGACTGCAGAGAGCCGAAGCCAGCCATAGTCTGCTATCGCTGCAAGCGACCAGGCCACACTGCTAATAATTGCGACCAGGGAAATGGTCTAAGGGAGACTACTGCGCCGGGAGCCACCCCTGGAAGCGATTAGAGGCGTCTTTGCAGCCGCTGCCCGTAGTGGAAGTTCTGGTGTGTGTGTGGGAGGGGGGCATCATGAGCTGTTGTAGACACGGGTTGCACGACAACACTAGTGACCATGGAGGTGGTTAAAAAGAGGAGCGGGATGAGCAGTATAAGGGCAGTCGACGCCAGGGAGATTAGATGCAGAGGTACCAGCGAGGTGTCGATGGTGGTGCGGGGAAGAAAAATTAGGCTTCGGGCGATCGTGATTGACCAGGTGATGGACGGAATCGATGTAGTAATGGGCATGGACACGATTGTCTGCCTTGGAGGTGTTACAGTGACTGAAGTCGGGGTGACGTTTGGTAGCGAGAGGACATCATGTGCAGTGAGCGTGCTGGGAGAATCCACGAAGAAAATACCATACAGGACAAGGATTTCAGGGCGGTGTTCGATGGGCAGCGGTGGGTAGTTGAGTGGTACTGGAAGGGAGAGCCACCAACGCTGAAGAACAGAGTGGGCTGCTATCAGCATACCCTGAAAGGAAATGCCAGAAGCGAGTTTGAGGGAGAGGTACAGAGATGGATCGAGGAGCATATACTGCTTCCTTGGGCGGAGGAGGTGAAGTGTGGAGTGTTGCCGCTGATGGCAATGGTGCAGCCCACGAAGAACAAGGTTAGGCCGGTGCTGGACTTTCGTGAGCTGAACGAACACGTGTCATGCCACACAAGTGGTGAGGTCAGGGAAACTTTGCGAGAGTGGAGACGAATGACGGGGGCCTCCACAATTGTCGCCTTAAAATCGGCATATCTGCAGTTACACGTGGGTGAGAAGCTGTGGAAATATCAGCTGGTCAGGTATAAGGGCCAGACATACTGCCTGACCAGGCTTGGCTTCTGGTTGAATTCTGCACCAAAAATCATGGCGACAGTCCTCAAGGCCATTCTGGGGAAAGCAGACAAGGTGAAGAGGGCCACCAACTTCTACATCGACGACATCTTGGTGGACGAGTCGCTAGTGTCAGCAGCAGAAGTCTCAGGCCACTTGGGAAGATTTGGGCTGACCGCGAAACTGCCAGAGGCGATGGAAGGAGGAGTCGCGCTAGGACTGTTTCGGAGGGGTAATGAAGTCCCGGAACTGGGCCCCGATATGAATAGACAGGAACTCTTCTCAATGTGTGGTAAATTGGTGGGCCACTATCCGATCACAGGGTGGTTCCGGATGGCATGCAGCTATGTCAAGAGACAAGCAAACGGAGTGAGCTGGGCTGACAGGGTTGGAGAGAGGACAGTAGCCATGATGCAGGAAATCGGGGAGAGGGTAAAGGCGAATGACCCAGTGAAAGGACGCTGGTACGTCCCCAAATCGGAGAGCGTGACCGTATGGTGTGATGCCAGCAGCATAGCGCTAGGGGTCACTCTGGAGATAGGGGGCGTCGAGGTCGAGGATGCAGCCTGGCTCAGGAAGAAGGAGGACTACAGCCACATCAACGTGGCCGAACTGGATGCTGTGCTGAGAGGGGTGAATCTCGTCCTGAGAGGGGGGCTGCACACTATAGAAATTCGCACTGACTCGGCCACTGTACTCGGATGGGTGAGATCAGTGCTTACAGTGAGAGGAGGGTGCGAACGAGAGGGGCAGCAGAAATGTTGATAAAGCGCCGCCTGGGAACTCTGGGAGAGCTGTCCACTGAGTTCGGCCTGGAGTTGAGTGTGGTTTTTGTGCCCTCAGAGAAAAGCAGAGCAGACGTATTAACCAGGGTGAAAAAAGCCTGGCTGGAAACGCCAGGGGACGCAGAGAAGGGGATAGCGGCAGTGTGTCAGCTGAGAGATTCGGAGTTGAGGGGATTGCACACCATGTGCCACATGGGAGTGGATAGGACCCTGTTCCTAGCCAGAAGAATCGACTCTGATGTTAGCAGACAGAGTGTCCAGAGAGTGGTCGGAGGTTGCGACAGATGCCAGTCTATCGACCCTGCCCCGGGTGTGCACGAGACAGGAAGCATCCCGGTAGAGCACAACTGGAAGCGATTAGCGGTGGACATGACACACTACCGACATGGAACGTATCTTTCGATGGTCGATTGTGGGCCGGGGCGGATGGCGATATGGAGGGAAATGAAGACAGGGACTGTGGAGGAAATTGTGCAGACGCCGAGAGAAATATTCTTAGAGTGGCGCCCTGTAGAGGAACTGCTGATGGACAACAGAACGCCGTTTCGCTCGGAGGCGCTGAGGGAAATGCTTGACAAGTGGGAGGTGAACCGCTTCTTCAGAGCAGCATACGGGCCGAATGGAAATGGGATCATGGAGAGACACCATTGCATGATCAAGGCCATCGCGGAAAGGGGGCACATTTCGCCAATGAAGGCAGTGTCTTGGTACAACATGTCTCCTCGGGTGGGACAGGCCGAGGAGTCGGTGCCGCACAGGGCAATATATAGATATGAATGGCGACACCTGTGCACGGTACCACAGCAGCCGGTGGAGAGAGAGAGAGAGAGAGTGCATTCGTACGAGTGGGCGAAGAGGTATGGGTCAAGCCCCTGAACGCGCATTGCACATCTCAATGGGGGAAAGGGAATGGTAACTGCCGTAAATTCCGAAAAACAACGTGTCTGTGGACAGAATGCCACGTCATGTCTTGGACGTCTGTAGAGTCGTTGTGGTGACGGACTCCGAGGAAGAGGAAAATGAAAGTGCCGCCCCAACAGTGCGGAGATCGCAATGGAGCCGCCATCAACCTAGGCGGATGGCGGATTTTGAGAGGGAGCAGTGTGATATGGGGCATTGATCCTTGAGATCAAGGGGGGGGGGCGTATGGGGCTGCCGTGAGATAGGGGGGGGGGGGGGTAGAGCTGCCATGGGAGGGGAATTGCTGGAAGTTGGGGGACGCCTGATCGGAAGCAGGAGGATGGGGACGACTTGAGGGATCAAGCCGGGATCATCCCTCTCTTAGCTACAGGCCCTGCAAGGTGATGGACGTGTGAAGACAGACACGAGTGGAAAGTACCCCACGTGGATGGTGGAACCAGCGATAGAGAGACACAAGGTATGTCCGAATGTCTCTGGCTACAGTTTTTTATGGTGGAAACAGTTCAGGGAGTTCTGCTGGTAACAAAAGATTTCTCCCTCAGATTGAAGGGCAAATTGTATGATACTTGTGTACAGAGTGTGATGCCAAATGGTAGTGACACGAGGGCCCCGAAAGTGAAGAATTAGTGATGTGATGGCTAAAATAACTGAGAAAAAAACTGTACTAGAACAAGCATGGGATACATATAGAGACAGTCAGTTGAGCATTCAAATTGGATGAAAGCTATGGAAGAGAGAAAAGCTAGGAAGACATGGGACTGAACCATACAAAGATGATAAAAGTCAGCAATGATGGTGACGCATGTTACTGGAGAAGAACTACCCACCCATACAAGCATAGCAAAATGGACCTTAATGGTGGGGGTAATGTACCACAGCATGTACCATAGCATGATGTAATGAAAAATGCCATTGGATATGTCTGTATTGATACTCCTATCACCATCTATCTCTCACTACACTGCCTATATAACAAGATACGACAACAGACTCTTTAATCTTGCTGGGTGTCATGTTAAATTGCATCCTGTACACACTGTAAAGTGGTTAGTGGTTATTTGCTTCCAAATAAGATCATGCCAAAAAGGGAACATACAAGTGAGATGTAATCCAGGAGGGCAGCAACACTAAATATTGACTCGGATAGTAATGACCTGTCCAAACCATGTTAGCATGGAATGCAAATATAAAATGATAATGTTGATGATGATGTACATATTAATATATATATATATATATATTATCTATATCTTTCTGTTCCCTCTTTCCCTCATTCTCTTCTTTCTTTATTTCTCCTCCTCTCCTTCATAATTAAGTATGACTTGGTTGCAGAAAAGGGTTGTATTTTTACTTTTTTAAATTGTTTTTCTTCTCAAATCTAATGAAGTAACTTCATCAACAATGCTTCACTATTTCATAAGGCCCTGGTACAACAATGTCAACAAGCATTACAGTATGTTGTTGGCAGAGCCAGTGTAATGGATCTTGTTCAGTATTGTGAACATTGGGGATGTGCATTAATCCATTGGCTGGCAATGGCGGACTTCTGAATGACACGCTGTTCAAACTAACTTTAGTTTTATACCTTGGTTACCAGTAACTGATTAATTAATCAATCTTCCCCTCCTTTCATTTTTTTAATATACTTGGTCACCAGTAACTTATTTTCTTTTGACTTTGCAGTGATATGGTGGACTGCTACGTCAGTTGGAGATAAACCACACCAAATTTAGTCCTCAATGCAAATGTCCATATATATACACATGAAATAGCTTTGACAGCCCCTTTATCATCCAATAATGTATTTTTGTGAAGCTTGGCCATTATAATTAAAGATAACTACCTTTGTTATATTCTTCCTATTTCACTTTATTAATCTATTTAAAGTAAACTGAGCACATAATCTTTATAAATTTTTGTAAACTTTATAATCTTTGAAAATTTTTTTAATCTTATAATTCTCATTATTCTTGCAACGTTATAAACTTTATAATTTTTAAAATATCTTTTTATATCTATTTATAACTCTTATTGTTCTATTCTTGTTATTAATTCTTTTTTTATTATTCTATAAAATTTACATAGCTCTGTTCCTCTCATAGCAATTTAACCCTTTAGCATTTAAACTGACCATATCCAGCCAGAATTCTCTCACCTCTTTCTGTTCAAACCGACAGTAACCAGCCACTCATACAATGTTAAGGTATTGTTCTCAAAATAAATATTATCAAAATCTCATAGATTCGATATTATTACTAAATATATAGTAATGTAAATACTAAAGGGTTAAACCTTTAACTACCTACCGTCATGCTAGGCTGGTTTTTGACCAATGTCCAATAGCACAGTTTAATATCCTATCACCCCTGTGGCAGAGAATCCTTGGCTGCAATTAATGAATGGCATTTTCTAAAGACAGCAATATTCTTGTCACCACTTAGTAACCCCCACCTCCTCCACCACACCTATCAGCCTACAATACTAGCATTAATTAATAGTGTGACAGTCATGGCTATAACACCGAATTGGCAGGCTGTCTCCCAAATCAAATTGGTCCTCTATTTTCTATTTTCTATTTTTCTATTTTTCTATTTTTCTATTTTTCTATTTTTCTATTTTTCTATTTTTCTATTTTCTAATTTCTATTCTCTGTTTGTGCTTAATGTAATCTTGTTGTCTAATTCTGCAAATAACACTTGATGAAATTGTCAGATGATAAGACTGGGCCATTGAAATATGTATAGTGCTTTCATGGAATTAAAATTCGAAAGTAAATTTACCAGTACAGCCTTCTGTTGTTGTTTTAATGACTACTTAACTCCGTTCCTGCACCAGACACTGAATACCACTCCTTAGATGGATGATTTGTATAACGTTGAATGCTTTAATTAATTTATTGCATCATCATTTACCAACAGGAACCACCAGTTCTACCCATTGGTGAACAATCTAGCATAAATGGAATACATATATATATTCTTCTTCTTCTTCTTCACCCACTTATTCCTGAGAGGGTCATGGAGCAGAGTCCTCAAAGACTCCTCCCAGTGGGTCTATCGGAAACAACTATCTTCAACTGATCTAGCTGGATCCTCAAGTGAGACAAACCAAGCTCATGGATTTCATCCAACCATCTTGCTAGGGGTCTACTCCTGGGTCCCCTGCCAGCTGGTTTTTGCCGTTCTGGTTGTCCCTGAGCTTCTTCTCCAGAGGGGATTACTAATGTAGGCGGGAAGCCGCTAGAATTGGTTGGGGACTTCCTGTATTTGGGAGCAAAGATTGGGAATACGGAAGATAGTTGAGAGGAAGAGCAAAGCCTGGGTGGTGTGCCACAGCTTGAGATCGGTGTGGAAGTCAGACCTTTGTAAAGACCTGAAAATCCGCCTCTTCATTGCTGTAGTGGAGTCTGTGCTGCTGTGCGGGTCTGAGACTTGGACACTGACCAAGAAACTCACTCAGCAATTCTTTTCTGAGATATTCTAACCCCATAGCCATAGTATCGGAGCTGTGATCTTTCAGCTCTGATACTGTATATATATATATATATATATATGTGTGTGTGTATGTATATATATGTGTGTGTATATATATAAATATATATATATATAAATTAGTTCCACAACATATTAGCAAACCATCTTCGAGGACATGTGTTTCACCCAATGGATTTTCAACTAGAGTGAGGTTGTGCTGAAAAACAGAAGTTTATATGAGCTGACCGGTCATGTGCAAGACCATCATCAAGGAGGACAACTCAAGTTAGACTGATGAAAGGGAGGTGGGTGAGTTCATTCTGGATAAAATTAGTCTAGGTTCTTGTAGTTATGTAATAAGTACTTGGAGGTGTGTGGACATCGATTAAAAAATTCAGATCTTGTATTTAGACAAGTACTATTACTTAATCTCTGCAAGATATTTATTTGTTCATCAACGCACAACCCAAAAGACAAATTCCCATTTCCATATGACCTAGATTTGGTCAGAACTTTCTATTGAATGGAGTAACCCATGTCTGTATCCTTGAATGACCATATCTGGCTTGCCAGCTTCGTGGACAATCACTTATCTGAGTGTCTAAAAGTCATCTCATAATTAAGGAAGCATTGTTTAACCCAGCCCTCTGCCATACCCACATATGTTTTGACATCCTTCCTGTTGTTGGTTTGATTGAGTACATGTAACTTCAGCTTCATAGACTGTTGCAGGTGTGTTACATAATTATTGAAGGGAGCATGTTTCTGGTCTTCTGCAAGAGCATCCAGGTGGGTTTGAGCTCTTGGGGTTGGTGATAATGTGGGCTTTCATAGTTTTAGCACAGGTATATATATATATATATAATATAAAGGACCAAAAACAGTTAATTATATATCATTTAAAATTATATATAATCAACTGTTTTGGTCCTTCATATTATTATAATATTTTTACTCTATGAGTTATATATTGTTACTTAAATATTTTCAAACATGGATTTCATACAACTCAAACCTGAATTATATTTAGCCTATCTGAATGGTTTATAGTGATAAATCTCACATTCAAGCTGTAATCCTATCTTCACCTATTTTTATGTGTTTTCTTGTACGAAAACAATTTTTTTTGAACTTATATATATATTCTCTACCAGATATTTTGTTTTAGTCTCATTCATTCTCAGCCCCACACTCATTGACACAGTCTCAACCTCCTGCATCAAATCCTCTGCCTCCTTCACTGTATTTGTCACCAAAACTATGTCGTCGGTAAATTCAGCATCCGATATCTTTTTCACCTTAACTCTCTTGCTCTGAGCCAGTGCTACAGTAAAGCCAGAGTCCTGGTGTTTCTCCAGTGCAAGGCGCATACAATAGTCCACTACAATGATAAAAAAGTAGGGAGCCAATGTATCTCCCTGGAGCACTCCAGCCAGTATCTCAAAGAACTCTGTCATCCCATCAGGTGTAATGACTTGGGCTTTGGTGTTGGTGTAGAGCAGTGATATCAGGTCCACTATCTTCTTGGGGATTCCATAAGCCTGTAAGATCTTCATCAGGCTGTGATGGTCCACAGAATCAAAGGCCTTTAACCATGACCGCAGGAAGGCACTTTACTCCAGCTCCCTCTAATATCTTCCTCAGCATCAGGATGTGACTGGTGGTTGATCTTCCCTCTCTGAAGCCGTTCTGGTTGTCCCTGAGCTTCTTCTCCAGAGGGGATTACTAATGTAGGCGGGAAGCCGCTAGAATTGGTTGAGGACTTCCTATATTTGGGAGCAAAGATTGGGAATACGGAAGATAGTTGAGAGGAAGAGCAAAGCCTGGGTGGTGTGCCACAGCTTGAGATCGGTGTGGAAGTCAGACCTTTGTAAAGACCTGAAAATCCGCCTCTTCATTGCTGTAGTGGAGTCTGTGCTGCTGTGCGGGTCTGAGACTTGGACACTGACCAAGAAACTCACTCAGATGGTGGATGGGTGGTACACAAGAATGCTGAGGATGGCTCTGAACATTAATCAGTATACACTGAGGATGAAAAACTCAGAGCTGTATGGGAGCCTCCCAAAAGTCAGCTCAAAAGTGACACAGAGGAGACTGAGGTTAGCTGGACATGCTCACTGACATCCAGAGTTGACATTGCACTCAGTGCTCCTGTGGGAGCCTCTACATGGACACACTGGAAGAGGAAGACCAAGGTTAATGTATGTTGATGCCCTAAGGACAGACACTTGTCTGTTGGAGACGCAGAACATGGCAGCAATAATGAGGGACAGCAATTATTGGTGCTATGTCCTGCATCTCCAACAGACCAGTGTCTGTCCTTAGGGCATCAACATACGTTAACCTTGGTCTTCCTCTTCCAGCGTGTCCATGTAGAGGCTCCCACAGGAGCACTGAGTGCAATGTCAACTCTGGATGTTAGTGAGCATGTCCAGCTAACCTCAGTCTCCTCTGTGTCACTTTATATATATATATATATACATACATATATATATATGTGTGTGAGTGAGTGTGTGTGTGTGTGTGTGTGTGTGTGTGTGTGTGTGTGTGTGTGTGTGTGTGTGTGTGTGTGTGTGTGTGTGTGTGTGTGTGTGTGTGTGTGTGTGTGTGTGTGTGTGTGTATAATTATACACACATAATGTAATATAAATGATTAAGATTTCCTATGATAAACTTAAACTTAATACATTTACACACCGATATAGATACATACACACACACACACTCATATATATACCTATATAGCTAACTAGCTTGGTAAATATGTGTGTGTATATGTGTTACACATACTCTCAGTTGCCTTAACCTGAATGTAAATACAACTAGAATTAAACTAAAACCAATCACGAACCTAAGTAAACGTAAACCATACACCTACAACTGACCCCAAATACCAGATCCAACCACTTAAGAAAGAGTTAAATCACATACGTTTTTCTAATTATGCCTCCACCTTTGGGTAAACAAGTCAGTGATCTGCACCAATTATTGGTATGGGCAAGATGGATGTCATCAAGCTGCAACTGTTGTATTACTTAGTTTCTATGTAATAAAATATAAACTGTGACATTTACATTAGTTTTATGTTTAGATATAATTTTATGTTTAGATAAAACATAAATAGAAAGCATTGTAATTAAATGTTTATGTATATTTTTCATCTCCACACCCACTGCACATATTCTGTTCATTGTATAATTCAAGTTTTCACTGTACAAAGTGTAAAACTGAAGACATTGTTCTACTTTCAGAAAAGTGTAGATGTAATGATTGTATGGAAAAAGTATACACACATGAACAACTTAGGATATAAAATTTCTATTATTTGCTTATGTATTTATATTTTTCCATATAATATTTATATTTTTAGAAGAACACTTTGTGTAAATGGAAATGTGTATTCAACATTTTGATTGATAGACTTAATTTGTCACCCAGTTTAACCCCCCTACTTGGACTTTGGGTATGTTTATTAGAATATATTCTGTTGCAAGCCTTAGGCCTTCAAGACTCCAGACTGTGGATAACTCTATAATTTGATAAAGTACTCTCAACTGTAAAAGGCTTACAATCATGAGGTTGTGAGTTCAATGCTCGGACCAGGCAATGTGTTGTATCCTTAAGCAAGACACTTTATTTCATGTTGCTCCAGTTTACTCATCTATAGAAATGAGTTGCAATGTCACTGGTGCCAAGCTGTATTGTCCTCTGCATTTTCCTTGGACAACATTGGTGTTGGTGGTGTGGAAGGAGAGATTGGTATTCTTGGGTGACTTCTGGTCTTCCACAAACAACCTTACTTAGACTTTCTAACTGCAAATCCTTTGGTCATATGTGACCATAGTGGTCTTTTTTTTCTACTCACAAATGTAGAAACAGTAGTAATTTCTTCCTCCCTTTCCCTCTTAAGGCTTCGCTAAAATTCATTGCTGTTGCTCGGCTGAATTTGACTAAACCCTAAAAAAAAATTCCTATTTAAACCCTCAAAAACTTTAATTTAAAACTGTAGGATTTCAAATTTACTTAATGATGGAGGCACATGGCTTAGTGGTTAGAGCATTGGCCTTGCAATCGAAAGATTGTGAGTTCAATTCTTAGACCGGATGATGTGTTGTTTCCTTGAGCAAGACACTTTATTTCACATTGCTCCAGTTTACTCAGCTGTAGAAATGAGATGATAGGGACTGGGGTCCCTATCATTCCACTGCAAAGTGGTCGTGGAGGTGCCACGGCAAAAAAGCACCCAGCACTCACTGTAAATGAGGTTGGTGTTAGGAAGGACATCCAGCTGTAGAAATCAAGCCAGAATCAGTTCCTGTCCCACCCTTGCAAGCAGGGAAAAGCGGACGTAAAATGATGATGATGATGATGGGTGTTGAGGTAGTTTTGAAGGTATTAATATTAAATTAGACATTAATTAGGAAATCATTGGTGAAGCAAGTTCCAGCCACTGCAAAACACCATGGAACTGCATTAGTTTCACTTGGCAGATCACATTTTGCACTTGCCAACCACATGGCATTCAAGGACTTCAATGTCATGGACACTAGAGAAGGGAAAGTGGAAGAGGGGCTGGTCAAAGATTAACTGGTGCTGAACATTCCAGAACCTAGTTTTGTTGGACAGATGTTAGGAGAAGTGTGAAAGATCGATTGCATTAGTGGAAGCTTGCTGCTTTGTGTCACAAAGCATGGCAAGACCTGAGACTAAGACTAAGAGACACAGGTGGTGAAGAACCAAAATCAATAAAATACTGGACAAAATTACCATTTGTTATTTAGATATATCTCTTTATGTTCAGAGGCACTGGAGTTAAATGTATCTTCAATCAATCTTGAGTTGATAGCATGAGTACTGATAATATATTGCAGATTGATTTAATCAATTATACCCCTGCCCTATAAATGTGTGGCTGAGTGCCGATATTAGAAAATCAATATTCAATCAGACACATAATATATTGTTTGAATTTGAGAAGGAAAAAAACAATACTCTGAATTCATCCTTGTCAGCTGATATTGCATCACTTTGGTTCACTCTCTCATGTAGTTCACCTAGATTCTCCAATTTAAGAATAAGTATTTTGCAGCAGTTTTCTAAAGATCTTTGGGAATGTACATCAATTTAGAGTTAAATATGGTCTATTCTAAACAATGTACATTCACTTAATATATTAACATAAGTTAGCTGACTCTATGGAAATTCCACAGTTTAATTAGAAACAACCATCAAGTATTAAAGATCAATATACCATTTTAAATGCTATATTTATGTTATATATATAAATAAATGTGTGTGTATATATATATATATATATATATATATGGGTACATAAATGATGTAGTGGGATCACAGGTAAACTATCTAAGAACGTAGATTTTATATGTGGCTGATGCTCAGGTGCAATAAGTAGCAAGTACCCACAGGATACTAGCTCCTTCTATTGCCCAGATGGTTCTATAGAGATAGTGGACACTTTCCGTTACCTGGGTGACAAAATCAGCAGTGGAGGAGGGTGCTCTGAAAGTACAGTAGCCAGAGTCAGAACAGGATGGAAAAAGTTCAGAGAGCTTATCCCGCTGGTGGCCACAAAAGGTGTCTCTCTGAAAATAAAAGGCAGGCTGTATGATGCCTGAATACGAACAGCAGTGCTACATGCCAGTCAGACATGGGCATTGTGTGCATAGGACCTGCGCAGACTGGAAAGGAATGAAGCATGCATGCTCCGTTGGATATGTAATAGAAATATATGTGAACTGCAAAGCATAAATGAATTTTTTTTTTATTTTTTAACTTGATAGGTTAATTTTATACATAGTTGTATAAATAACATTATAAATTGTTTACAATTCTTTCAGAATGAAAAGATAATCAGAGCATATAAATAAATTTACAGTAGAATAACATAACAAATATGTTTTAAATATATACATAAATAACATTACAAATGCTTCAATAACATTATAAAAGATATATTCGGAAAGATATATTCTTTTAATGTTACAATATTAAAGAAAATGTAAAGAAAAGGGGTGAACAACCGAGCCAACGCCAGAGCAAAAGACAGCAATGTTGCAAGGAGTACTGGGCAACCTCTCTAATGATTTTTGAGGCAAGCCAGCACACTCGCAGCATTGCTTTGGGTAATGGCGAGGCTGATGTGCTGAAACAGCCAAGCGCTCTTGCGAAATTCTATTAGGCGAGCAGCCAGTGAAGAGAGGAACCTCGCAGTCAGCGGCCTGACTCCCCCAAACGTCTCAAAAGCCACAGGCTGAAAAATGTAGCTGGCCAATTAAGTGAGAAATTAGGAATAAGAGGGATCAGATGCTGTTTACTTGAGAGAAGACTACGTTGGTATGGTCACATGATGCGCATAAAAGACGACAGCTGTATAAAAAAGTGCAAGAGGGCGATCAAAATTGATGAAGTTACGGAGTAGGTAGACCCAGAAAAACCTGGGACGATTTGATAAATTCCGACCTTACACACTTGCACCTCTCTAAGACAATGTCACTGGTCCGAGATCTTTGGTGCCACACAGTAATACAGAAGACCCGCCTTGCCTATGTACAAAGCGAAACCTAGTCAGTAGGCACTTCTTAACCAAATATACACCCAATCCACTACCCCTACCCTATCCTCCCACTCCCACCAACCTCTCTCTGTAAAGTTGGTACCACAACATCCAGTCCAAATTAATGAGATAATGAGATCGAGATCGTGTAGGTGTCACGACAAAAAACACAGTCCACACTGTAATGTGGCCGTGTAGGTAACACAGTAAAAAGTTTCCAGTTCCACACTGTAAATGTGGTTGGTGTTAAGAAGGGCATCCAGCCGTAGAAAACCTGCCAGATAGTCCTATATGAGCGAGACATGGTCACCCGACCAACCTTGCTTCAAATTGGGACAATTCCCGTCTAACCCATGCTAGTTTGGAAGATGGACGTTAAACGATGATGATGATGATGATGATGATGATATATATATATATATGTGTGTGTATATAATATTGTAGTTTGCTTGAATCATTGTATATAATATATACTGTCGAAAGAGATAGAAGGCTAAACAATGCAAAATGAACTGTAAGATGAGGTAACGAAAAGTAAAAGTAAGTTACCTGATAATCTTTGTTTTGTTTTTTTGTTGTTATTGTTGTTGTTTATCTGTCCAATATTTCAGGACCTAAAAGTCAGGGTTTAAGGGTGATGTATATATATATATCATCTTCATCATCATCATCATTTTACGTCCGCTCTTCCCTGCATGCAAACGTAGGACGGGTCCTATTCAGCATCTCTCCACTTGTCACGGTCCTTCGTCATCTCCACCATGCGCTTCAGCGATCTGAGGTCTGTTCTCACCACCTCCGCCCATGTTTTTCGTGGTCTTCCTCTACTACATCTTCCTTCAACTGGCATTTCTTGGCACTTCTTCACCCATCAGTCATCCTCCATGCGCATCACATGTCCATACCATCTCAGCATTCTCTCCCACACACTACAACTTATCCTTCTTAAACACAGTTTCTCTCTCAACACATCCATGCTCTGTCGTTCACACACATTGACATTGCACATCCAACGGAGCATGCTTGCCTCATTTCTCTCCAGCTGTCACATATCCTCTGCAGTTGCTGCCCATGTCTCACTACCATGCAGCATCGCGCACCTCACACAGGCATCATATAACCGGCCTTTTGTCAGCAGAGGAAGCAGCTCCCTAAACTTTTTCCAACCCGTCCTTATTTCTAGATACTATGGCCTCGGACCCCCCCCCCCCCCTCCCATGCTAATCTGATCTCCTAGGTGCCGGATCCTATCAACCACTTCTATAGAGCCCACCTGCATTTGAAAAATGTGTCTATCAATGAGATTTCTAATGTCAAATTTCTCTTTACATCTACTGCATACGTATTTCTCCCTACCTGTTAGTTTGCCTGCTATCCCACTACATCTTTTGTGTACCCAAGATCTTCATTGTGTGCATTTTATAGAATTTATGCCAGTTTCTTTTCTGCATATCGAACATGGCCATTTCCCTGACGGAATCAGAGTTTTGTCCTCTTTTCTACTCATCAACACATTTGTCTTAGCTAGGTTCACTCTCAGTCCTCTTAATTCCAACTGCTGTTTCCATAGTACTAGCAGTGAAACCCATGCTAGTCTTGACAACTTATTAATATACATATATATACATATATATATATATATATGCAAAATGACATCAACACTCATGCGATACATAATAAATAATAATAATGAAAATAATTGTGTACAGTGCTCAGTAACAGAACAGACATGCATGTGAGTTTGTAAGGCCAAACCTCATCCATAACCAACATTGAGTAGTGCACTTTTATCTGCAAGACAATCAAATGTGTATAGAGAGAGATAGAGGGGGGGGGGGCAGTTTAAATTCTTTAGAAATTCAATCCATGAGACCCAAAAATTTACCCCTACCCACACCAACCATCACTATCACCACAATGACGACCACCACCGTCACCACTACTACCACCACCATCAACACTACCATCAACACCACAGTCACCCCCCCCCCCCACCTCCATCACCACCAGTGCCGCTGCCACCACCGCTACTACACCACCACCACCACCACCGCCACCACCACCACCACCACCACCGCCGCCACCACCACCACCACCACAGTAAAGTGAACCTGTACACAGATGAGGGCAAGTTAGAAGATAAATGTTTTGGAGTAAACCATTTAACAGAATGTCATGGGAGTGAAAGTGAGGTCTGGCTTTGAATAGAATCGAAATATTATATACATACAAACACATGTGCACACACACACACACTCACAATCAAAACACACACACCACACGCAACCCACACATACACTTAACAATTACTGCATGTAAGAATCACTTTAGCCATTTAAAATCACACAAAAACTCTTAACTTTATATATATATATATAATATATTTCTTGGTGTCAACATTTTTGTTGCACTGTCTGCGACCTGGTCACTAGCACAGATTCCCTTTATGGAAATGGCATGTGTGTGTGTGTTCAAAATTCTTTAAAAATCCCCTGACGGTTGCATTATTTGTATCTGTATATACATATATATAAGATATAAATAAAAACATTTAAAATGTCATATTGATCTTTAATACTTGGTGGCTGTTTCTAATGAAACTATAGAATTCCCATGAGGTCAACTAGTATAGATTAATAATGGTATAAACGTTTTTTTTAAATGTTAGATTTTGTTTTGAAAGAGATGGTTTTACTATGACACACTAATGTTCCTGAATGAAATACGCAACATTCTGTTTGCTTATCCTAGAACTTTTTCATGACATGCCACTGATATATATATGTATATATATATATATATATATATATGTATATATATATATATATAAATATATATATATATATATATATATATATATATATATATATATATCATCATCATCTTCGTTTAAAGTCTATCTTCCGCGCTAGCATGGGTTAGACGGGAGTTGTCCCACTTGAGGCAAGGTTGGTCGGGTGACCGTGTCTCGCTCATATAGGACTATCTGGCAGGTTTTCTACGGCTGGATTCCCTTCCTAACACCAACCACATTTACAGTGTGGAACTGGGAAGTTTTTACCGTGTTACCTACACGGCCACATTACAGTATGGAGTGTGTGTGTTTTTTTTTTTGTCGTGCCACCTACACGATCTCGATCTCATTATCTCATTTATTTGGACTGGATGTTGTAGTACCAACTTTACAGAGAGAGGGTGGTGTTGGTGGGAGTGGGAGGATAGGGTAGGGGTAGTGGATTGGGGTGTATATTTGGTTAAGAGGTGCCTACTGACTGTAGGTTTCGCTTTGTACATAGGCAAGGCGGGTCTTCTGTATTACTGTGTAGCGCCAAAGATCTCGGTCCAGTGACATTGTCTTAGAGAGGTGCAAGCGTGTAAGGTCGGAATTTATCATATCGTCCCAGTTTTTTCTGGGTCTACCTACTCCGTAACTACCATCAATTTTGATCACCCTGCACTTGTTTATACAGCTGTCGTCTTTCATGCCCATCACGTGACCATACCAACATAGTCTTCTCTCAAGTAAACAGCATCTGATCCCTCTTATTCCTAATTTCTCACTTAATTCATTTATGCTTTGCTATTCATGTATATTACTATTACACATCCAATGGAGCATGCATGCTTTGTTCCTCTCCAGTCTGCGTATATCCTCTGCATGCAATGCCCAGGTCTCACTGCCATGTAGCATTGCTGTTCGTATACAGGCATCATACAATCTGCCTTTCATTTTGTGGCCAACAGTGGTATAAGCTCTCTGAACTTTTTCCATCCCGTTCTGACTCTGGCTACTATACTTTCAGAGCACCCTCCACCACGGCTGATTTTGTCACCCAGGTAACAGAAAGTGTCTACTATTTCTATAGAACCATCTGGGCAATAGAAGGGGCTAGTATCCTGTGGACACTTGCTACCTATTGCACCTGAGCATCGGCCACATATAAAATCTACGTTCTTAGATAGTTTACCTGTGATCCCACTACACCTTTTATGTACCCATAGTTTGCATTTGGGACATAAAATGGAATTTCTGCCTACTCCTTTCCTACACACTGAGCATGGCCATTTCCCTGAGAGCACCTGTGCCCTATTTCCTTTCTACAAACTAGAACTTTAGTTTTAGACAAATTAACTTTAAGGCCTTTTGATTCTAGGCCATGCTTCCATGTTTGGAATTTCTTCTCTAGTTCAGCCATAGATTCAGCTATGAGAATTAGATCATCTGCATATAGGAGTTCCCGTGGGCAGCCGGTCTTAAACTCCTCTGTTATAGCCTGAAGAGCAATAATAAATAGGAGGGGGCTAAAGACAGAGCCTTGATGAACACCAACTTTTACACTAAATTCTTCACAATATTTATTGTTAATTCTAACCTTACTGACTGTTTCTTTATACCTAGCTTGTATAGCTCTCACAAGCCATTCATCTACACCTAGTTTTCTAAGAGCCCACCCAATAATGGAGTGGGGGACTCTGTCAAAAGCTTTCTCCAGGTCTACAAAAGCTAAGTAGAGGGGTTTACTTTTAGCTAGGTACTTCTCCTGTAGTTGTCGTAAAGGAAAAGAGCGTCTGTGGTACTTTTACCTGACAAAAACCCAAACTGCATTTCATCTAGATCAATTCGCTCTCTGATTAGTTGCGCTATAACTCTTTCTGTGACCTTCATGACCTGGTCAATTAACTTAATGCCTCTATAGTTTTCCCTATCTAGAGCATTCCCTTTACCCTTTTAGTAGTTAATGATGATGATGCTATGCCAGTCTTTTGGTATGACCCCATTCTGTATTACTTGGTTAACTATACGGGTGACCATAGTATGTCCCACCATTCCAGATGCCTTCAACATCTCAGCAACTATCCCCGAAGGCCTAGCTGCCTTGCCTGTCTTCATATCTTTGATTGCCTTACTTATTATACTACCTTTAACTTGCTCCGCTGGTCCTTCTATTGGATCGATTTGGGGCAGACTATCTTTTTCCCATTTATTCTTCTCATTTAATAGTCTCTCGTAGTGACACTTCCAAGCTATCTTCTTATCAGTATCAGTGAGGGCAAGTACACCATCATCATTACGGATACACTTCTCGCCAACAATATCACAGTTTTCCTTGACACATTGTCTAGCAATCCTGAACACCTCACGTTTTTGGTCCTCACGTTGTAGAACATGCTTGAACTTTCTATCCTCTGCTTCCCTTTTTGCAAGGTACACTTGTCTCCTAGCTTCTCTCCTGGCCACTTGGTAGTGTTCTCTACTTCCCCCATCCTGCCATACTTTCCAAGCCTGCTTTTTGGCCTTGATTGTCTCCTCCACCTTACTGTTCCACCACCAAGTTACTCTCCTCCTGCCAATAGGTCTGCTCCAGCCACAGATTTCATCCGTTGCTTTCAGTAGGTTTATATATATATATATATCATCATCATCATCATCATCATCGTTTAACGTCCATCTTCCATGCTTGCATGGGTTTGGACAGGAGTTTTCCCACTTGAGGCAAGAGTTGTTGTCTTGCTCGCATAGGACTGTCTGGTGGGTTTTCTACGGCTGGATGCCCTTCCTAACACCAACCACGTTTACAGTGTGGACTGGGAGGTTTTTACCCTGTTACCTACACGGCCACATTACAGCGTGGACTGTGTGTTTTTTTGTCGTGTCACCTACACGACCTCATTCGTTTCGGCCTGGATGTTGTGGTACCAACATAACTTTACATTGAAAGGGGGTGGTGTGGATGGGGTGGGGGTAGTGGGACGGGGGTGTATTTTTGTTAGAGGTGCCTACTGACTGTAGTAGGTTTCACTTTGTACTTAGTTAAGGCGGGTCTTCTGTATTACTGTGTAGCGCCAAAGATCTAGGTCCAGTGACATTGTCTTGGAGAGGTGTAAGTGTGTGAGGTTGGAATTCATCAAGTCGTCCCAGGTTTTTCTGAGTCTGCCTACTCCATGGCTACCGTCTATTTTTATTGCCCTGCACTTTTTTTATACAGCTGTCGTCTTTCATGCACATCACATGACCGTACCAACGTAGTCTTCTCTCGAGTAAACAACATCTGATCCCTCTTATTTCTAATTTTTCCCTTAGTTCGTTTATGCTTTGCCGTTCACGTATATTACTATTACATATCCAGTGGAGCATGCAAGCTTCGTTCCTCTCCAGTCTGCGTATATCCTCTGCACACAATGCCCAGGTCTCACTGCCATGTAACATTGCTGTTCGTATGCAGGCATCATACAGCCTGCCTTTCATTTTTAGAGAGAACCCTTTAGCGGCTAATAGTGGTATAAACTCTCTGAACTTTTTCCATCCAGTTCTGACTCTAGCTACTGTACTTTCAGAGCACCCTCCACCACTGCTGATTTTGTCACCCAGGTAACGGAAGGTGTCCACTATTTCTATAGAACCATCTGTACAATGGAATGAGCTAGTATTTTGTGGTCACTTGCTGCTACTTAGTGCACCTGAGCACCGGCCACATATAAAATCTCTCTCTCTCTCTCTCTCTATATATATATATATATATATATATATATATAGAGAGAGAGAGAGAGTGAGTGAGAGAGAAATATGTGCTCTAAATGGAATCAGTAGAGCTCCCTACAGTGCTATATATATATTGTTTTATCTGGGGAGGGTCATATTGTTATAATATTGCCAGAAATAATAATAAAACACACTCACTGTTTGGTTTGGATTGGTTTTCGCTTTTGTATATTTATATCCCTATAGTTAATTTAGCTGGCAATCAATGTTTATCATTGATTGACTAACAGTTAAAAATATGGATATAAATATATATATATAGTCTATCAGAGTTTTTTCAGCACACACCTGTGACATCATCAATAGAACTATTATGTTTCATCCTGTTGTATTGTAATGTTTACGCCATTATATATATATATGTATGTATATGATGGCTGCAAACTCTGTTAAGAGTATTGCAATCGCTTGTCAGATTATAGAGTTTGCTGCACTTTTGGGCTATGGCCAGCCACTCAAACTTTTAACATATCCTGAACAAGCAATGCCTGTGCTTTGAAGGTTTTTTTAAGTGGGAAAAGGCCTTGCACTTGACTAATCCCACTCTCTGAACATTGAAAACACTACCTGAAAAGGAGAACTGGTCAACATCATCGGATGCTTCCAAAGCCGCAGGTTTTTTTTTTTCCGAGTTTTCCTCTCCTAGAAAGGTGTTGTTACATCAACTCGGGGGGGGGGGGGGGGGGGGGGGGGGGCTTTCACTCCCAGGTGAAAAAAAGGCAAAGTACTAATTGGATGGCCGTTGACTCTGCTGAGTTCCTCCGCTCTTTGCCGGGTCTTGTATTTCATCCCGCAGGGAGTCCAAATATCACCTTCCTCACCAATCTAGCTTGGTGGAGTTTGCCGGTTTAGTCACTGATGGCCTAACCATGAGACAAGTTGTACTGGGTTACATGTTACCAGTAGCACTCGAAAGCGACCTGATATATATATATATATATAGTGCTATAGGGGGCTCTACTGATTCCATCTAAAGTACATATTTCTCTTTGAAATATGTACTTTGTATATATACAATATATTGTGTATTCTCAATAATATATGGTCCTCTCTCACTCTCTCTCTCTCTCTATATATATATATACATATATCTTTTACATTTGAATTATATATATATATATTTATTAAAATAACAGATTAAAGTTTAAGCAACGAATCACTGCCTTCACCCTTAACGGGATCTTCCCTGTTATTTTAATAAATATTTGCTCTATGGTTTTATATATTTTGATATGTATTATCCTTATCGAGCCCTTTTCGGATTTTAGTCTTCACATTTATTATTATTACTATGTCTATATATATATAGACACTGCCCACAACAGGACAACCCGTCTAACCCATGCTAGCGTGGAAGAACGGACGTAAAACGGTGATGATGATATATATATATATATATATATAGATGCATATATAAAATAAACAGCATGTTATGCCCAACATCTAAAACATATTTAGTCATAGAGTGGAATGGTACTTAGGGAACATAATCCAAGTTGTAGCAGCAAGGAGTATGAAACTAACTGTGCAGTTTTTAACTTTTTAAGGTCTTGTCAAAGTTCAATTCATCCGAAGGCCCATATATAGACTGTAGTTATTCACACTGGGTGAATATTTTGTACTGCTGTTAGTCTAAAAATGATTAAGAAATTACTAATACATCACATGCACCAGTATTATATGTAATTTTATTGTACCATATGTGTGTGTTGAGTCTTTGCGTATATTTGTGTACAGACACACACACACACACACACACACACATATACATATATACATATCAACACGTAACACAAGTAGAAAGTAACTATATGGTTGTATTATACACACATATACATGCAATATATATATATATAAGTATATATAAACACATACATATCAAGTTAACTGATGAGAAATTGCCAGTGAATAATATTTAAGCTCAATGTGTTTATGTCATTACAGTTAGAAATATATAGAGAAGTATCATTTATGACTAGAAGAAAAAAGGCAGCATATTTAACACAGAGTATATATCAGACCTGCCAATCTCTAAAAACCCAAATGGGGAGTACCATGAAAAAAAGGGCCCCAAAACAGAGAAATGAGGCAAAATAGGGGAGATTTTACATAATGAAAGTTTTATCCATTTTCACAATACATCTCTCACCCCAAAATAGGTGGAAGATTTCCTGATCCAAGGGTAGAGTTGACAGGTCTGATATAGAACAAATTGTGATGTCAGATAAGAGTTTTTATATACATATATATATATATACATACAACTTTGCCACTAACCCATGAGCTGCAACTAAAAGGAAGAGATATTGATGAGGCCCAACATATTGATTAGCCAAGAAAAAGGAGAAGTAAAAGAGGTGGCAGACACAGAATATCTAACAAATGTTAATAAAAATATTTTCCATCTGTTTGACAATTAAATCCTATAAAAAGACAGACATAACGAACAGAGAGAGAGATAGAGAGAGAGAGAGAGAGAGAGAGAGAGAGAGAGAGAGAGAGAGAGAGAGAGAGAGAGAGAGAGAGAGAGAGATAAAACATATCAATTTGAAAAAAGGAGTCTCGCATGCTCATGGGTTAGTGGCAAATTTTCTCTTATTTGTAAATAGTCGTTAAGACTATTTTGTCCATTTGTTACTGTCCCTTGTGCACTAGAGCCAGTTGTATCAATCTAAAATCACTGAAACAACATATCTCTAGCGGTCGACTGATGAGAGGGGACTGTCTGTAATCATTCCTTTTCCTGTCTTCACCCCTATTTTTTATTCCTATATGGCTTAGTGGTTAGAGCATTGGCCTTGCAATCGAAAGGTTGTGAGTTCAATTCTCAGACCGGGTGATGTGTTGTTTCCTTGAGCAAGACACTTTATTTCACATTGCCCCAGTTGGAGAAATGAGATGATAAGGACTGGCGTCCATATCATTCCACTGCAAAGTGGTCGTGCAGGTGCCACGGAAAAAAAGCACCCAGCACTCACTGTAAATGAGGTTGGTGTTAGGAAGGGCATCCAGCTGTAGAAATCAAGCCAGAATCAGTTCCCGTCCCACCCTTGCAAGCAGGGAAAAGCGGACGTAAATGATGATGATGATGATGATGATGATGATGATGATGATGATATATATACTGTATTATAAGTTTGGTAGAAATATCCAAGGGCAAGAACACTCAGTCCATAGGACGAGTTAAGTATAATCAGTTACAACAGTGACATAAACAGGTATTTAAGTTTCATTGGGTTAAACACCCCAACTCATTTAGACTGTTATATAAATAAAGATGGCTACCTCCACAGATTATTTTGAAGTTTTTAGAAAATACTGGAGGGCTCTTCAAGGGCAGATAATCTTGAATTTAGCTATAAATAGACAAATCTTTTAGGTAATCTAAAGGAGGTAATTATAAAAAATCCACAAAGGTGGGCAACTTGTATTGTGCAAAGTTAGAAATTTGAAGAAATTAAATTCAATTAATCTGGTCTATACCATTTTCTCAGAATTAATTTTTCTTTGTGTGGACAGCGACCAAAGCGGTGGAGGCAAGTATTTAAGCAGTGTTTCTCTGAAGCAAGTTGCAAGAATATATACTACTTTTCTGAGTTACACAACTGGCAAAATTTTGTCCCATTAACATAGGGGGTGGATTTTTCTAATATATCCCATTTAATAGAAAATGCTGTGCTGTTATTTTTGACGTTCCACACATGAGTGGCATGTTTTTTGTTAGCGATTGAATATTTGTTGGTATTTATGGCTTCCAGGGAATTGAAGATCTAGGAGGGATATGAATTTTCTATCTATATCGATCATCACATTAAGTGCAAATAGTGGCATGAACCACACAACATCTTTATGTCTAGGTTTTTTCTTTCTAGATGTAGGACAGTGATCTGGAGAGTAAGTGATTCTTTCAGAGAAGTCACTATTGCTTAAGACTGAGTTGCAGTAGGGCGCTGACTTGTTAAAGATGGCTTTGCTAGAAGAGGGGTTGAATACCCTCTTACTGATGTTAGATATCTTGTGCAAACAATTTTATCAGTTATTTACTAAAGTTGTTATCTTAGACCAATCTATTCAATATTCCCCCTAAATACCATATTTTTCACACTTCTTATTAACTATATTTTTTGTTAGTTTATCTTTTCTTTGCGGATAGAGATGTGCATGTGCATATAAATATTTATGTGTTCACATGTAGACTCATGCTGATTGACAGTGAAACATATGTAATATGTAATTAAATATGTATATGATGCAACACTGATTCTGTGTTCCCTTATATATTATTAATTTACACCTCTAATACCTATATATATATATATAAGTATATCCTTTCTTGACTTCTGATGACATGCATTTGAAAATGAATGCCATGTGAATGATTATTAATTGTAACAGAGTGGTTCATTGTTTACATGTATTTACATGACTTTCATCTGTATAGAAACAATCGTTGAGATTAAAGATGGATTTGCTTTTAAAATTTTGGTTTATTCAGTATTCATCATCATCATCATCATTATTTTACGTCCGCTTTTCCCTGCTTGCAAGGGTGGGACGGGAACTGATTCTGGCTTGATTTCTACAGCTGGATGCCCTTCCTAACACCAAACTCATTTACAGTGAGTGCTGGGTGCTTTTTTTCCGTGGCACCTCCACGTCCATTTTACAGTGTGGGCTGGGTGCTTTTTTGTCGTGGCACCTCCACGACCACTTTTGCAGTGGAATGATAGGGACCCCAGTCCTATCATCTCATTTCTACAGCTGAGTAAACTGGAACAATGTGAAATAAAGTGTCTTGCTCAAGGAAACAACACATCACCCGGTCTGAGATACATATACATACATATATATATATACATACACACATATATATATATATATATATATATATATATATATATATATATATATATATATATATATATATATATATATATATATATATATATATATATATATATACATATATATATATACATACACATATATGTAATGAAGATCTAATGCTTCATCCTTTTTATTATTATTATTAGTATATATTGGCGGTGGATTGGCAGTATCAGTAGAGGGTTGGACGCCAAGCTTTGCAGCATAGAGTTACGGCCGTTTATGATCTGAGTTCAAATCCTGTCGAGGTTAACTTTGCCTTTCATCCTTACGGGGTCGATAAAATAAAGTACCAGTAATACACTGGAATAATTGCTGGCCTTGTGCCAAAAGTAGAATAGTATATACATATTAGTGCATATTAAAAGTTTAAGCACATGCCTAGTTAACTCAGCCATAGGGAAGTTAGGGACAATATATTAATGATACACACACATACACACAGACACACACGCACACACACACACACATGTATGTATGTATATATATATGTATATTGAGTGTGAAAGCCCAAAGATCATTACTGTTAGTGGAGAAGGTAAGAAATGTTTAATATATTCTATAATCCGTATTTTTACTTTACAATTTTACGGTTAATTGCATACACAGAAATGGAGAGGATATTTTGAAAATTATATTTATTTGTTATAAAAATTAAATGCTAGTATTGTAGTTGTGGGTGGGCCCCTTTGTTTCCTCTTGGCAACCAATATTTTTAGACCCAGTCAGCCACTGTATACAAGCACAAACATAAATAGAGACAAACCAAGGATAGATAGTTTTTTTTTTTAGTTGCTAAGCCCAAGGTGAGTAGCAATAATCAAGTATGCCTGTGATCAGAAATGTTCCATCCTATTTGCTTTTTGTATATTATGGACTACATTGTCCTCTACATCATACTATATTTTAGATGATAGGATGTGATTTAAGGGTGATGTGACGTATTTCCAATTGGTTGAATGACTCTATGCCATGCAGACTCTCTCATTGGTTCTCAGACAGACAGTTAGTCAGAGAGAGAGAGAATTTTTTAAATGACAGACAGAAACAGACACATTGAAATTCTATTTTTATAGTTTTAGTGCTGCCAGTTAAAATATATAGATAATACATACATACATGGTGGCTGCCAACTCGTTTTCGAGTACAGCCACTACTTTATATCCATGTGGGAGAACCCCTACCGATGCGCTGAACAAGTGTGACTTTTTAGTCCAGCCAGCGACTTGAAAACTCTGGTACAAACACTACACTTGTGACAATTATTGACACATAGTGCTGGGCCCATGGTACCATGTGATGACAAGTGCAGAGAGATCTCCAGATATAACGCAATGCCTGTGCCGTGAAGCTTTTATAGTGAGCAAAGGCACTGCATAAAGCCAGTCCCACTCTCTTAACCAAGATGATATTTACCAAAAAGAAGAACATACATACATACATATATACATACATTCATACATACATTCATACATACATACACACATACAGAATGATATATAGGCAGTGTTATATTGAGAAACAGAGATGGACAGACAGCTACATAAACAGTGAGAAAGTGATAGAAATATAGAAATAGAGAGAGATATATAGAGTGTGCATATTTTTGTGTGTGTGTATGTGAGTGTGTGCATGTGTTTGTGTGTATGTGTGTGAGAAGGTATGTGTGTGTGGCAGGGGAATAGCTAGTCAGACAAATTGAAAATCTATTTATATAGGATGTAAAATAATATATGATATGTAAAGATTACAATTTTGTGTTTCTGCTGTGGAACCAACCTGCTGTTTTTATTGTACTATCTCTAGTTATCTAACTATATCTCTATATACCACTTTCTACCTTACTCAAGCTGTCTGTTGTTTAGTCCATGTCTCTTCTTCTTCTTCTTCTTCTTCTTCTTCTTCTTCTCCTCCTCCTCCTCCTCCTCCTCCTCCTTCTTCTTCTTCTTCTTCTTCTTCTTCTTCTTCTTCTTCTTCTTCTTCTTCTTCTTCTTCTTCTTCTTCTTCTTCTTCTTCTTCTTCTTCTTCTTCTTCTTCTTCTTCTTCTTCTTCTTCTTCTTCTTCTATATATATATCTTCATCAGACAGTGATGGTCCACAGAGTCAAAGGCCTTCCTAAAGTCAATGAAAACCATGACCGCAGGAAGGTACTTTGCTCTAGCTCCCTCTAATATACTCCCCAGCATCAGGATGTGACTGTTGGTTGACCTTCCATCTCTGAAGCCGTTCTGGTTGTCCCTGAGCTTCTTCTCCATCTCAGGCTGGATCCTATTAAGAATCATCCTGTTAAGGGTCTTTGCCACAAGTGACGTCAGTGAGATCCCCCTGTAGTTGCTGGTGTTAGAGAGATCTCCCTTATTTGGCACTGGGAATCCCCAAGAAGATAGTGGACCTGATATCACTGCTCTACACCAACACCAAAGCCCAAGTCATTACACCTGATGGGATGACAGAGTTCTTTGAGATACTGGCTGGAGTGCTCCAGGGAGATACATTGGCTCCCTACCTTTTTATCATCGTAGTGGACTATTGTATGCGCCTTGCACTGGAGAAACACCAGGACTCTGGCTTTACTGTAGCACTGGCTCAGAGCAGGAGAGTTAAGGCGAAAAAGATATTGGATGCTGAATTTGCCGACGACATAGTTTTGGTGACAAATACAGTGAAGGAGGCAGAGGATTTGATTCAGGAGGTTGAGACTGTATTGATGAGTGTGGGGCTGAGAATGAATGAGACTAAAACAAAATATCTGGTAGAGAATGTTGAGAAGCCAGAGGGGATCACTAATGTAGGCGGGAAGCCACTAGAAATGGTTGAGGACTTCCTGTATTTGGGAGCAAAGATTGGGAATACGGAAGATGATGTGGTTGAGAGGAAGAGAAAAACCTGGGCGGCATGCCACAGCTTGAGATCGGTGTGGAAGTCGGACCTTTGTAAAGACCCGAAAATCCACCTCTTCATTGCTGTAGTGGAGTCTGTGTGGCTGTACGGCTCTGAGACTTGGACACTGACCAAGAAACTCACTCAGATGGTGGATGGGTGCTACATGAGAATGCTGAGGATGGCTCTGAACATTAATCAGTATACACTGAGGATGAAAAACTCAGAACTGTATGGGAGCCTCCCAAAAGTCAGCTCAAAAGTGACACAAAAGAGACTGAGGTTAGCTGGACATGCTCACCAACATCCAGAGTTGACATTGCACTCAGTGCTCCTGTGGGAGCCCCTACATGGACACACTGGAAGAGGAAGACCAAGGTTAACGTATGTTGATGCCCTAAGGACAGACACTGGTCTGTTGGAGACGCAGGACATGGCAGTGATAATGAGGGACAGAGACCGCTGGAGAGAACTCGTCCATGGATCTCGGGAATTTTATCCGCCCTAGATATATATATATATATAGGCCTTGAAGACCTGAAAAGTTGTAGGAACATCTTCATCTTTAGGCATTTAAACCTGGAAGCCAACCCCTCTCCAGGTTTTAACATAGTTTATTTGTTCCAGTGAAAGAGAAAGAGAAGTGGAGAGAAAATAAGATGGAAAGATAAAGTAAGAATCAGCTCTAGTACTTGATTGGTACTTTATTTTTCTACCTCCAATGGATGAAAGGCAAAATTGACATTAGAGGGATTTGAACACAGAGTGCAGAGAGCAGGAATATATACTACAAAGCATTCTATCTGAAGTTCTGATAATAACTTTTCCTGAATGAAACATCCATTTGGCAGATCTGGAGTGCATAAAATATCTTTAGAAGTAAGTATCGCTTGAGGAGTTCACTTTTGATTTGTACGATATTGCTGTCTTTACTTTTGAACACTTGGTTGATATATTTATCTTTGTTGTTATTGTTCATCATGGAGAAGTCATTTATATATATATGTGTGTGTGTATATATACATATATATATGAATGAAGAATGGCGTGCTGCGTTGTTGCGACATGAATATATGAATAAAAATAGACAAGGGTTAAAATGTCCTCTTCAGTAGTCTGCTGATTATCGTTGATATTTTGACGCATTAAAGACTAGATACCTAACATCAATGCGAGTGATAACTCAATTAAGTTATCGGGACAGTGGGAAAACAGAGGGAAGGAAACAAACACATGGTGGTATGCAACATAAAGAGAGTAAAATAGAGACACGTCAATGAATCACGCAGTCTTAACCCCGACATATCAAATTGACGAGGAGAAATAGACACGTCCGAGCCACGAGAAGATTGAGAGAGGAAAGAACTTCAAGCAGGTCAGACGGGAGGAAGTGAGAGGGGGGAGAAGCAGAGAGGGAGTGATTGAAAGTGGGAGGAAGGGCCAGCCGAGCGTGAGTGACCAGCAGCGGGAGTTGAGGAAGGCAAGAGGTGAAGGAGAGAGAAAGGGTGATAGCAGTAAAGTGACAAAAAAAAAAAAATATATATATATATATATATATTTATTTATTTATCATCATCATCATTGTCATTTTAACGTCCGCTTTCCCTACTACCAAGGGTTGGATGGGAGGCTATCATGTCTATGACACGACTGAAGGGTCCTCTTAACCCTTTGTTTGTTTGCTTGGCAAGCACTCCATGGCTGGAAGCCCTTCCTAACACCAACCACTTTACAGGTGTTGGGGGCAGCTGCCAGGAATGTCTGTGTGTGTGTGTGTGTGAGAGAGAGAGGGGTGGGGGGTGGGGGTGGGGGGTGGGGGGAATAGTGAAGTTGAAATAACTGTTAGGGAGTGCTAGTGGAAGGGGGGTAGGTCAGGTCACATTGTATGCTGCAGGTCAGGTCATCTTCGGCATTGTGTAGTGCCAGCACTTTAGTCATCTTTTCCGTTATTAGCTTTCTAAGGTCAGTCCTTATATTTTATATATATATATATATATATGTATGTATGTATGTATATATATATACATATATACATACAAACATACACACACGCATATATATATATATATATATATATATACATATATACATATACACTAATACACACACACACACACACACACAAGCTTCACACCTCCTGATGATATTTGAGAATATTTTCAAGTTCTTGGAAACATACGCATGCATAACCTTTTGGTATGCAGAGTGTTTCTCCTTTTGTTGCAGCACATCCATTTGGCAGAACTGGAGTGCATAAAACATCTTTAGAAGTAAGTACCGCTTGAGGAGTTCACTATTGATTTGTACGATATTGCTGTCTTTACTTTTGAACATTTGGTTGATATATTTATCTTTGTTGTTATTGTTCATCAGATACTGCCATCTGAGTGATACAGTATAGCACTCAAAGTCTGTCTAGACTGATCTTAAGCAGTAAATCTTACTTTTATTTATTTAATTAATAGTAGTAAATTGATGTTTATAACAGTAAAAACAATTTAATAGGATAGGAGGATGTAGTTTTGTATTGTTTCCTTAACCCTTTAGCATTTAAACCGGCTATATCCGACCAGAATTCTCTCACCTCTTTCTGTTCAAACTGGCTGTAACTGGCCAGTGATACCTATATTAAGATATTGTTCTCAAAATAAATAACATCAAAATATCATAGATTGCATATTATGTGAGATAATTAGGTAAGATAAAGTGTTTACCATGAAAATAAATAGTAAATATAGAATAATGTAAATGCTAAAGGGTTAATATGGTTAATGACTGTTTTTGACACCTTTGTGGAAAGAAATTATGCATGCTTGTCAAGGGATGTCAAGATTTCAAATGAATAAGACCTGCACATGAATTGTCAAGGAAGAGTAATCCGGCCATTTATATACAGAGAAAGAATGTTATGAACAAATTCAGAGATAGATGTGAGTTGATATAATGGGTGTTTGGGCGCCATGATGGAACAGTGTGACAAAGAACTTCTCATCCAAGAGATGAGAGATGAGCCAAACCCATAAGCAAGAGAATAACTTTCCCAGAAGATTCTCATATCAGAAACAGTTGAAAGTTTATTCTATAATGGTTAGGTGAGTTATCTTGTAGTATTGAATTCACATTCTGTTTTAGATTTGAAGAAGGTTATAGGCTTGAAGAAGGCTATAGGGGACTATCCTAGTATTTAACCTAATTCTGTTTATTTTGGACAATTGTAACAACCCTATACATAGTTTAATGATTCCAATTAAAAAACAAATGATTATCACTCAAAGAATTAACAATAAAATGTTGACTCAGGACACCAAACCTGAAAACAGTCACTAAATCGATGCCATTTCCTTCTCATGTAATACAGTAGTCTGTGTTAATGGTATCTCAATAATCCCTAACCAGACACATCAACTATGACTAAACATTTGCAAATTACAAACCAGACTATTGCAATGCCAAAGATATCCACTACCACAACCAAATTCATCAGCAACACTAGGAAACAATATTTTAAGCTACACATCATGTAAAACAACTAAACATTCACAAAAATAAAAAAAATCTCCCTTAAATGCCTTCTACAACACCTAAAACCTTTCACTAATAAAACATCAGCATGATACCAGAAGACCATTTTGAAAATCAGTATTTCTTCTTTCATTCCATCGAAGCAATGATAAACATAGATACATATACACCAAAATAGCTGTTACAACAATATCCATGTTAGGTCTGACAGTTGTGCTGGACTAACAATCGTTCTCAGTGTATCCCAATGAATTAAGACATTATGCAACAACACAGACCAATCTGCCATTGTTAACCATTACTCAACTCAATATGTCACTCAATCTAAATAAAGCCTTACTCAACTCAATATTTCACTCAACAGACCAGTGATGTTGTTGGTGGTATTAGTGATGATGATGATGATGATGATAATGATGATCATGATCAAGATCATCATCATCTCACTTCTTTCTGAATAGCCCTAGTTTTTTTTATAATTTATCTTTCTTTTGTTTGTGATTATATTAATTGATCAACTGATTAAGCATGACAAGTACTATTAATAATTTAATCATTTGTATCATTATCTGTGTATGTGTTCATACATACATACATAAATACATACATACATACATACATACACATATGCATACATGTATACATACATACATGCTCACATGCATCCATCCATACATACACACATATCCATACAAATATATACCCTAGCTAGCTAGGTATGATGCTGATGCTGTATCTGTGTGTGCATCTATGCAGACATACATATGATCATACACACACATACACACATACACACACTCACATACATATGTATTTATCTATATATATATGTGTGTGTGTGTGTATGTATTAATTTAAACATGCATACATTCAAGGACATAGGTGTCTATTTTTTCATGTTAACATGGATTGAACTGTCATAAAGTGGGTTATAAACCAGAAAATGACCTGATATAGGTTACATATTATATTGAACTTTAGCCCTATGAACAAAATGTTGAAAGAGGGGGCTTGTGGTAATGCTGACTTTTTGTAACAAGGCTTTTTCAGACAAATTGCATGAGGCCAATTTTTGTAAAGGAAAGAGATGTAGTTGATGAATTGATCTTCTGTCCTCAGTATATTACTGCTATTTATCTGGAGATATCACAGTTGCAGTGATTTGAACTCAGAACAGTGAGAGAATATACAAACCAGTCACTACTTGTACACACACAAACACATACATGTGTGTATGTGAATAAACATACTAGAAATGGTTACTAAATCTCCCTCAAATCACATACCACTAACTTTAAAAAAAAAGGAAGGTTCCATTAGATAATGTAATCCTAGATAAACTATGTTTGTATAAAAGATGAGATGGTCATATATAGAACATAGGGTTGCTTGATCAGGTAGACTTAGGGTTGCTTGATCAGGTAGACTTAAGGCCCCAAAACAATAACAACACCATTCTCTGAGAAAATGGTGTAATTGTTTCTTTGTTAAAATTCATAAAAGTAAATGGATCTCCACC
The DNA here is from genome assembly GCA_964016885.1 of Eledone cirrhosa. Lineage (NCBI taxonomy): Eukaryota > Metazoa > Mollusca > Cephalopoda > Octopoda > Eledonidae > Eledone > Eledone cirrhosa. Next base: position 286,983,865 of record OZ024740.1, read on the forward strand.
AGTTTCAATGATGAGTATTGAGTTGTTGGATTAACTGGGTTACTTGCTCATTAATTTAGTGTGCAAGTGATAGAGTATTCTACAGACACATGCATCCTTAGCCCTTTCCTTACCTTCTAATAAAAGACTGCATATGATTTTCAAATAATCAAAATATTGGAACGATTTACTAATATAACTAACTAGTATTCTCATTATTAATCGGGTGTTTGGAACATAACTTAGCAAATGTTCTTACATAAAATATAATTGTTTCTACTTTAGGCACAAGGCCAGCAATTATCCAGTGCATTACTAGTACTTTATTTTATCGACCCTGTAAGGATGAAAGGCAAAGTCAACTTCGGCGGGATTTGAACTCAGATCGTAAAGGGACATAACTATGCTGGAAAGCATGGCGTCTGACCCTCTACCAATACTGCCAATCCACCGCCCTCACAATCCACTGTTCTTACATAAAATATAATGATGGAAGGTCTTTAGACAAATGTAGACATGTTAAAATAAACAAATTTATATGATAAAACCAGGGCCGGCTTCAGGTGGTTTGGTTTCAAAATGGTTTATGTAATCCTCAGCAGAATCAGCATGGCAGTGTAACAAGGCTGGAACTTTGAATTGCAGGTTCCCATCTTTTTGTTTGCTTAGTTAGGGCTGATCTGAGGTGAAACAACAACACTGATATCAATCAAATGAGAAAGTTTCTATGTGGTAATTTGACCTGATAGATATGGCTGTTAAATCTCCCTCAAGTCACACAACTGCATTAAATAAGGAATGACATGCTATGAGATTCAGCTGAAAAGTTCATAGGTTGACCATGAAGGAGTGATGCTAGAGCTGTGAAATTATGCATATATTAATTTCAACTCTTCTTCTTAATAACTGCATTGTTTCTTTCCAGGGACTATGTTGAAAAATTAACCTCATTTGGTCATTCCATGAGAGTATCTTGGTCAGCCTATGAATGTTTATTAATAACTACATTATTTCATTCCATGGGACTATGCTGAAAAATTAACCTCATTTGGTCATTCCATGAGAGTATCTTGGTCAGCCTATGAATTTTTATTAATAACTACATTATTTCATTCCACGGGACTATGCTGAAAAATTAACCTCATTTGGTCATTCCATGAGAGTATCTTGGTCAGCCTATGAATTTTTATTAATAACTAAGCCGGGGATTGCGGGTTCGGGTCCCGTCGAAGGTATCAAGTCCGCTATTTTTGAGGCACATGGCTTAGTGGTTAGAGCATTGGCCTTGCAATCGAAAGGTTGTGAGTTCAATTCTCAGGCCGGGTGATGTGTTGTTTCCTTGAGCAAGACACTTTATTTCACATTGTTCCAGTTTACTCACCTGTAGAAATGAGATGATAGGGACTGGGGTCCATATCATTCCACTGCAAAAAATTACCCAGCACTCACTGTAAATGTGGTTGGTGTTAGGAAGGGCATCCAGCTGTAGAAATCAAGCCAGAATCAGTTCCCATCCCACCCTTGCAAGCAGGGAAAAAGCGGACATAAAATGATGATGATGATGATGAACTACATTATTTCATTCCATGGGACTATGTTGAAAAATAAACCTCATTTGGTCATTCCATGAGAGTATCTTGGTCAGTCTATCAATTTTTCAGCGCACTCTTATGATATAATGTATTCCTGCATAACCATTCCTCACTTCAACTAATCAGGATGATATTATTTGGATGATTGCAACATCAATGCTGAATTTTTCACTGTATTTCATGTGACATATTGTTCTATATTCTTCAAATGATAATTGACTTATTTCCTCTTCACTATCATATCCTCCTCGTAGGCAGAGAACATGTCATTATGCTGCTGATGTTGTTGATGATGATGATGATGATGATGGTGATGATATGATGTTGTTGATTGTGATGATGATGATGTTTATGTTGATGATGATGATGATGATGATGACGACGATGATGATGATGATGATGATGACGATGATGATGCTGATGGTGGTGGTGATGATGATGACGACGGCGATGACGACGACGACGACGACGGCGATGATGATGATGATGATGATGATGATGATGATGATGACGATGATAATGATGATGATGACGATGATGATGATGATGATGATGATGGTGATGATGATGATGGTGATATTGATGGTGATGATGATGGTGATGATGATGGTGATGATGATGGTTGATGATAACAATCATAATGATGACGATGTTAATGATGATGATAACAACAATAATGATGTTGATGATGATGATGAAGAAGATAATAATGATGTTGATGATGATGATGAAGAAGATAATAATGATGTTGATGATGATAACGATGAAGTCGATGATGTTGATGATGTTGTTGATGATGATGACGATAATGATGTTGATAATGATGATGATGACAATAGCAATGGTACTGTTGCTGGAGGTGGTGGTGGTGTTGTTGCTGATGCTGATGATGATGATGAATGATGTTGCTGATGTTGATGATGATGATGGTGTTAATGATGATTATGATGTTGGTGATGATGTTGATGATGATGATGATGTTGATGATGCTACTTATGATGATGATGATGATGACCACATCGATGATGACAATGCTTCTAATGACAATGATGATGATGATTAGGATCATGATAATTATCATCATCACTATTGCCGCTAGCAACCACCCTACTGTCACTGTGGCAACCACTGCCCCACCTTCACAATTGTTATTACCGTGATCATTGTCATCATCATCATCACCACATCTGTCATCACCAGCACCAAGTTGTTATTGTCAGTAATACTACCACACCACCAACACCACCAACACCACCAACACTACCAACACTACCAACACCACCACCACCACCAACACCACCAACACCACCAACACCACCAACACCACCAACACCACCAACACCACCAACACCACCAACACTACCAACACCACCAACACCACCAACACCACCAACACCACCAACACCACCACCACCACCAACACTACCAACACTACCAACACTACCAACACTACCAACACCACCAACACCACCAACACCACCAACACTACCAACACTACCAACACTACCAACACCACCAACACCACCAACACCACCAACACCACCAACACTACCAACACTACCAACACCACCAACACTACCAACACTACCAACACTACCAACACCACCAACACCACCAACACCACCAACACTACCAACACTACCAACACTACCAACACCACCAACACCACCAACACCACCAACACTACCAACACTACCAACACTACCAACACTACCAACACCACCAACACCACCAACACCACCAACACTACCAACACTACCAACACTACCAACACCACCAACACCACCAACACCACCAACACCACCAACACTACCAACACTACCAACACCACCAACACTACCAACACTACCAACACTACCAACACCACCAACACCACCAACACCACCAACACTACCAACACTACCAACACCACCAACACCACCAACACCACCAACACCACCAACACCACCAACACTACCAACACTACCAACACCACCAACACCACCAACACCACCAACACCACCAACACCACCAACACCACCAACACTACCAACACTACCAACACTACCAACACCACCAACACCACCAACACCACCAACACCACCAACACTACCAACACTACCAACACCACCAACACTACCAACACTACCAACACTACCAACACCACCAACACCACCAACACCACCAACACCACCAACACTACCAACACTACCAACACCACCAACACTACCAACACTACCAACACTACCAACACCACCAACACCACCAACACTACCAACACTACCAACACCACCAACACCACCAACACCACCAACACTACCAACACTACCAACACTACCAACACCACCAACACCACCAACACCACCAACACCACCAACACTACCAACACTACCAACACCACCACCACCACCAACACTACCAACACCACCAACACCACCAACACCACCAACACTACCAACACTACCAACACCACCAACACCACCAACACTACCAACACCACCAACACCACCAACACCACCAACACCACCAACACCACCAACACTACCAACACCACCAACACCACCAACACCACCAACACCACCAACACCACCAACACCACCAACACCACCAACACCACCAACACCACTAACACTACCAACACCACCAACACCACCAACACCACCAACACCACCAACACCACCAACACCACCAACACCACCAACACCACCAACACCACCAACACCACCAACACCACCAACACTAACAACACTACCAACACTACCAACACCACCAACACCACCAACACCACCAACACCACCAACACCACCAACACCACCAACACTACCAACACCACCAACACCACCAACACCACCAACACCACCAACACCACCAACACCACCAACACCACCAACACCACCAACACTAACAACACCACCAACACCACCAACACTACCAACACCACCAACACCACCAACACTACCAACACCACCAACACCACCAACACTACCAACACCACCAACACCACCAACACTAACAACACTACCAACACTACCAACACCACCAACACCACCAACACTACCAACACCACCAACACCACCAACACTACCAACACCACCAACACCACCAACACCACCAACACCACCAACACCACCAACACCACCAACACTACCAACACCACCAACACCACCAACACCACCAACACCACCAACACCACCAACACCACCAACACTACCAACACCACCAACACCACCAACACCACCAACACCACCAACACCACCAACACCACCAACACCACCAACACTACCAACACTACCAACACTAACAACACCACCAACACCACCAACACCACCAACACCACCAACACCACCAACACTACCAACACTACCAACACTAACAACACCACCAACACCACCAACACCACCAACACCACCAACACCACCAACACTACCAACACTACCAACACTAACAACACCACCAACACTACCAACACCACCAACACTACCAACACCACCAACACTACCAACACCACCAACACCACCAACACTACCAACACCACCAACACCACCAACACTACCAACACCACCAACACTACCAACACCACCAACACTACCAACACCACCAACACCACCAACACTACCAACACCACCAACACCACCAACACTACCAACACCACCAACACTACCAACACCACCAACACCACCAACACTACCAACACCACCAACACCACCAACACTACCAACACCACCAACACCACCAACACCACCAACACCACCAACACTACCAACACCACCAACACCACCAACACCACCAACACCACCAACACCACCAACACTACCAACACCACCAACACCACCAACACCACCAACACCACCAATACCACCAACACCACCAACACCACCAACACCACCAACACTACCAACACTACCAACACCACCAACACTACCAACACCACCAACACTACCAACACCACCAACACTACCAACACTACCAACACCACCAACACCACCAACACCACCAACACCACCAACACTACCAACACCACCAACACCACCAACACCACCAACACTACCAACACTACCAACACCACCAACACTACCAACACCACCAACACCACCAACACCACCAACACTACCAACACCACCAACACCACCAACACTACCAACACCACCAACACCACCAACACTACCAACACCACCAACACCACCAACACCACCAACACCACCAACACTACCAACACCACCAACACCACCAACACCACCAACACTACCAACACCACCAACACTACCAACACCACCAACACCACCAACACCACCAACACCACCAACACTACCAACACCACCAACACCACCAACACCACCAACACCACCAACACTACCAACACCACCAACACCACCAACACCACCAACACCACCAACACTACCAACACCACCAACACCACCAACACCACCAACACCACCAACACTACCAACACCACCAACACCACCAACACCACCAACACCACCAACACTACCAACACCACCAACACCACCAACACCACCAACACCACCAACACTACCAACACCACCAACACCACCAACACCACCAACACCACCAACACCACCAACACCACCAACACCACCAACACCACCAACACTACCAACACCACCAACACCACCAACACCACCAACACCACCAACACTACCAACACCACCAACACCACCAACACCACCAACACCACCAACACTACCAACACCACCAACACCACCAACACCACCAACACCACCAACACTACCAACACCACCAACACCACCAACACCACCAACACTACCAACACTACCAACACCACCAACACTACCAACACCACCAACACCACCAACACCACCAACACTACCAACACCACCAACACCACCAACACTACCAACACCACCAACACCACCAACACTACCAACACCACCAACACCACCAACACCACCAACACCACCAACACCACCAACACTACCAACACCACCAACATCACCAACACCACCAACACTACCAACACCACCAACACTACCAACACCACCAACACCACCAACACCACCAACACCACCAACACTACCAACACCACCAACACCACCAACACCACCAACACCACCAACACTACCAACACTACCAACACCACCAACACCACCAACACTACCAACACCACCAACACCACCAACACCACCAACACCACCAACACTACCAACACCACCAACACTACCAACACCACCAACACCACCAACACTACCAACACTACCAACACTACCAACACTACCAACACCACCAACACCACCAACACCACCAACACCACCAACACCACCAACACTACCAACACTACCAACACCACCAACACCACCAACACTACCAACACCACCAACACCACCAACACCACCAACACCACCAACACTACCAACACCACCAACACTACCAACACCACCAACACCACCAACACTACCAACACCACCAACACCACCAACACCACCAACACTACCAACACTACCAACACTACCAACACCACCAACACTACCAACACTACCAACACCACCAACACCACCAACACCACCAACACCACCAACACTACCAACACTACCAACACTACCAACACCACCAACACCACCAACACTACCAACACTACCAACACCACCAACACCACCAACACTACCAACACCACCAACACCACCAACACTACCAACACCACCAACACCACCAACACCACCAACACCACCAACACCACCAACACTACCAACACCACCAACACCACCAACACCACCAACACCACCAACACTACCAACACTACCAACACCACCAACACTACCAACACCACCAACACCACCAACACCACCAACACCACCAACACCACCAACACTACCAACACTACCAACACTAACAACACCACCAACACTACCAACACCACCAACACTACCAACACCACCAACACTACCAACTCCACTAACACTACCAACACTACCAACACCACCAACACCACCAACACTACCAACACCACCAACACTACCAACACCACCAACACCACCAACACCACTAACACTACCAACACCACCAACACTACCAACACCACCAACACTACCAACACCACCAACACCACCAACACCACCAACACCACCAACACCACCAACACTACCAACACTACCAACACCACCAACACTACCAACACCACCAACACCACCAACACCACCAACACCACCAACACCACCAACACCACCAACACTACCAACACTACCAACACTAACAACACCACCAACACTACCAACACCACCAACACTACCAACACCACCAACACTACCAACTCCACTAACACTACCAACACCACCAACACTACCAACACCACCAACACTACCAGCACCACCAACACCACCAACATCACCAATACCACCAACACTACCAACACCACCAACACCACCAACACTACCAACTCCACTAACACTACCAACACCACCAACACCACCAATACTACCAACACCACCAACACTACCAACACCACCAACACCACCAACACCATCAACACCACCAACACCACCAACATCACCAATACCACCAACACTACCAACACCACCAACACCACCAACACTACCAACACTACCAACACTAACAACACCACCAACACTACCAACACCACCAACACTACCAACACCACCAACACTACCAACTCCACTAACACTACCAACACCACCAACACTACCAACACCACCAACACTACCAACACCACCAACACCACCAACATCACCAATACCACCAACACTACCAACACCACCAACACCACCAACACTACCAACTCCACTAACACTACCAACACCACCAACACCACCAACACTACCAACACCACCAACACCACCAACACCACCAACACCACCAACACCACCAACACCACCAACACTACCAACACTACCAACACTAACAACACCACCAACACTACCAACACCACCAACACTACCAACACCACCAACACCACCAACACTACCAACACTACCAACACTAACAACACCACCAACACTAACAACACCACCAACACTACCAACACCACCAACACTACCAACACCACCAACACTACCAACACCACCAACACTACCAACTCCACTAACACTACCAACACCACCAACACTACCAACACCACCAACACTACCAACACCACCAACACCACCAACATCACCAATACCACCAACACTACCAACACCACCAACACCACCAACTCCACTAACACTACCAACACCACCAACACCACCAATACTACCAACACCACCAACACTACCAACACCACCAACACCACCAACACCATCAACACCACCAACACCACCAACATCACCAATACCACCAACACTACCAACACCACCAACACCACCAACACTACCAACTCCACTAACACTACCAACACCACCAACACCACCAACACTACCAACTCCACTAACACTACCAACACCACCAACACCACCAACACTACCAACTCCACTAACACTACCAACACTACCAACACCACCAACACCACCAACACCATCAACACCAACTCTACCATAATCTATATATCTAAAATAGAGAATGTATGTCTGTCTGTCTGACTCCCTAAAACTCGAGAACCATCCAACCGAATGTTTTCAAACTTTTCACATGTAATACTTATGGTCCTGTGAGTGTTTTGAGCAAAAGATATTTCAAATTTTCAATGCCCTAGGGACCGCATTAGGGAATTTAGCGATCTCTCTCTATTATTCTTTGTCATTCTTTTTAGATAGATACATAGATATAACGTTGCGCCCTTATAATACATGTCTGTATGTCTGGCTGTCTGCATTACGACATTATGACGCTGTGTGTGTGTGTGTATATATATGTATATTTTAGTGTATATATATATATATATATATATATATATATATATATATATATATATATATATATATATAGTGTGTAACGTTTTTCGAAATATTTACTTCTGCGTTCACAGATTGATTTTTTTAGTTTCAGAAGATCCCGTTAAGGGTGAAAGCAACGATTCTTTGCTTAAACTTTAATCTGTTATTTTAATATATATATATATATATATATATATAATTATATATTCGTGTACAGATATTTTTGCATACACAATAACAAAATATAAACGTATTTATTTCACGAGGCTCAATAAGGATAAATATATATCAAATATATAAGAACCCTAGAGCAAATCCCGAGCAACGCCGGGCCATTCTGCTAGTTATTACAAACACCACCCTCACCACCACGGATGCCACCAATACCACTACTACCACTGCCATTACCACTACCACTGATATCATCACCAATATCACCAACACCATTACTATCATCATCATTATAAGCATCGTTGCTATTTGCCTCATAGCCCTCGTAATCAACGCCATTATCATGCTCAGCCAACACCCCACCACCACCACCACTGCCACTGCCACTACCACTACTATGACCACGAACACTACAACCAACAAAACCATCACCACCCACACCGTTACCATTACCACCACCACCACCACCCCCACTACCACTGCTGTTACCACCACCACCACCACTGTAACCACTGCCACTATCACAATCATTACCATGACTTCTACCACCAACAAAACCATCACCACCACCATTGCCACAACTACCACCACCACCACCACTGCCATTGCTGCCACCACCACTGTCTCCATCACTGACACCACCACTACCACTGCTGCCACCACGACCACCACTGCTGTTACCACCACCATCGCTGCCACCACCACAACCACTGCTGTCGCCACCACCATCGCTGCCATCACCACAACCACTGCGGCTGCCACTGCCACCACCACCACCACCACCACCACCACCACTGCTACCACCACCACCATCATCATCAACAATAACATCCTCCTTTTTTATGTTGCATATGACATAATAAAACTATTTCCTTCCCAATGTCCTATCCCTCATCCTGGCAGACTATTGCTCTGATAACATAGGATATGCTGCAGTCATTGAAGCATTTATAAATAAATGATGAACAAACACAACAGAAGGACATAAATCAGTTTAAATAGACAGACAATCTTTCAACCCCAGTGTTTATATTTTCTTTCTCTCTATTCATAATGCCATTTTAATATTGATTGCTTCATTAGGCTCAGTGGTGAGTCGAGCCTATTGCAACCTCTCACTTGCAGTGTCTTAGTCATATTCTAGCCAGCTCTGTCCTGGAATGAGAGTGGGGATTAACAGATAGTAATAGCTCTTGTTGAGGTGAAAAATTAGCAGAGTTGTTAGAATGTTGGATAAATTGCTTTGTGGTATTCATTCCACCTCTCTGCTATTTGAGTTCAAATCCTGCCAAGGTCAACTTTATTTTTCATCCACTCAAGGTTGATAAAAAAAGTACCAATCAAGTGCTGGAGTTGATTTTTCCTCTATCTTTCTCACTTCCTTTCTCTCACTTTCTCTCCTTTTCTGGAAGAAATCTGCTGTACTCAGGCCTGGTGAAGGATAAGCTCTGCCAAGCTTAAAATGCCCGAGTAGCATCATATGTTACAACGGTGCCCCCACGACTCCATCAGGAGTTACAGGACTTAAAGAAAGAAAAGAATAGCTGTTATTGTTGTTGTTATTGTCCAAACAAGAGGGTAGTGGATTAGCAGAACCAGTACTGCACTGGACAAAGTGCTTTGCAGTATTTAATTCTGACTTTCTATGTTCTGAGTTCAAATCCCGCTGAAATCAACTTTGTCTTTCATCTTTTTGGTTTCAGTATACTAAAGTATCAATGAAGTACTAAGGGTCGATTTAATTGACATTCTCCTCCACCAAATTACTGGCCTTGTGCCCAAATTAGAAATCATTATTGTTCAAACAATCTGAAAGCCAGCTGTTAGTAAAACAAAAAAAGTGGAACAAAAAAGTGTTTTTTGTTATTGTTGTCATTGTCCTCGTCATCCCCCCCCTCCCCCCTCCTCCTCCTCCTCCTCATCATCATCATCATCTACAAGGTGAAGGCCTCCCCAACCCAATGCTAACTGTTCTTCTGTGCTGCTCTCGCCCATGTAATGTCCATAAACTTATGCAAAAGAAATTTTAATTCATGAATACATATATACACTGGTTTCTACAACATATGAATCACACTATTGACTTTATAAACATGAACATATGTATATTACAATTCCTACAAACACATTTATATAAGCCTTGTTTTTATTAATGCTGTAATTTGAATCTTGTTAACTTTTCTATCCATGAACAACTATCCATTTTCAAACCTATACTTTACAATATTTTGAAGTACATGTACTATAACTTTGAAATTATAGTTCCACTCAAACCAAAAAGAAGTCTACCTTTCTTTTGGTATATATAAAGGAAAATGGAAATATGTAACTTTATTGTTGTTATTCTAGTGCATCTTTTTTTTCTACAAGCATCTATAAATCTTTTTCTTGTCATCTCTCTCTCCATTATTTTATGTATTGGCAATTCTGACTTTGTGTTCATGAGTTTTATATCGAATAATAATTATTTCTACTATAGGCATAAGGCCAGCAATTTGGGGGAGGGAAAAGTTGATTAAATTGACCCCGGTGTATTACTGGTGCTTTATTTTATCGACCCTGCAAGGACGAAAGGCAAAGCTAACCTTGGCAGGATTTGAACTCAGAACGTAAAGGACCATAACTCTATGCTACAAAGCATGATGTCTGACACTCTACTGATACTGCCAATCTGCCACCCTATTTATATCAAATAACAATTGTTTCTACTTTTGGCACAAGGCCAGCAATTATCCCAGTGCATTACTAGTACTTTATTTTATCGACCACGTAAGGATGAAAGGCAAAGTTCACCTCGGCGGGATTTGGACTCAGAATGGCAAGGGCCGTAACTCTATGCTGTGAAGTATGGCGTCCGACCCTCTACCGATACTGCCAATCCCCCGCCAAATAATAATTGTTTCTACTTTTAGCACAAGGCCAGCAATTACCCAGTGCATTACTGGTACTTTATTTTATCGACCCCGTAAGGATGAAAGGCAAAGTTAACCTCGGCGGGATTTGAACTCAGACCGCAAAGGGACGTAACTATGCTGGAAAGCATGGCGTCCGACCCTCTACCGATACTGCCAATCCACATAATAATATTTGATTTGTTTGCAAGCAAACAGCCTCATTGCGCTGTTTATTAGATGACCATTGCCATCCTTTTGTTCTAGCGGTGACACAGAGAAACAATCAATAATATTGTTTCTGGGTTATTGCCCTTCGTCAAGATTGCGTATCACTTTTCTGTCACTCACTAGAACTCTTGACAATATATAGTATTCTCTAAAGCAGGCATGTCAAACTGAGGGTCCCCCTCCAAGGGTCACATGGGTCACATATGTGCTGTCTGAGGGCCACACACGACAACTAATTGCGCACATTTCAACAATTTAAAAAAATCTTATATTACGAATATAAAACATGCTCGCACTGTAAAAGCCTGTGTGGGCCGCAGGTGTGCTTGTAAAGGGCCGTGGGCTGCAGGTGTGCTTGTAAAGGGCCGTGGGTCGCATGTTTGACATGCCTGCTCTAAAGTATACATTGGTTGATTAACCTAATTTCTGTCACTCACTAGAACTTTTGAGAATATATAGTATTCTCTAAATTATACATTGGCTGATTAACCTAATTTGCATACTGAACAATTTCAAGGCTGGCTTTGCCGAAAATTAAAAGCAAAATTAGAATTTGGTTTTTTGCTCTAATATAGCGGATACATAAATATATTCATGAGTTTTATATCAAATAATAATATTATTCAATTCATTTGATGGTGATGGTCATCTAATAAACATGGTGTAATGAAGCTGTTTGCTTGCAAATGAATTAAATACTATTCGATTGGCAGTATCGGTAGACGGTCGCACACCATGCTTTGACGCATAGAGTTACGGCCCTTTCCATTCTGAGTTCAAATCCCCCCGAGGTTAACTTTGCCTTACGGGGTCGATAAAATAAAGTACCAGTAATGCACTGGGTATTTGCTGGCCTTGTGCTAAAAGTAGAAACAATTATTTGATATAAAACTTATGAATACATTTATGTATCTGCTATGTTAGAGCGAAAAACTAAATTCTAAAAAAAAAAATTGTTATTACTTTTGGCACAAGGCCAACAATTACCCCAGTGCATTACTGGTACTTTATTTTATCAAACCCGTAAAGATGAAAGGCAAATTTAACCTCAGCAGGATTTGAACTCAGACAGTAAAGGAATGTAACTCTATGTTGCAAAGCATGGCGTCCAACCCTCTACTGATACTGCCAATCCACCACCCAATAATAATAATAAAATTATGCTGACATCAAACACTCACCTTGTCAGGACGTTTCTCTCCATCTAATGGAGACCTTAGGTCTCCGGTTGAGGCCTGGCTGAAAGATGAAATAAAATGGAAATAAAATAAAAAAAATGTATAATAAATAGTTTTAAAAAAACGTTGTTGTTGTTGTGGTTGTTGTTGTTGTTGTTGTGGTGGTGGTGGTTGTGGTGCTGAGATGTTTCTGATTGAGCATTTACAAATCAAACAAGCTTCTGATTGCACAGCAGAAGCATGTGTTTACAAACACATTCAACAAGATTGAACAGCACAATATGTATTTTACAAGTTCATTAATATTTTCTAAATTGCTTTACATTGGTGATCTTGACATTTGATGAATTATCTCTGTTTTTTTAACTGACTAACTACCACATATGAAATCATTCAAATTTATGAATGGCACGTGCAATGCTTGCCATACCCTAGTTACACTTCTGCAAATGAAGAAATGTAGATAGACACGGCCAATACTTTACCTGATGGTGTAAGAATGGCTTGTTGAAGCAGTATTTAGGTTAATCTTACATGGGGATGATAGCAGTAAATTTAAACATAAATTTGAATGATTTCATATATGGCAGGAAAGCGGGGTACCACTTGGACTAGGAGCACGTTCTATTAAAGTCAAATAAGCCTCGTAGGAGAGTGAAAAAAGAAACTCCTTCAGATGTATGATCTGTCTTTGATTATAAAGAGTGAGAACACTATGGTGGCTGGATCATTAAACCATTTATATAAATTATTAGACCTACAGGTAAAAATACAGTGCTGGGTAGGGGCGCAATTTCACTGCTTGCCATAGGCACTATTTTCATAGTTATGCCTCTGTTCATTTGTAGTGTGGTTTTATATTATGGATGATCAAGCACATCCTCACTTTTACCATGAACAACAGCTAATTTTCTGTCTCACCTGACTAGAATTAATAATTGTCTTGTTTTATTTTAGTAACACTGCCCTATCCTGAAAATCTCACACTGATAAACACCCTCCCACTCTGTTCACAACCCTGTCCATCTTCACACATGCATACACACACACACACACACACTACTTATCTATTATACACACACACCATCATGTTTTATTTACACCACATGATATTTATTTGTTGTTGTTTGACTTCATGATCAAGGCAAACAAGTTATGTCCATCTTGTATTTCTCTTGGCCAATACATCCCTAGGAAAACATTATCTAAAGTGTGTTCCTTTTTAAAGATAAAAATATATGAATCCCCACCCGACTTGATTAAGAACCCGTGCTTCTTGTGATTTCTTTTTCTGCTACAAATAGCAACCAAATCTCATTGATTTAATTCGACAAAAGCTAGTTAATGTAGCCCAACAAACCCACAAAAGACAAGATGCTCAAGGTTGGGATACCTTTGATCACAGGTTTGCTCAATAAAAGTTTACCTGGGGTTAAACAACAGTAATATTATTGAGTCAATGAGCTAGTCTCTACTCAAGATATAAGTGATGAAGGTGAATCAGTAGAGAAGGCTGAAAAGAAAGGAAATGATAATGATTTGGTTGATGAGTGGAGTATGGCTCAGAGAGAGAAAGACAAACAATGAATTGCAAAGGATGATGGGAACAGAGCCAGTGATGAATGTTGTGAAGAGAAATGGCCTAAGATGGTTGGGTCATGTTTTGAGGAAGGATGCAGGTATTTGGGTGAGAGGAGTGATGCAAATGATTGTGATTGGAACTAGAGGAAGGGGAAGACCAAGAAAAACATGACTGGGGAAGATGGAGTAAGAAATGAAAGCTGGGGAGTTGGTGAAGGCGGGGATGTAGACAATAGGGCAAAGTGGTGAAGCTTGTCATAGGGTTTGCTTTAGCAAGGAGAAATGGCCTTAAAATATTTATTGTTTTTTGAGCAAGTCCCTACTCAGTTGTTTGACCTGCTAGAAATAGCCACAAGATTCTACTCATATCACACCCTACCAATTAAAAAAAACAAGAAAAAAAAAACGATGGATACATTGGATATTGTAGATGTATGTATGGACCTGTAACTCCTGAGGGAGTTGTATGGGTGTTGTATTGTCATACAACATTTCTGGGGTATTTTTTAAGAACCTGGCAGAACCCATCTCTCTATGTGTGAATAAAAGAGATTTTTTCCAGAGAAGAATAGAGAGAGAGAGAGAGAGAGGAAGTGAGAAAGAGGTATAGAGGAAGAATCGACTCCAGTACTAGACTGGTACTTTTTTATCGACCTCGAATGGATGAAAGGCAAAGGTGACCTTGGTGGGATCTGAACTCAGAGAGCAGAGAGCAGAGAGCAGAGAGCAGAGAGCAGAGAGCAGAGAGCAGAGAGCAGAGAGCCGAAATGAATACCACAAGCATTCTATCCAATGTTCTAACAGCTCAACCAATTTGCTGCCTTCTGGGATATTGTAGATATGCTATGTCTAAAAAAATGAAATAGTCTTAGCTGGAACATGTTTAATTACAAATTTGCTCAATGGAGGCTGACTTGGTGCTAAACAACAACAGTATTATGTATCTGTGTCTCTGTAAGAGTGTTTGTGTGTATGCTTGTGTCTCTCTATGTGTGTGTATGCTTGTGTCTCTCTATGTGTGTGTATGCTTGTGTCTCTCTATGTGTGCATGCTTGTGTCTTTGTGTGTGTGTATGCTTGTGTCTCTCTATGTGTGTATGCTTGTGTCTCTGTGTGTGTGTATGCTTGTGTCTCTCTATGTGTGTATGCTTGTGTCTCTCGCCGTGTGTATGCTTGTGTCTCTCTATGTGTGTATGCTTGTGTCTCTCTGTGTGTGTATGCTTATGTCTCTCTGTGTGTGTATGCTTATGTCTCTCTATGTGTGTATGCTTGTGTCTCTCTATGTGTGTATGCTTGTGTCTCTCTATGTGTGTATGCTTGTGTCTCTCTATGTGTGCATGCTTGTGTCTTTGTGTGTGTGTATGCTTGTGTCTCTCTATGTGTGTATGCTTGTGTCTCTCTGTGTGTGTATGCTTGTGTCTCTCGCCGTGTGTGCATGCTTGTGTCTCTCTATGTGTGTATGCTTATGTCTCTCTGTGTGTGTATGCTTGTGTCTCTCGCCGTGTGTGTGTATGCTTGTGTCTCACCGTGTGTGCATGCTTGTGTCTCTCTGTGTGTGTATGCTTGTGTCTCTCTATGTGTGTATGCTTGTGTCTCTCTATGTGTGTATGCTTGTGTCTCGCCGTGTGTGTATGCTTGTGTCTCTCTATGTGTGTATGCTTGTGTCTCTGTGTGTGTATGCTTATGTCTCTCTGTGTGTGTATGCTTATGTCTCTCTATGTGTGTATGCTTGTGTCTCTCTATGTGTGTATGCTTGTGTCTCTCTATGTGTGCATGCTTGTGTCTCTGTGTGTGTGTATGCTTGTGTCTCTCTATGTGTGTATGCTTGTGTCTCTCTGTGTGTGTATGCTTGTGTCTCTCGCCGTGTGTGCATGCTTGTGTCTCTCTATGTGTGTATGCTTGTGTCTCTGTGTGTGTGTATGCTTGTGTCTCTCTATGTGTGTATGCTTGTGTCTCTCTATGTGTGTATGCTTGTGTCTCTCTGTGTGTGTATGCTTGTGTCTCTCTGTGTGTGTATGCTTGTGTCTCTCTGTGTATGTATGCTTGTGTCTCTCTATGTGTGTATGCTTGTGTCTCTCTATGTGTGTGTATGCTTGTGTCTCTCGCCGTGTGTATGCTTGTGTCTCTCTATGTGT